>JAJMCK010000029.1:0-105000 GCA_030572965.1 Wickerhamiella kurtzmanii | reverse complement strand
CATTTATTAATTAGACAAAAGGGGAGGATGTATAGTTCACTAGTAGCGAGGCATCTTGAGAGCGTGCATGTTTCATTCAGGCAAAAGTAGTATTTACATAAAGATAGTCTTTATCAATTAAGATGCAAGCAAAGATTTCAAATTATCTAGGACTTCGATTTTGCAGCTGCAACAGAAACATGGCCATTTGGGCGTCTAAACCCTAGCCTAGTCGTAGTCGGGGTCATGGTCGATACGCTCGTGAGAAGAAAAAAAAAATTCCAACAAATATATTCTAGCATATGTTTTTGCATACCACCACATTTAGTATCTAACTATATGGCACACGGGTTACGGCCCTGAAACGTCGACCGCCAATCGCACCTCTGACACATCGGCAGCTGAAGTCTCTGGCTCTGCGATCGTGGATACAATCGTCTCGCCTCTTAGGAGAACAAGGCCAAGTGTGCGCTGCTCAGTTTGGCCAGCTTTGGTTTGCCTGAATTCAATAGTCTCGTCGAGCACTATATTCATATACTTGTCGAACGACAGCAGCTTACCTAGAAGCTGTCGGCCATCCACAAGCACGACACGAAGCTGCTGATCGACCAGTTTAGCCAGATTCGGTTTGCCCATTCCAACCAAACGCCTCTGGCAATCTCCTGGCTGTGATGCAGAGAGCCTCTAGATCAAAGAAAAGTCACTCCAGTTCTGCTGAACGCTGGTGAACAGCCCAGCCCGGCCCAGCCCTGCTTAGTCCACTCTCCCAGGTAGGCAAAGCTGGCAAGGCAAGCTATTGAGAGAGGCTCTGCTTCTGCTAAATACAAAACGGCAGCCCTTCGCACGACGACGGCTTAAGCATCTCAAACTTGTCCCCTTTACCTCCAGCCTAGAAGACGCGTCCACACGCAAGTAGACAGAATGAGTGCTCAGAAACGTGATGCTGAGGATATTGTAGCCGAGCCTGCGGCCAAGCGCCAGGAAACTGAGGAGGCTGCCGTTGCCGCAGACAAGCCTGCTGCTGAGCCGACCACTGCCGCTGAACCCAGCAAGGTAGAGGCTGAGGCTGAAAAGCCAGAGTCGAGCGAGACTAGCAAGGCCGAGGAGACCAAGGAGGAAGAGACTAAGGAGGAGGAGAAGTCGAGTGACAAGCCTCCACAGAAAGAGGAAGACAAGCCCAAGAAAAAGACTCGCGCCGAACTCTACGCTGAGCTCGACAAGAAGAAGGAAGAGGAGGAGGAAAAGGCTCAAGTTAATGTTGAGGCAGAGGAGGTTGACGCCGCTGAAGAGGTGGACGATGACGACGACCTCGACTCTGACGACCTTGGAAGCAGCGCTCTTGAAGACGACTCCGAGGACCTTGACCTACTCTCTGAGCCCGAGGTGGAGGAGGGATCTCGCCGCAGACGCAACCCTATTGACTACGCTAAGGCATACGAAGAGCTCAAGAAGGAGGAGGCCGCAGCTGGAATCCAGGTTGATGAAGACTCTGAGTAGAGCTTGTGAAACGAGAACCTGTGTAATAAGAACATGTGAAACAAGAACCTGTGAACAATGAAGCCTGTGAACAAGAGCCTGTGAACAAGGACTCGGCCTTGTAAACAATCGAGCTCGCCCACACACACACACACACACACACAAGCGCAAGGGCCCACGCCCAAACTAATTCTTTAGATATAGCAACAAAAGCAGGGAATAATAGGGTTATAACTTAGCGAATCTACGAAACTTTAGCAACATCCCGAGCTGCTCTTGTCTGCCGGGCGAGAGAAGTCAATTGTGGGACCCTCGCGTGGCCTGATCTGGTCAAAGTCTGCTCGGAGAGTGGTCTGCTGAGCGTGCTGGCGGTAGATCTCAGTAAGGATCTGCTGGAATGCAAGCTCGACGTTGGTTGCGTCTAGCGCACTAGTCTCGATGAACAAGAGACCCTTTTCTTCCGCAAACGCAGCAGCCTCGTCAGTGGCAACCGCACGCAAATGCTTGAGATCACACTTATTTCCAACCAGCATAATAACAATTTGAGAGGCGGCGTGCTCGCGAAGCTCGCTCAGCCACCGATTAACATTATCATACGTCTCCGGCTTGGAGATGTCATACATGAGCAACGCGCCCACTGCGCCGCGGTAGTAGGCGCTTGTAATGGCACGATACCGCTCCTGGCCAGCAGTATCCCAGATTTGTGCCTTGATGATCTTGTCGTCAACCTCGACCGTGCGCGTCGCGAACTCGACGCCGATGGTGCTCTTGCTCTCAAGGTTGAACTCATTGCGGGTAAATCGCCCGAGGATGTTGGACTTACCAACGCCACTGTCACCAATAAGCACGACTGTTGAATGGTTAGTATTCTGTTGTAAACTCCAATGGTGAAAAAAAATTGCATCCGAAGGTTGTATCAAAAAAAAGCCGCGACCACAAATTAAGACGAAACTATCACTGCGCCTCGCGACCTCGGATAATGCCCTCAAAAAAAGGCATCAAGCTAGTCGAACGCGCCATAGACATCGGTTTCCTCTCAAATGTAAAGCTTCGGCGCGCACTTCTACGCGCCTAAACCTTCAAATGCGTGTTGGTTGTTCAAAACTTACCCTTGAAGAGAAAATCGTACTCTTCGCTCATCGTGTTATGTTATGTGGACCGTGTTTTTTTGGTGCCAAACACGCGTCAAAGATACGTGTAGATGAAGAGCTTGCGAGTGCGATATATTACGCTTCCACTAAGACGTGTCCTTTCTTCTGTTGATCCTGGTATTTAGGTCCAATGGAAGGAGTGTGAGAGGGGGAGGGTGCGAGGAGCTGGGGCGACGTGCACACTTGCCTGATTAATCATCAGACAGGCCATTTACATATCTAGCCAAGCTCTTCTCTCTGCCATGCCATGCTTTTAGGCAGCTGCTAATAAAATAGCTGGCTACACGCTTCCCTCCCATCTCCAATCCACCAACAATTTAAAGTCAAGTCAAGTCGAGCTAATAACGGCTAGAACCGAATTGAATTCGGATGAACCTTCTATTGATTAGTCTCTATCCCATCACATCCCGTCCAAAACCAAAATTTTAACGAAATAGACACCAAATTCTAAGTTGTAGTAAATCAGCTACACATAAGTTTATCCAGAAACTCGGCTATCAGCCTAAACTAACGGCTGCACATATAAATACCAAAGGCTGCTTCCGCCACGCGTGCGGAGGTTACTCAGCTCCCATCTACTGTATTCCTGGGCATATGCTGGAGGAGGCATAGCACTGTTAAGCTTTGCGCCCTTTTGGGAGGGTAACATGCGTTTGGGAACTTGCACAAACACTGTGCTTAAGCTGGCCTGACCGTTACAACGCGTGTAGACTGAGGTGGGGGTTAGTTGCACTCTCACAGTTGCACATTGTGAGCAGTCTGGCCGTCGACAGACTCGCACATTGGTGATCATGTCGTTACTATGTAGAGCTTTAGCTCGCAGACCAAAGGCTCATGGCTTAATTGCCTTATCCTCACCAATTTCAATGTCGGTTATCAACCAACAATTCATGAGAAACACCCTCAGTTGCCGCTACATGGGTGGAATTCCAAAATTTAGTGCCAGACCTGAATACAAGACCCAAACACAGAGCTACTTGTGTAGGCCAATATTGAACAATCGCCAAAATCGCAATGGAGACGAGAATAAGCATTCCCGCTTTCGACGATTAGGCGTAGGTGCTGGTGGTACGGTAGCCGCATCAGCAGTAGCGTTTGCTCAATTTGACAATGACGACGGATCTGGAAAAACTCGAGAAATGCGAATGCTCGATGCATCTGAAGAGGATCTCAATATGATTAAAAAATCACGGCCAGGATTGCTGAATTGGGTAGACGCGAACATTGTCGAACCATTTCTCACCTTGCTAAGAGCTATACATGTCACCTTGCTGTTTACACCAGTGCTATTCACAATGCCCGCACTTCTATTTGGCTGGGCACGCTTGTCACAGAGTTGGTATCGATATCTGAGATTCACGATGGAGGTGGCTGGCCCAACCTTCATTAAATTAGGGCAATGGGCGGCAAGCAGAAGCGACATATTCCCTCTTGCCATGTGCGAAGAGTTTGGAAAGCTGCACTCGAATGCCAAGCAGCACTCTATGGCCCACACCCGTCGGATTGTCAGTGGTGCTTTCAACGGAAAACCATTTGACGAATGTTTCGCTGAGTTTGAAGAAAAGCCGCTTGGAGTGGGTGCAATGGGGCAGGTTTACCGCGCCAAGCTTGCCCCTGGCGTCATAAACACCGAGAACAGGCAAAATGCCGCGGACTATGTTGCCGTGAAGGTGCTCCACCCGCACATTGAGAGAACAGTGGAGCGAGATCTCGCTATCATGAAATTTTTGGCAAACGTCATTAATTCGTTACCTACTATGGAGTGGTTATCACTACCAGGAGAAGTGGATGTCTTCGCCACGATGATGCGAAGCCAGCTCGACCTGAGAATTGAGGCCGAGAATCTCCGTATTTTTGGCCGTGACTTTGCAAGTTGGCAGAATGTGTCTTTCCCCAAGTGCTACCCCGAGGTCAGCACGCGTGAGGTCCTTGTTGAGGAGCTGGTTGAAGGCGTGTCAATGGAGAAGGTTCTCAAATACTGCAAGCAGACACCTCTGGATCGCCGTATTGCCACTCTGGGTCTTGACGCGTTCTTACAGATGCTCTTATTGACGAATTTCATTCACTCCGATCTACACGCAGGTAATATTATTCTAACACTACCTGATCCACGACATGCAAAACTACTGCGCGCTCTCAACTCGGCGAAGGACCAGGCCGAGTGGTCAAAAGTATGGAGCGAAATCGAACGCCAAGGTATACAACCTCACATTTGTTTCATCGATGTCGGTCTTGTAACTGAGCTGACGCCACGCAACCGTGACGATTTCGTCGACCTTTTCAAGGCCATAGCCACTTTTGACGGCTACAAAGCCGGTGAACTGATGGTCCAGCGCAGCCGCACGCCTGAAACCGCTATAGACGCAGATGTGTTTGCATTGAAGACTCAAAAGCTCGTCGATCAAGTCAAACGGCGAACGTTTGCTCTGGGAAGTGTTCGACTTGGTGATTTATTGACTAGTATGATGGATATGGTGCGGAAACACCATGTTCGTATGGAAAGCGACTTCGTTACGGTGGTCCTTAGTATTCTGCTTTTAGAGGGAATCGGTAGGCAACTGAACCCTGATCTCGATATCTTCAAGAGTGCTATACCTGTTTTGCGAAAAGTGAGCACTCAACAAGCTAGCAAGCTTTCCATTACCTCCATGAGCTCTGATGATCTTATCCAGATGGGCAAAGTATGGATGGTGCTCGAAGTACGTGAGTTTATTACTGCCAGTATCAACGATATTTATCGTTGTGTCAAGTACGATAGGCTCAGCCCGAACCACTAGACTCATTGGCCCTATATAGACCTGCTTTTGTTTAACGATTTCCATTGTACACCTGTATTTGCAATAGTTCCATATTGACGCGAGATCGAAAAAGAGTGGGTCCAGAGGGGTCCCTTACCCCTCTCGACTCCTACTTGTTCAAGCAGAACGCACTCAATCGGTGACCATCAAGAGCGACACCCTAACTTACGGTGAACTGGAAATCGATTTTGATCTCATCAAACCCACTTTTTGTTTAGTGCATGCGCGATAGACGAAACACACTTCTTCCCACGTATCAATCTAGCATCAGGTTTCTGAGCATCAGAACTCCCTAGCAATACAGCGGCTATATATGGAGCCTATAACTGTCATTTAGTTATACAATTTACGCCTCGATATTATTAGCGCTAGATAAACAATTCATCCCACGCTGATCGGAGTGGTGACTATTTGGACACGTGCGTGATCGTGAATTAATCCCTCTGGATTTTTCATTGATTATAAAGGCTCCAGCTTATACCCCGCAGGCCCGTGCTTCCGGCTCGTGGGTACGGCGTCGTCACGAGCTATCTTCCAGCCTCAATCATAAAAGAGGACTTCATTCCTGCCGGACTGCGTCAATCCGACCTAATTGATTCGGTACTGCGCTTATTTCCGCACATTCTTTAGGCAATGAAGTTCGCGAAGAGCCTGATTCGGAACCAAGTTCCGGAATGGACGCAGTTTTATATTGACTACAAGGCATTGAAGAAGCTCGTGAAAGAGGCGGCCGCCCAAGCATCTATATCCCAGAAAGTCGATGATAGCGTTACGGCCCCGTTCTTTTATGCCGTGGACAGGAACACCGAACTCGTTGATACGTTCTACAACAATAAGTTCGCACAGTATTGTCGAAGACTAGCTCATGCGGAGGAGCGATATCATGAACACCAGCATTTTCATGATCGGCAGCTGAAGCGTTTGCAATCTGGGTGGTCTGGACAAGCTAACTATCAGGCTCACGATACATGTGACGTCGAGGATGAAACCGTTGAGATCGAGGAACTGATAAGCGTCATCCTCGAAATCCGCGGTAAACTCCGAAAGCTGCAGTGGTACGCTGAGGTGAACAAGCGCGGATTTGCAAAAATTCTGAAAAAATTCGACAAGAAGGCTGGTACAGACTCACAGACCCGCTATCTTTCTTCACGTATTTTGATCCTTCCCTTCGCCAATGGCCAAGCCATCACTGACAGGATAAATGTTGCCAACAAATTGCTCCAGCAATTAGCGCCTGCTCAATTCGGCACGGACGAGCTGCTTGCTGGCTTAACTCTTCATCCGACGTCTTCTAACAGCTCGGTAAACGGAACGCTGCACTCGGGCACTTCCGCCACCAACGCAGCTGGACACGTGCCCACTGATGCTGAAGCACTACGTCGCATTATTGACAACGATGATGCAGAAGACCTTTCATCTAGGCCTGCCCAATCCATTGCGCCTCGTCTGCTGGTGAGCCTACTAGTCAGAGCAGTGGGCGCACACGCCACGAAATGTATCCCCATTCTTATTGATATGCTCACGTTAACTGGTAATGCCTCTTTGCAGGATCCTGCTGATATCAACCAGCGGAATGTCTTGCATCGGGTAATTATTGCCGAAGGAAGGCGAAGAGATGCCTCCTCCACCACGCAAGCGGCGAACGAAGGTCCTGATAACCTTCGTATTGATGTTATACCCATTGGAGCACATATCGGCCACGACCTTTACACTACAGACCGGAGCTCTCGCCCAGGAAATGCCGATCTACTGACTGCACAGAGTCTTGCTGTTTTGTTAGATCATTTAAGTGAGCCTGTCCGCCGGGGAGTTCTTGGGTCGCTTGACCAACAACTTCGGCTGCCGCTACACCATGCTGCCATATATGGCTTAAGTAGCATCACAAAGCTGCTTGTCAAGCACGGTGATAAGAACTGGATACATATACCGGATGCGGATGGCCAAACGCCGTTGCAGTTAGCGATAAGCCATCGCCAACCTGTGACCACTCGAAGCTTGCTCGAGGCCTGCCCGTCGGGAAGCGTATCGTCTCGCCTCATGTTCCTCCCTGCTAGTGTAGACGCTACGGAAGTCCTCCTAGCGTTGCTTGATTGGGGCTGTGATGTTGACTACCAAGAGCCTGAGTCTGGAGAAAGCGTGCTTCATGTGGCCACAAAGTACGGCAATGTGGCTTCAGTTCAAGTACTCATTGAACGAAAGGCAAATATCGAAATTCAGGAAAATACGTTCGGCTGGACTCCCCTTTTTTTGGCTGCTGTAGATGGCTCAGAGAGAATTGCTGAACTACTGATAGAGGCTGGAGCCCGCAAAGACTTGACTGACTATTCCGGATGGACTGCGAAAGAGCACGCTGCCCTTCGCGGTCATATCAGCCTATCGCAGCTCTTCCCCTCCAGCACATCGCCATCAGATGTCACTGCGAATGGTGAGCGCAATAGCCTGTCACCAGTACAGTCTGTAAACGCTGGGAGCGTCCCTCCCGAGTCGAGCGAAGAGATCCACAGAGCTCATGATGAATCGAGGCCAGGGCAGACTGATAACCAGCCTGCAGGAATCCCCAGATCCTCGAAACAGCGGCGCTCTAGTGATGACGGCGCAATTAAAACATTCGGTCACCGGTACCTTGCCGATCCCCAAGAAACGCTTATTTTGGTCACGCTTGGTTCTCGAGACGTAAGACTTCGCACCACACCTCCGGTGCAGCTAGATAATGTGCCAGTTAGTGAAGCTGGTCAAACGCAACTCGATACCGCACTGTCTTTGACGGTGAGCGCTACTCACTGTACTGGTGAGCCATTTGTTGTCGACCTACCTGTTCCGGAACTTGGACTCGCTACCGAGCCGATTGTGTTCCACACCAAGGAGCCAGAGAAGGTTCAAATCATATTCGACCTAGTGCCAACATACAGTGCCAAACGCCAGATCCTTGGAAGGGGAGTTGCAAAGGGTCCTGGTCCTCTGTCTGCTTCAGAAAGAATCCAGCTCCATCAGCTAGATGCCACTCAGCAGATCCCGCTCTTGGAAGCATCATCGCTTCGTGTTCTAGGTATGATTACATTTGAGACTCTTGCTGTGACCGCTTTCTCGCACCCCAGTAATGGAATTGGCCATTCCGCCACGTACTGGAAGAGTCTTATCACCACAAGAGTGATTGGACACCGTGGCCTCGGCAAAAATACCTTATCGAAAAACTCGTTGCAGCTCGGAGAGAACACTGTCGAGTCGTTTATCCAAGCGGCAAACTTGGGCGCTAGCTATGTGGAGTTCGATGTTCAACTCACTAAAGATTTGGTACCCGTGATTTACCACGACTTTGTTGTAGGCGATAGTGGATTCGACATCCCCATGCATAGCATGACACTGAATCAATTTATGAGCATCCAACAGCCACCGGCTCGTGGAAGATCTGTGTACCGCACTGACACTAGCAACAGTTCGCTGGATGATGTCACGTTAAACGGCAAGCCAACAAGTAGCGCGTCCACTAGCAGCGATGCGCTTCCCTCTGAAAAGACGCTGCAACATCGGGCAAAGCGATCTGTATCGCTTCATTCATTCAATGAGAAGATTTATGACGAAACTGTGAGCCGCATGCAGCATACACGAGACTTCCAGGCTAAAGGCTACAAGGGCAATGTTCGCGGCATGCATATACAGTCAAAGTTCGCAACGCTTCTAGAGCTCTTCCGCACGCTTCCGGAAGGACTCGGGTTCAATATTGAGTGCAAGTTCCCAATGCGTGACGAGGCCGCGATGGAAGAAATGGAGGAATCAGCGATCGAAAAGAATTTGTGGGTCGACACTGTATTGAAGGTCATCTTTGACAACAAAGGCACGCGCGATGTGATTTTGTCAAGTTTCAATCCGGACATTTGTATTTTGCTATCTCTCAAGCAGCCGTCGATCCCAGTCTTGTTCCTTACAGAAAGCGGAACTACTCCGATGATGGACATTAGAGCGAGCTCTTTACAGGAGGCCGTTCGATTCGCAAGACGTTGGAATTTATTGGGCATTGTATCTGAGGCCACTCCTCTTATAGAATGTCCACGCCTTGTAAGTGCGGTCAAGGACAACGGTCTTGTCTGCTTCACCTACGGCACCGGTAACAATGTTCCCGATTTTGCACGACGACAACTTCGTGCTGGTGTTGATGCTGTCATTGTCGATTCTGTTCTTGCAATCCGCCGCGAGCTCACGGAGGAAGCCGCTGCATCCACTAATGCGGATCACGACTCTATGGCCGACTCGGGTGACGTTCTTGCCAAAGAAGTGAACTCATATATCGAGCAAGCTAGTGAGCGTATTCAGGACCGAGATGCCAATTAGTGAGCCCCCCTCAAGTATATGTGTGTATCTATGGTTAGGAACTTATAGTTAGTGCAAAATGTGCAAAAATGTAGGCAGAAGGGAAGCCATGCGAATGAAATTGTAATGGGGGAATTATTGTGGTGGTGGTTGAAGGAATGGCGCATCTTCAAAATCTGGCTCATGAACGGAGCTTGAGCCATGTTGAGCAGGCACAAAATATGTCTTGTGTTCCGAGGAGCTTCTCGTTGGGAGCTCGACATTTGATCTTAGGTTCTTTTCCTTAGCCCATCTTCTTTGAAGGCTCGCTATTCTTCTTGATGAGTCTTGTGGTTCTTCGTCTGCATCAGTATCTCCATACGTGTCGTCGTCCTCGTCGAAGGTTGTTCGATTCCGCTTCAAAGACTCTTCGTATGCACTCATAGAGTTATATGGCCGTGCTCCTGGACCAGCACTGCCGTAAATTTGTCGCCTGATGGCATCTTGATCTAGAGGTCCAACAGTGTCGCCCTGAAAAGACGGAAGCGATCCGGGGGTTAAATGACCCTCGCTGACTTGTTTACGAACACGAGACCCAACGGTTGCCAGCTGTTGGGTGAGGTTCTCGTCTATTAATTGTGAAAAAGAGGACTGAGGCGTAGCTGTGGGTGCATAAACGGCTTGTCGTTTTGGATCCATATTGTGTGTAAATGTGATTTTCCGAATACACCAACAATGTAAATTGGAGAAGGGGAAAGGAGGGTTGGTGGTGAGCCTGTGGTTGTGATGATAATGTTGTATTGTCAACAGTGGGAAATGGGCAACGACGTTTCTCCTCTCTTTATCGAGGTAGGGTCATCGCACCCAGCGCGTCCTTGAAACTGCGTTTCAGAATTTAGTGGAAGAGATGCGAAAACTGAATAAAATGAGTTTTGGCAATTCCCAACCTGACGAAGCTCGTGGCCACAAGCTTAATGCCTTATCAGTGAGCTTTCCCCTTGCGTATATAAGCACGTGAATGGTAAGTGGTGCCAGCCTTTGCATCCCCCCATTTGAGGTTAGGTCACCCAATAAATCGCTTACAGTTGCGCATAGGGGCAGGAATATCGCGTAGACCTTCACATAGGGGTCATTTTGCACGATTTGACGATGGGGATAGAGTGGCCCTGTTGTCACGTCGAAACGAAGAGAAACTTATTTAAAAAAGCTAGAGTCAGCACTTTGTAGATTCCTTGCCACCCCCTCTTAACCACTTGAGTTGCGACCCCCAACTATTCTATTCTGCTAATGTCCCTGCACGTATCCTCCAAGGAAGCTATCCAGCTCGAGAACGAGTACTCTGCCCATAATTATCACCCTTTGCCAGTTGTGCTTGCCAAAGGCTCTGGAGCAAAGGTGTGGGATCCTGAAGGTCATGAGTACCTGGACTTCTTAAGTGCTTATTCTGCCGTGAACCAGGGCCACTGCCATCCCCACATTGTCAAGGCACTCACTGATCAGGCCCAGCGCCTGACTTTGACATCGCGAGCTTTCTATAATGATACTCTTGGCTCATTCTCCAAGTTCGCTTGCGATTATTTTGGGTATGAAATGCTGCTTCCCATGAACAGCGGTGCTGAGGCGGTAGAGACGGCGCTCAAGCTTGCCCGCAAATGGGGTTACAAAAAGAAGGGAATCCCCGAGAACGAGGCGATTATTTTGTCCGCTGCTAACAATTTCCATGGACGTACGCTCGCCATTGTGTCGATGTCGACAGATCCCGAGACCCGTTCGGACTATGGTCCTTTCATTGCCGGTGCTGGGTCAGTGATTCCTGGCACCAACAAGCCACTAAGGTATAACAGCATTGCCGATGTCAAAGAATCCTTTGAGAAGGCAGGTGATAAGATTGCGGCAATCCTCCTCGAGCCTATTCAAGGCGAGGCAGGTATTATTGTGCCTGACGATAACTATTTCAGCGAAGTTGCAAAGCTTTGCAAACAGTACAATGTGCTGCTAATTGCTGATGAAATTCAGACTGGTATCGCTCGCACGGGCAAACTCTTATGCACAGAGCACTATGGAGTTAAGCCTGACGTGATTCTACTTGGCAAGGCCATCACTGGAGGTGTGACGCCCATGTCTGCCTGCCTTTCTTCGCGAGAGATTATGCTCACATTCGAGGCAGGAAGCCATGGCTCTACCTATGGTGGTAACCCTCTCAGCTGTGCAGCGGCTGTGGCTGCCCTTGAGGTTGTAAGAGATGAGAAGTTGGTTGAACGGGCGGCTCGGCTTGGAGATCGTCTTCGTGAAGGCCTCAAGCCTTTGCTAGAGACTGGTATTGTCACTGCTATCCGCGGTAAGGGTCTGCTTAATGCCATCGATGTCGACAGTGCCAAAGCCAACGGTAGGACGGCTTGGGATCTCTGCCTGCTTTTGAAGGAGCGTGGACTGCTTGCAAAGCCTACTCACGACACAATCATCCGGCTTGCACCTCCTTTGGTGATCACTGACGAGGATCTCGACCGGGGCATCGCCATCATTAAGGAAGCGGTCCATGCTTTACCCACCGCGTCCAAGACTTCTGGCCACTAGATTAACACCATTTCTTTAGTTGAATCCTGTATCAATAACGATCTAAAGTATATATTTTCTTATCGTCTGTGAAAAGGCTCGAAAATCAAAAAAAAAACTTTAGCCCCACAGTCGCAACAAGAGCAGTTTCCCAAAAATTGAATTTGTTCACAATAACAACATCTTTTGCTCGTATTTACAACCGAGAACTACTGACGACTTCGCAACTCGCAACAATTTCGCATCTTCCCCGCATTCCATATACGTAGTATGCATGCTCCGCAAGGAAAATACGCTTAGCCGATCTTGGGGTACATATATCGATGTCCTACGTCACGAGGCTAGGGTTTAGCCTGACTGCCATAAAGTGCCATGCGACTTAACCTAACCGTGTTTACCAAGATTATTAGTGGGCCCCTGAAAGCTAAGGGGAGGGGGGAGGCTCGGCATGTGAGCTCGGCTGGCAGGGCTAAGCTATAACATAAGCGGCTTCGTGACATGGGAAGGATTTTGCTTGAGTGAACTCGGGGCGAGGGTTATTGGTTAGGCCGAGAATCGGACCAAGTGGCGCCAAGCGCTGGGCGGTGGGTCTGTGTGCTTGTGGGGCAAGATCAAAACGAAGTTGGTGACTATGTATACACGCTACTAATGCTGGTGTCTCGTATGATGTCGATCAGCTTTATTCGTCTGGGACAAATGCGGAGTCGGCTAAGGATTTAGGTGTGTATGTATGCTATCAGTGACGTAAGGAAAGCCTCTCGAGGACGAGCCAGTTTCCTCCCAAGCAATGATCTGGGCTAGGGGACGTCATTCTCTCGAGGAAAAAGGAATTCACCTTTCCTCTCTCTGGAGAGGTGCAGGAGGAGATATATAATTTCTCCTTCTCCCGACCCCGCTGATCCTCTCTCCCCTTCCCACCTCGTACCTTTTCTGAGATCCATCTAGAGGGTTATCGTGAAAAATTATTCGGTGTCCCAGAAGTGGGATCTAATAATTAGACACTATGCGGCTCCATAAACGTTTAGGCAAGGCAAGATCGGTGCAGTCGGAGAATGATTCACGGCCATCCAGCGTTAAGGAAGGCACTGGCCGCGTAGAAGAACGTCCCGTCCAGGGACCTCTCGAAAGCGACCGGGCGCTCATGGAGATGGGCTACAAGTCTGAGCTCAAGAGAGAGTTCACAATGTTCTCAGCGTTCTCATTCGCTGTATCCATATCGGGCTTGTTTGCAACTATCGGAACAACATTTTACTATCCACTAAGCTCTGGAGGCAGTGCCTCTGCTGTTTGGGCCTGGCTTATCTCGGGCCTCGGTTGTATGTGTATCGCTGCGTCGGTCGCTCAACTGGTGTCGGCATACCCAACCAGTGGTGGGCTTTACTACGCCTGCAGCAAAGTATTCCCACGTGAGTGGGCTCGAACCATGTGCTGGGTCGATGGTTGGCTAAACCTGTTGGGCCAAGTCGCTGGTATCGCCTCAAGTGACTGGGGTGCTGCTGCGATGCTCCTACAAGCAGTTTCCATGGGTAGCAATTTCACCTATGTACCCACAACCAATCATGTGGTGGGTGTGATGGCAGCGATTTTGGTGTTCCACGGATTCGTCAACAGTTTCCCAACAAAGTGGCTCGAGAGGTTGACAAGCACATATGTTATTTTCCACTTTGGCTGTTTGTTTGCCGGTGCCATTGCCCTTCTTGCCCGTGCTCATCCCAAGCACGATGCAACTTATGTGTTTACCCATGTCGAGTCGAGCACTGGTTGGTCACCAGTAGGATTTTCATTTCTGTTTGGTTTCTTGTCAGTATCTTGGACTATGACAGACTATGATGCTACTGCACACATTTGTGAGGAGATGGAGGAGCCCGAGCGCAAAGCACCATGGGCAATTTTTGTTGCCATGGCTTTCACATATGTCTTGGGATTCATGTACAACATTGTCCTCTGTTTCTGCATGGGTGATCCCGCCTCTATCTTGAGTGAGACTCAGCCTGTGGCCATGATTTATTACAATGTGCTCGGCAAGGGAGCTGGAATCTTCTTTACTGTTGCCATGTTCCTGGTCATGAACATGGTCGGAATCACTGCCATCCAATCATGCTCTAGAACTATGTGGGCACAGTCTCGTGATGGTATGATCCCCTATTTCGGCCGAAAATGGTTTGTTAAGGTCAGTGACCTTACTGGGACCCCTCTTATCACTGTGTGGGTAACCATTGGCCTGAGTATCGCTATTAATCTGATTGGCCTCGCCAGTAGCACCGCAATTAACGCTATTTTCAACGTGTGTGCCATTGCACTTGACTGGAGCTATATTGTTCCTATTCTTGGTGCCAATTTGTTCTCAGAGTTCAAACCAGGACCGTGGCATATGGGTAAGTTCAGTCCCCTCGTGACTTGGTGGGCCATCAGTTGGACCACATTTGTGAGTGTGATTTTCTTCATGCCCACAAATTTGCCAGTCACTCCTCAGAATATGAATTATGCCGTCGTATTTTTCGTTGGCATCATCGGCTTTGCCATTGCGTTCTGGTACCTTGGCGGTAAGAAAGTATTCCAAGGCCCTCAAGCTCTTGCAGAGCTCGATCCACCGCTCGTTCGACTTGAGGCAGAAGCTGCTTCCGACGAAGAAGAGCCAAAAAAAAAGCATAGTCACTCTTCTTGAAAAGAAGCAAAGACAGGTGACCCATTCCCTTCAACAGGAGAATCATGTAGTGCCAGCGAGCACATTTATACTCGCCTCGTAATTTATTTATCCAAATTTTGTAACTTCATATGCCTTGTTTATATCTCCCCCTTTCTAAAGAGTACTCTGCTGCTTCAATTGAAGCCTTCAATGTTGCTCGGTGTGGCGGCTACTCGAGAACCTGTCAACCTCTCTAACCGTGCATAGCAATTGACAGGTTACGAACAACTTAACTTAACCTAACTTAACTGCATCAGGCCTCGACAAGGTCATGTGGGAGGTGACGCACGGGACTACCGTTGCATTCATCCTCGAGAAAGCCCACTCTGCAAAAGCCTTAGGCAGGGTGTCAGGGGACAGGGGGAAGGGGGAGAGGGCGGCAGTCCCATTAGGCTGCAGTGTTAGTACGAGATCTCGTTCTAGAAGTAAGCGGCTGAGCGAGGTGTGTAACACAGCAAATGGTAGATATAAGATGACATGACCGGGAAGGAAGCTCCTCCCACAACCACCACTTACCATCAGGGCCGAGGAAAAAAAAACATTTAGCTAAGAAGAAAATCACGGGGGCAGTCGCTTGAAGTTGAAGTTGACAGATTAGTGGAAATTTCGCCACGAACACCACCAAAAATTCCATTAGAATCCTCCTCGACGCGTTTATTTCACCCACACACCTAATTGATTTCGCAGAGGACATTCTATCATGAATTCAACTAACGCGTCTCTTTTGCCACCGCCAATTGATCTAAGGCCAAAGGAGCCTCTTGTTTCGTTCATGAGTGACAAGATGCTAGCTTTGGCCCTGCCTGTGCTAGCATACTGGTCGCTTTCGATGCTGTTCCACTTGTTGGATACTTACAATTGCTTCGAGAAGTATCGCATTCACACGCCCGCGGAGGTCGAATCGCGCAATAAATGTTCAGTCGGAGAAGTTATTCGCGCCGTATTAATGCAGCATGGAATCCAGACTGCCGCAGGTATTGTTGTGGCAAGTCTGGAGGAGACAAACGTTACGGGCCACGAAGCATACGAGATCTGGAAAATTGGCAAGAACCTGGGCGTCTCCGAACCAGTAGCCAGATTTTTGTTTGAATGGCTCTTTCCCTCATTTAGGATTGGCGTCGCGTTTTTCCTCCTCGATACTTGGCAGTACTTCCTCCACCGATTGATGCATAACAACAAATTCCTTTATAGGACAATGCATTCGGTGCACCACAGGCTCTATGTGCCGTATGCATTTGGCGCCCTCTACAACTCATTGGCCGAGGGATTTTTGCTGGACACAGCCGGCACCGGCCTTGCCAGCCAGCTCATGGGTCTCTCTGATCGCGAGAACATGATTCTCTTCGTGTTCAGTACGGTTAAGACAGTAGACGACCATTGCGGTTACGAATTCCCTTGGGATCCGCTGCAGATCTTGTTCCCGAACAGGGCAACCTATCACGATATCCATCACCAGCACTTTGGAATCAAAACAAATTTTGCACAGCCCTTCTTCATTCACTGGGATGTACTGCTAGGGTCTAAGTACCCCGAGACCGAGAGCTATATTGCCAAAAACAAGCAGATCCGACTTGAGAAGTATGAGGCAAACAAACGGAAGCTCAAAGAATCTCAAAAAGCCAAAAAGGAATGAGTACGCTTTTTGGCCTGAGTTTAACGATTTTATCAATGAGACTATGCGAATTGCTTTGCTAGTGTTGTATTTATATAGTCTACGAGCATTCAATGCGCGTGAGATGTGGCTAATTATGGGGCACATGACAGAATTATACAATTGTATATATTAAACAAATAAAGTTTGCCAGGGTATGAAGAGAAGATGCTGTTTGTTGGTGTCTGAGGTCACAGAACCATGGTGTGTAGTATCAAGTCTCTGGTGACCTGATTTTTGAGCCCAATGTCCGCAACGAACCATTCTCGTGACGTTCCAACTCGTCTGCCATTCGCGTGCATATATCGGCATAGATGTCATGGAAGCCCTGGACTTTTTCTTCAAATAAACGCGTCGAGGGGTTCGTATCTACCCAGTCCCCGCGATCGACGCGTGCAGCAACAGCCCTCTGGAAGTCGATGGATAGCTTCAAGAGTCGTCTGATGTTCATGATCATACTTACAGTACCCCCCAATGATGCTCCCACGTAAATTCTCTCAATATATGTGTGATGTGCGGCGCGAATTTCATCGATTGTGACGGGCTTCTCATTATAGGGTGGAAGCTGTGACTGTAGCGTACTCCACTCACTTTCTATCACAGTAGTGTAGGCATTAGCCAACAACTCGCAGATCATTCTTGAGAGCTTGTGGCGAAGTATCTCACATTTAACAATTCCAGCTTGCTTGTTCCCTTGGTAGGGATCACGTTTCTGACCCAGCTCTCGCATCGTCTGCCAAGCTAAGGTAAGAACATGGGAGGCCCATCTCAGTGACCAAAGAATGTTAAAGAGTTTGGAATATGTTTCGTAAGTCTCGGCGGTGATAATTGCATTCAATGGAGACCCAAGCCGATACTCCATGGTGAACACTTCCCAGGCCTGTTGTCCCGTTCCTTTGTCGAGGGAGGAGTAGTCTAACCGGCTTAACACCTCGGGATCATCAAAACGAGCACTCGAAAAGTCAACAGCGGTGCACATGACATTGTTGAGGAGTGGTCGTGATATTCGATCAGCTGGAATTCTCAAGGATTTGTAGGCCTCAACGACTAGCTGCTCGGCGAAGTCCCCTTTAAACAAAAGGATATAATCTTGCAGAGCCTTCAGATGCATTCGTAGATGGAATTTGTCCACCAAGATAGAATTGAGGTAGCTTGTTGCCTCAAATTCTTCGTTGTGTGACTTCAGCGTCATTTCCGGGCCGTGCATCCGGACATAATCCTCTTCGTTGAACAATGTGCGCAACATATACAAAGTTCTTCCAGCCTCGAATGCATGTCGTGCTTCGTTAAGAGTCATTGAATGCGGGATGTTACGCTCGATTATGGAAAATTCTCCCGAAGAACGGCCTTGATCGGATTTCGCAGAAACAAAGAATTCCCCAAACGGGTCATCTATTCTTCCATGACGCGTCCATCCATCGAGCATTTTCTGGAATGGTTCGTTGGCCGCTTTGAACAGTTCGGTTCCCAAGGAACGTACGTAGGGATCACCATGGCGCGTGTATTCTTGTAGCAGGCTCAGGATCTCACCGCTCCGCAAGCCTTCGGTAGAAAATTCACGTGCTATACTATGTATCAATCGCAATGCAAGGACAGAATCTGTAAGGAGAGCGTCACAGGCCGTTAAAGTCAACGTCACGTCTTTCGACCGCACTCGCGATTCTATTTCTGCAATGAGTAGGAGGTAATCCTCCAACTGGCTTTTGATACACTTAGTGAGTGCTTGAATGACCATAGACTGTCTCTGGTTGGCAAGCAATGTGCCCACAGATCTGTAGAGCACCGCAGGCTCGCAAAGCTTTTGTGCCCTACTTGCCAGTGGTAATGGGAACTCCTTAGGCAATAGTACATCCGAGTCTGAAAATGCAATCATTGAGGTTTCGACGCCCTGAAGCACATAAGGGAAGTCTTTGAGGAATAGCTCAGTGAGCTCATTCGTGCCTCTTGATGCGAGGACGCTTTCCCTGGCACTGCTTTGTACGTCGCCCAACGACATATAACGCGTTGTTGACAGTGCTAAAGCGAAGCTGGGATAATAAAGGTAACCGTATGGTGAGGACCGCTTATGCTAACTACATAACATTTTATGCGTAACGTCTACTGTACTGCTCGTCATGAGCTTAGTACTCTTGCCATTTTGGCCATTCTTAGCTGTTGGTTAATATACGAATCATACAAAATGTTTCATCAATAAAATAAATTAAACGAAATTTACAGTCGTAATTGAGTCAAGTCTGGATCAAGAATCCGTTGCAAGTTGCCGCACGCGACCATTGTAGTATTCAGTGAGCTTTCGGAGCATTGCTTCCTTCTCTCGAGCAACTTTAGCCTCCGCTGCGACATCTACCCCCGTGAGCCAGTCATCGTCAAGACGAGACTCACAGTGCAAGTAAATAGCTGAGATGATTTCCATGTTCAAGAATCGCCATCTTTTCCCATTGTATGCAACCTGTGTTTTGAAGAGCTGGAGAACTTCATTCCAAAGCTCTTTGTTGTAGATATGAAGCAGGGACTTGAACGGATTGGGGGAGAGCTCCGATACAACAATTAGGCGCTGCGGTTGACCTTGGACTATTATGCGCGAAACGGCTAAGAAATTCACATATATCTCAAGATTCATCTGAGAGAAATCCTCAACAACCACCTGTCTGGAAGGTGAAGGGTTTACAACCTTGAGGCCACGGGGTAGAGGGAGACCATAGTCTGCAATAGACACTCCCCTGCCTCGAAGTGAGGCCTCCTTAGTGACTTCCCAGAAGCCGCCTGGGCTGTCGGACATGAGAAGGGTCTCGAGGACAGCTGAGTGCACAGCACAATATCTGTGTGCAACCAGGTAGAACTGTGCATCGAAAAGGAGGGCAGCCAAGAAGTCTTTTTTCAACACATGCGATACCTTGAACCAATCTAATAGTAGCCGTAACAGAGTGACGGCCGAGTGAAGACCGCCATTGGGCGCCTCTGGCACCCGTCTTATGATGTAGTCAACAATAACACGGACAAATGATTTAGAGACAGGTAGGATTTGACGGTAGAGGGCATGTACTTTGGCAAAACACGGCAAGACCGGCTTGTCTTTTGAGTTACTCGTTTCCATCCCTGAGGAGGCTGGATTCATTACTAGTTCCTGTTCAGTCCAGTATTGCTCAAGCTCAGGGGTTATAAGCACGCGAGACTTGTAGAGATCGCATGCTTCTTTTATACTTGTAGGCATGTATGGAATGAACTTTTCAGACTGAGCAATGTCAGCTGGTCCATTGCCACTTGGTCTTCCCGCGCCCTTGGAGGGCGTTGCCACAGAGGAAGTAATAATAGATGAGCCGTCACCGTGCAGACCAAAGACAGAACGGCCTCGGTCATGCAGGTAGCTGGGCTCCAAGTCACTTTCGAAATGCGAAACGGGGAACCGGGCACTAATGGTGTTGATAAAGCTCGCATACTCAAGAGGGTAGACCGCCTGAGAAGTAAGACCGGGAGGTTTTGCCGCAGTTATAGCCTGGTCGCCTTTGTGTTCTTGCTCTGCTGGACCAGGTAGCTGCTGTCTTTGTGCCAGGGCGTCCGAGAGCTCCGACGAACCACCTAGGCAGCGTATGAGTGCAACTCTTAGTATCATAATCAACTGTGAAAGAAGATGATACGAGCTTGGCGACCCGGAAGAAGGAATTGAACCGCCGCTACCATTGATGTTGGTCCCAGATGAGCTGTGGGAAGTGTCACCAAATAGCTTCCATCGCATACCAGCTATTTGTTTTACAAGCTGCGAGACAAAATCCGGAGTCAGACTCAGACGCGGTGACATTACCAGGCACACAAATAAAACAGTCAACTCGAGGAAATTCTCACTGGGCAAGCGCGCAATGCTGTTGAGGTCACGTCCTTGAGTAAAGCGTGACACCCGATCTTCGATTCTAGAGGCGTGGTCCGCGAGCGATTCGACGTCTGCGTACGATCCTAGGAGGTAGTACAGCAATTTCCGAAGTGCAGATTCTCTCGACTCGTTATCAAGCTCGCCAAAATCAAGGGGCTCATTTGGGTCAAACTCATGTTCTTGAGGGAGATCAAGGAGAAATTCAGCCCTATGCGGACAAGTATCAAACCAATTTAATAATTCGGTGTATGTACCGAGCGTGTCACGATACAAAGAGGGTATGCGGGGGATTGTTGGCGAAGATGAAGACATCTCATCTGCGCGTGCGCGAGAGACCTCGGGTTCTCGGGGCACACCTGAAGGCGCTGGAGTGAACGATTCAACATTGGCAGGTCCACTACGAACTTCAGATGGTGAGGAAGAGCGCCGTTTATTCGGGGATCGGAAAACCTTATCGATACCATCTAGCTTGTCGAGCTCGTCTGAACTTGGGGAATCTGGAAGCTCCATGTCTGATCGTAGCTCAACCTCAACATTCTGTATCGCATCTCCAGAGGCAAACTCTAGTTCCGGATAGTCTTCCATAGGTCAATGCCGAGTGTTAACCGATCAAACTGTCTCCGAGATTCTTCATATGACCTGTTTCAAACAGGTCGTCTTTGGCACACACGACTCTATATATCCCTCTCACAGCTCAGCTGGTGATGAGTAATCTACCTAGGCACGCATTATGTGATCAGAGCCATTCTCTACCTCCACAGCTTAATTTCCTCCTCCAGCAGAATTGAAATCTGCAACTTTGAGTTTGTAATATTTTTTTTTTGAACATCGTGAAAAGCGCCAACGCGTGTGCTGGGCATAGGTAGGATCAGAATGTCTCGAATTATCGTCAAAAACTTGCCTCCGAAAGCTACCGAAGATGCAATTCGTAAACATTTTGAAGGCAAAGGTAATATAACCGATGTGCGCATTATGCTCAAGCGTGACGGTAGCTCGCGACGCTTTGCGTTCGTTGGATTCAAAACCGACAAGCAGGCAGAAGCAGCCTCAGACTATTTCAATGGTTCATTCATGAATACATCTAGACTTGAGGTACAGCTGGCTAAGAGCCTGGGCGATAGTTCACTAGTCTCTAAACGTGAAAGGCAGCAGAGAAAACGCCGGTCGGATAATGAACCCCTGGACGACAAAGATTCCAAGCGTTCTAAGAGCACAGGGGAAGACAAGGACGCCAAGCTGAAAGAATTTCTCGAAGTCATGAAGCCACAAAGAGATACTGCACTCTGGGCAAATGACAACGGGGTGACCGGCGAACAACTACGATCAAATGGCCTAGTTTCCTCGTCCAACGGATCTCATGACGTTAAAAATGAAGACAGTGACGGAGACGAGAGCGATGTTGTTGATATGGCGGCTCAATTGAAATCTGACGAGCAGGAGGACGCGGTCAAGACTACAGACGTGGGCCAATCTGAGGAGGTTTGGGTGCCAGGTAGTGTGGCTGATCGGCATAGCGACGAGAGCGAGAAGGTCGAGCCGGAAGGCGAAGAAAAGTCAGACTTAGATTGGCTACGTGAACGTCAGAGCAGAATCAAAGAGAACGGTGAGAAACCCGAGCCTCTGCCACTGCCAGTTTATGAACAAGAAAGTAAAGCAGTCGAAAACAAAGCTGAGCCCGCTGAAGTGGACGCCAATGGTACCCTTATCGGAGAGACTTCACGTCTTTTCTTGAGGAATCTTTCATATACAGTAACTCAGGATGAGCTGAGAGAGCTGTTCAGCCAGTTTGGAACCTTGAAAGAGGTGCATGTGCCGATAGATCCGAAAACAGATAGAGCGAAAGGTATGGCCTACATCGAATTTGATAGTCCTGATGCTGCTCTGAAGAGTTATAGGACTCTCGATGGTTCGAGCTACCAAGGGCGCCTTCTACACATTCTTGGAGCCCAGCCGAAGCGTAAGGTCGGTTTGGACGAGTTCGACCTCGCAAACCTACCCCTAAAGAAACGACAACAGTTGAAGCGTAAGATGCAAGCGGCTCGTGCCCAGTTTAGCTGGAATTCACTATATCTCAACAAAGACGCTGTTCTCGAGACAGTTGCACGCAAGTTAGGCGTGACAAAATCGCAGATGCTGGACCCTCACTCCTCGAACATGGCCGTAAAACAGGCACTCGCTGAGAGTACTGTTTTGGAGTCTATACAGACATACTTCAAATCAAAAGGAGTAGATCTTGCTAAATTGGACAATTCTAAGGAATTGACGGACAATATCATCCTTGTCAAAAATCTCCCGTACGGCACGAGCGTAGAGGAGCTTCAGCACATTTTTGGCGAGTTTGGCGACATTATCAGGATATTAATGCCACCGGATGGCGGCATAGCAATCGTGCAGTTTGCGCTAGCCTCTTCTGGTAGGGCGGCTTTCACCAAGGTAGCTTTCAAACGACTCGGTGAATCAATTATTTATCTACAAAAAGCTCCTAGTGGTCTTCTCGATGAAACCTATGGTGGTCAACTTGACGGTGCCAAGTCACTGCCCTCTGAAACCCCCAAGTCTGCCAAGTCTGCGAGCGATGTTTTGCTTCCGGAGGCCACAGGCGAAGAGGAGGACAGTTTGGACTCCAGGAGCTCTGTGTTCATCAAAAACATTAACTTCACAACTACTCTCGAGTCCCTCGCAAGACTTTTCAGGCCAATTCCTGGCTTCCTTGGTGTGCAGATAAAAATGAAGTCTGACCCCAAGCACCCCAATAAACAGATGAGCATGGGATATGGATTTGCAGAGTTCCGCACTCTTGAGTTCGCAAAGACGGCCATAGCTGCCCTGGATGGATCGGTCCTTGATAATCATAAGTTGCAGCTCAAGCTTTCTGAGCGTGGAGCCGATAGTGCAACGTCTAAGAAAGGAAAATCTTCGTTGGTCTCATCCAAAATTATCATCAAGAACATTCCTTTCGAAGCTACGAAGAAGGATATTACCGATCTATTCTCATCCTTTGGCAAGCTGCGCAGTGTTCGGCTTCCGAAGAAAATCAACAACCAGACCCGCGGTTTCTCATTTGCTGAATTCGCCACACCAAAGGAAGCAGAGCATGCAATGGCTTCACTTAGCGGTGCCCATCTCTTGGGACGCCGTTTGGTGATGCAGTATGCGCAGGCTGACGCTGAAGACCCGGAAGCTGAAATCGCGAGAATGGAGGCTAAAGTCTCAGGACAGGTAATTGCAGAACATCTGTCAACTCATAGAGTACTCGGCAAACAGAAAGGCTTTGATATGGACAGTGCCCGAGACGAAGGCATGGAATAAAGTATATGCTGTTGATGCCCGTTTATCACGTGATAGTTAGATATTCTTGAGCTTGAGGATAAGGCTTAATCATAGAAATTTTTTTATTTCACTGCACAAATCTGAGGCACACGTAGTCTTGAGTCCTTTCAGTCGGCAATATTGGCGAGTTTTCCGTGTGAAAACTTCACAAAATCGACAATGGTCAGGAAAGCATCGACTTGGTCCTTGTCGGCCTCTGCGGGAGGAAATTATCCGGGCGTTGACCCAGTGTTCTTCAAAGATCGTCAAAAAATTGCGATTGTAACCGCGTTGGCGATCAAGACGTATCAACTTACGACAAAACAGATGATCGCGAAGATTCCCGTAGACTGTACTGACGTGGTCCAATTCTACCTTTCGTCTGATGAATCTAGGTTTTACCTTGTCCGAGTCAATGGAACTTTAGATTATGTCGATGTTACGGGCAATGAAGTCGTCAGAGTGCAGTCTATTGATAAGTCTAATAAAGTCTTACGTGTCGTAGACGACGTATCGTCTAAACTCTCATTGATTGTAGAGCGGCCAAATGGTGAGGGACTGCAGCTTGTATTCTGGAATGGCGAGAATGAGTTGGAAATCGCTGACAGCGCTGAACACGCAGACATTTTTGCTGTTTCGCCTTCGCGAGATTTTGTTGCTTTCGCCAGTCGCAAGGAGGGAAGTGAGATTACGACGTACGAGATATCTACAGGAGTTATAGATATCAAAGGCGTGAGGTCTCGAAGAAGCCATATTTTGGCAGTCTCTAACGCGGGGCTTGTTGCTGTAGGGTCGCCCTCTGGTGTTATTGATCTCTACTATCCTAAGGGTGTCCGTGCTTTGAAGTGGCATCTTGAGGAAGTTGATGCTCTGCAATTTACTTTGAATGACGAGTATCTTCTTTCAGGCGGCAAGGAGCGCGTTCTGGTACTCTGGCAACTCGGTACAGACAAGCAGCAGTTTTTGCCTCGCTTGGACGGCCCTATCACCTCGATTTGCTGCAACTCAACGAGCACGCTGTATGGCGCAACTTTGGGTAATCACCAATTGGTTATTTTGTCCGCTGTTGACCTGGTTAGCAGACTTCATGTCTCTGGTGTTAGGGCGAGATACGAGAAGGGTCTTGCTTTGTCTGAGAAGAAGTCGAAAAAGAAACAACAAAAGCGGGACGGCGTTTCCCCGGTTGGCGATTGCACAGCCTCTTTAACGGTCCACCCAGGCTCTCGTCACGCATACATCCTCGCAGGAGGTTCACAGGTACAGGTTTACAATGCTGCGAAAGACGAACAAGAGGGAGTCATAGCCCTTGCCCCCTCTCTTCAAACTGGCAGAGTCAGAAGAGAACATCGCGTCGTCGATCCGAAAACAGTACACCTAGAGTTCACCAATGACGGCACGTGGATGGTAACAGTAGATGTACTGGAGGCCCCAGGAGTGGATCAATTACTTAGCAGGCATGATGTGGAGACCCAACTCAAGTTTTGGAAAAGGATTGATGAGCGCTGGACCCTCATCACCCGAATCACTCAACCACACGGCTCTGATAAGCAGGTGACCGCACTGCGTCCTGCGCCCGCTGGGTACGAGGTGCTCACCGCTGGTAATGACGGTGGCTTAAGGCTTTGGAAGCTAGATGCTAAAAGTGGTCAATGGTCTCTGCGAAAAGTGCTTGCAGGCTTTGCACTTACGACCGGAGCTGTTGCTCTCGATTGGGCTATCGATGGAAGCCTCGTGGCGGTTGGATTTGGCCTTGGAATTTACTTGATAGATGGCAAACGACTTAAGGTCGTCAAAGAGCTTCCAAATATCTCCGGTTCACGCATCCGCACTGTCAAGTTAGTTGGGCAGCGAGTGGTCGCTCTCTCTAAGAGTCGACTGTCAGTCTACGACGTTGTAGCCGACACACTTCTATGGTCAGTGAAAGTATCAAGCTCTCCGCACGATGAACGGCTACTGGCCACTGATCCAGAACATGGTAGATTCGCCATTGCCCTAAACTTCTGGATGCAGGGAGGACGACCGGGTTCGCGTCTTGTTCTATTCGAAACGTCCTCCCCGATTCCTCTTGAACTGACTGTCCACACGTCTCCTGTGAGCGCTTTAAGCATTGTTCCAGGCACCGGAAGCTATTTGTGCCTTGATCGCAGGGGAGTACTCAGCTCGCTCGCCGGAACAACCACAGTGCTTCAGACTCCAGCACCCTCGTTCACCTCCTCCTTGGTTACCTTGAATTCTGCTGCCGCGGCAACATCTACAGGTAATTATGAGCCCACGAGCGATGATGCTGTTACCAAGCAGCTTGATCTCAATTCGTTTGATAAAGCGTTCAATGGTGATGCTGTTAATTTGGAGACGATGTTTGATCGTATCCTCTCACTTGTATCGCCTACTAGCCTCTCTGCCTGAGCACATTGTTTGCAAAGCAGACCATATTTATAGAAAAGGGACCGGTATAAACAGAGTCGGTTTAATATTAGTAGTATTTCAACGAGAGTTTGAGCTGGCTGATGGTTTTCCTAAGTATTCGAGGTGCTGCCGGCTTGCTTTTCAAGCTAAAGCCATATTGTAGCACCCAATTACCGTCTCATACTTGTTCAAAAAACTATTTTTAACTAATAAGTCGCTTAGGAGCTCCTTGAGAGACGCTATGCACGGTCGCTTATCACACGTGATATTCAAGCAATAATATTGTCAAGTGAACCACGGGCCCTAACCCAAACAGCCTAGGAGGGTTCCTAATAAAGAAGGAAAACTGCATGAATGCCCATGCGTCCGCCCATTACCCTTTGAAAAGACAGATCATATGAGCAGGATTTTTATGTGTGTGGGCACTACAAAATAGTTAACATTGTCTTTCCGTTGTTGATCCGCTCCTCAAATTAAGTTCACCTAAGCTAGATGTCTCGGTGGCCACCGTTTAGCACAATCAACTTACATGTGACGATTATCAAAACGAGTCGAACGAGAAGTAACATTAGGTGTAGGCCTGGGAGCAAAGCAGGTAGAGAGGTGACAATGACTAATTCAAATACCAGCTGCAGCAGCCAGCCACCAGACTGTTGTGCCAAGACAAGAGCTGATGATGACTCGATAATCCTCCGGTATACCTAGGCATTCTGTTCTCTTTTCTGAGCCAACTATAGAGCGGCACAATGTCTTTAATTACGTCGTTGTTGGATACTGACCTCTATAAGCTCACCATGCAAGCATGCGTGCACAAACACTTCCCTGATGCCAACGCGTCGTACCTCTTGCATAACCGCAGCACTGATATGCACCTAAACGAAGAAGCCATCAAGTGGCTACATGAAGAGGTGCTATCATGGGCTGATTTACGGTTCACTGAGGATGAAATTTCCTGGTTGGCCAAGGAGCTTCCTTTCCTGCCCAGAACATATTTCGAGTTCCTCAAGGATTTCAAACTTGATCCCGCAAACGAGGTACAGATTGATTTTAAATCTGACGGGGACCCTCAGCTTGTTATCAGCGCCAAGGGAAAGTGGGAGACTGCAATTCTTTACGAGATCCCCATATTAGCTGCAGTTTCAGAGGCTTATTTCAAGTTCGTGGACACAGACTGGAGCTACGATGGACAATATGAGCTCGCTGCGTCTAAAGCGTCAAAGCTTGTTGAGGCCGAATGCCCCTTTTCCGAATTCGGAACACGTAGACGCCGGTCCAAGGAAACCCAGAAGCGAGTAATTGAGGGGATCATCAAGGGAAGCAGAGGATCTGATCTCTTCACTGGTACTTCCAATGTTATGTTCGCCAAACAGTACGGTCTTCGCCCTATCGGCACAGTGGCGCACGAGCTCATGATGGGGGTGGCTGCGTATACGAACGATTACAGAAATGCAAATCGAAAGTCAATGGAAGTGTGGATTGACACAGTAGGGGACGCTCATGCAGGGTTCGCATTAACAGACACCTTCGGCACGAGTGACTTTTTGAGAGTATTCCGCCCTCCTTTCTCTGATATATATATTGGCGTTCGTCAAGACTCGGGCGATCCTCGTCAATATACTGTCGAGATTGCACACCATTACTATGAAACCCTTGGATTACCTCGCGGATCGAAAGCAATTGTGTACAGTGACTCTCTCAACATTGAGAGGTGCCAAGAGTACAAACAAGTGGCACTCGAAAACGGACTCCGCCCCTTCTTTGGGGTAGGAACGTTCTTTACAAACGATTTCAAGAAAAGGTCATCGTCTGAAAAGTCAAAACCGCTCAACATTGTTATGAAGATCTCATCGGTCAACTCGAAACCTGCGGTCAAGCTCAGTGATAATATTAGCAAAAACACGGGCAATCCTCAGGAAGTTTTACACGCCAAGGAGGTCCTTGGCTATGTAGATCATGGGCTTTCTATAGATGAGTCGAACAGATGGTAAAAATAATTACCGCAATCATATATTGTTCTCCCCTGCTCAACTACTACTCGCACAAACCACCGCTTTGCGCCGATTTGTCTATAAGCTTCACTG
Source organism: Wickerhamiella kurtzmanii (assembly GCA_030572965.1). Classification (NCBI taxonomy): domain Eukaryota; kingdom Fungi; phylum Ascomycota; class Dipodascomycetes; order Dipodascales; family Trichomonascaceae; genus Wickerhamiella; species Wickerhamiella kurtzmanii. The sequence continues at coordinate 76,761 of JAJMCK010000029.1, read as the reverse complement.
GACTCTAAGCATATCAATCTATGAGCGACGCTAACGGCATTTTTTCCCGCTTACTTTAGTTCTACATTTTTCCACAAGATAATACCAAGACAGTGGCCCATCCCTGTCATGCACGCCAGACGCGTTCGCCTTCACCGTTGTAAGCCTACCAGCCCATTAGCGCTGTAAAATGACCAGATCGCCCATTCTGCACGGAAGGACTACTAAGCTGGGGTAACTAAATTTCCCGGTAAACGAGATTTTCCCCAACCCTTGCCTCCGAGACCTGAGGTGACATGGGCCCAAGGAGCCAATAACGGCTTTGATCTCCCTTTGGAAGTCGCTTGGAATAATTTCTGCAAATATGGAAATTGGCATGAAAGTTCTGGTTTATTGATGGTCACTAACCATGAGTATGGGCAGTGCGTCGTGCCCGGCCCCTGTCCCAACCCTTCTGCTCCGGTTACTGTACGTCGGCGATTGCCAACACATGTCACACAAGCAGTGTCTCCCATTCCCTGCATGAGCAGGAAAAAAAAGAAGGCATGCATGAAAGAGATTTTGTAATTAGTATCCGATAACTACTGCACATTCACTTCGCAGTCAAGTCAGGATGAGCGACTCGGATAAGGCGGCGGCCGTTTCTGGCGATTCAGAAAAGGTGGATAGATCGCCTGGCCCTGACGATCAATCAACTACAAACGAAAGCTCTATGGAGCAAGCAAGGATCACCGATATCGGCCAAAATATTGAGGACAAGAATGAAAAGGACTGTTACGACTCAACGAGTACAAAAGGCTCCAGCACAAACGATCTGGAGACGACCCAAGAGCAAATTGTGGGAGATGCGGATAAAGAAGCAACCCCCGATCCCAAAGTTGAACGCAGAGTTCTTTGGAAGATTGACGGGATTGTTTGTACCGTTTTGGCTGCGATCTATACTCTCCAGTATATGGACAAAGTATCGACATCTTCGGCCAGTATTATGGGCTTCCGTGAAGACCTTAATATGCACGGCCAGATGTACAGCTGGACTGGTAGCGCCTTTTACCTCGGCTATCTAGGCTTCCAGTTTGTTTGTGGAAACTTGATTCTTCAAAGACTCCATATCGGCATCGCGAGCGGAGTTCTAATCATCCTCTTCGGGCTTTTCGTAGCTTGTATGGGTGCGGTGCACAACTTCCGCGACTATACAGCTTTGAGAGTGCTTCAGGGATTCGGTGAAGGTTCGATCACGCCCACGTTTGTGTTATTAACCTCTCAGTGGTATAAACGCGACGAACAGTTCGGACGCACAAGTGCCTGGTTTGCTGGGGTTGGCATAGGTAACATTCTAGTCGATGCGCTTGGATACGGGCTTATCACAACCAAATCGCCACCAATGGCTCCCTGGCGCCTTGTATTTATCATTTTGGGCGTGGCAACAGTGGGGGTAGGAGTCATATACATTGCGTTCATTCCTTCGACCCCGGCCAAAGCATGGTTCCTTACCGCCGAAGAGAGGATAGTTGCCGTAGAGCGAACACGTGAGAATCAGAATTGCATTCACGACAGCCGTATCAAATTGTATCAGATAACTGAAGCAGTGTTTAAGGACTTAAGGACGTGGATCTACATTGCAATTGTTGTCTTGAGCAACATACCCAATGGTGGTATCACCAACTTCAACACAATCATTATCAGAAATATGGGATACTCTGTCTCTGATTCGTTGTTGATGGACATGCCCGCAGGTGCCCTCCAGCTTTTTGGCCAGCTTGCCATGACGTTCTTATCGGAGAGGTTCTTTCAGAATAAAAGAATGGTGTGGGTTATCAGTTCAGCTTGCATCAATGTAATGGCACTCTGCTTCCTAGCTTTCGGTTCAGATGAACTGGGGCTAGCAGGATATTACATTTGGGCTATCGCGTCGCCAATCTGCTATGTTGGCGTTCTTTCATTTATTGCTTCCAACTCTGCTGGCCACTCGAAAAAAGCATTCACTTCCTCACTTGTCATGGCCGGATATAGCGTTGGAAACATCATAGGCAGCCAAACGTTCAAAGAAAGTGAGGCCCCAGACTACCCTACAGCCAAGACTACTATGGTTGGTTGCGTTGCTGCCGTTTTGGTCCTATGTATCTTCCTTCTATGGTTCAACATATTTGTCAATCGGCGACGGGATCGTAAAAACGAGAAATTACCCTCCGACGGGCCGGACGCACAATTTTTAGATCTCACTGACCTTGAAAATCCCGAGTTCCGCTACGCAATCTGAACCCTTACATGGGTCACATGATTTGAAGGAAGAAGGAGATGTTATTTATTATGTTCCTAAAGCTAAAACGAAAAGCTCGACAAGATATACTAAAAGTAATCTGAATTCATTATTTACATTGAATGATAAGATAAAGTTAATGTTCAAAAAAACGCTGCGCTGCAGAGAAACTCCAGTCTCCCATGAGCTTCATTTTGTCATCATCTACACTCTTAGCTCTGACACCTATGGATCAAGAGATTGGTCGCACATTGGAGCTCGCATCCAGCGACTCCTCGCCTCTACGCCATGATGGTGAGTCTCGCCTCAAAATACTTGAAAAAACTCCAGGGTTTTATACAAGTCTTCTGAACATCTATGCTTCTCCTGAAACCTACCCATTTACCATCAGGTGGCTTAGCGTCATACATCTGAAAAACACCATCGATGGAGCGTGGAGACGCCCTCACACCTATGGCCTCTCTCCAGATGAAAAGAAAAAAATACGCAATGCACTTTTTCACCTACAGACAAACCCAGCAGAAGACAGCAGGTTGCACAGCCAATTAGCTATGGTTGTCTCTCGTGTTGCGAAGCAAGACTTTCCGCGACATTGGCCTAATTTACTCGACTTCTTGTCCTCTTCGATTAAGCAAAGTGCGGCCCAAGGCCTGACAGCTAATGTTAGGGCTCTACTCGAGACGACTTATAGGGTCATTAAGACGTTAGCACACGTGAAAATTGGCCTTAGCCGGAAGTCTTTAAATGAATGGGGAATAAGTGATAATGGTATTGGGTTGATTCAATCAGTGTATAGCCACTTTATCAATGAGTCTGAGACTTTGGACCTGGCTTATACTTCTCTCAAGCTCATGGGTATATTATTGTATGATGGTAACGATAGAGCACACAGGTACGAGTCCTCTCGAGCTGCCTTTGCTCGACTCTTACCAGATCTTAAAGGGCTCATGACGGCTGTGCAGAGCCAGATCTCCCACAAGGATGTGGCAGAGAAACTTATCGTTCGAATAAGTAAGATCTATGTGCGAATGTTTGAGAAGTGCCCGCTGGTGGTTTGTAACATGCCAACTACCGATGGTGTTCTTGCATTCTTCCTGGATTATCTCGTCTCTCCTCCAGAGAATGCGCGAGGAGGCGGACTATCAGGTAGCGGCGAAGGTCTCTTTTTCGAGGAAAAGCTAGCCATGCAGGGCATGCATCTCCTAAGAGAAGCGGCCCACCTGCAGCCAGGGACCCATGCCTCGGTTCTACCATTGAATCTGCGGACAAGGGATGAACAGGATAAAGTCGACCTCAAGGCCGTTTATGCCCTCGCCGCAAGCACCTTCTTCACTGAGGGTATCGTGGCTTTGACCGATTCACTTCTTGTGAACTTTTTTGCGATGAGAGATGCGGATGTTGAGTTGTGGTTGTCCGATCCTGCGGAGTATTTCTTCGAAGAAGCTTCTGCCTCATATGACTATAATGTTAGCTACGGCGCCGAAATGCTCTTTGGCCATTTACTCAAAGATTACCCTGAAGCTGTAACTCCTCGCGCACAAGGGTTCATTGAAGAGTGTATGGTAGATCCGCAAAATTTCCTAAGAGTAGAGAGTGCATTGAAGGCACTTGAATTCGGGGCGATGTCATTCCATGATGTTGTCAACTTGGAACAAATGCTTCCGTCCCTGATGGCGTTGTCCCATCCTTTCATACGGCGCCGTCTTTGTCTTCTGACGGCAGCATGGGTCACTGTGACGAGCTCAGAAACATTGCATTCAGTTGCATATGAGCTTGCGCTTGAGTCTTTGAGCAAGTACGACCTCGTTGTGCAGCTTGCGGCGCTAAAGCTAATTAGAGCCTGTGCGGATGATCTCAGCTTTTCCCCTGAAGCTTTCAACAAATCCGTTGCAGGTCCTGTTTTTGATAAGATGTTTGATTTGCTCTGCCCAGAATACAGCACTGAAGTCAAGTTGCACGTTCTTGAGGTACTTGGGGTCCTAGTGGAGAGCCTTCGAGGCAACCTGAGCAGCTCTCGCATAACGCATATTCTTGAGATATTACCGCGCGTGTGGGAGTCAGAGACCACGGATAGCAAAGACCATGCGCTCCAGACTACCGTGCTACAAGCGTTAGCATCTCTCGCATACGCTACAGGTCCAGAGAGCATCGCCATGTGGCCAATAACGTTCCACATGCTCAATGTCGCCAGCGACCCATCACAGCCCATTTTCACATACCTTGAAGAGGAGGCCCTCCTCCTCTGGCAGGCATTAATAGCGAACGCACCTAATGAAGGTCCTCTAGGAGCACTGTTTGATCGCTTGATTGACCTCCTGGAATCACGCACGGAATCTCTTAGTATTCTTCTGAAGATACTTGAGGGCTACTTTCTGATTTCACCTACATTCGCATTGGCACAACCTCTTAGAATCGCAAATTTGCTCGCGCTGTACATAAACGAGTGCAGCCAGGAGGAAACTTCGACACTCGCGTTATTATTGCGTGCCGTGTCTCTTTTCGCCTCCCGGTCCTCTCCTGACCTGCCGGTCATACTCGCTCAGACGGATTTAACAAAGTCGGTTGCACAAAGGGTACTGGCTGGTAATAATCCAGAAGCGAACTTGCTACAGCGTGTATCTGGTGCGCAAGCAGCCGTGACTTTAGGTGCAATAGCCATGCAAGTTCCTACCAGCGTTGGATCGCTAAGCATTGCCAATCTAAGCGCTCTCATGGCGACTAGTAATGCAGTTTCTGATCCACTTGATCGCAAAATGGTGTGCCTTGGCTGCACGAAACTACTTTTTGTCATTCCTGAGCTCTTCTTGCAGCTATCTGCACAGTATTTAAATCTATGGGCGGCAACCCTTGACGAGATCCCGGATATTTCACCAGATCAATTAAGTGCAGGAATTCTCGCTGATGATTTTGACGACATAACTATGGAGAAACGACGTGAGATGAAATATCACAGAGAAAGCGAGACTGCTAACACCCCTTTAAGGGCAGCGATTGGGTTAGCTGTGCAGCAGCTCAGGGCAAAGGATCCCGCGTACGAGACTCTACTGAGTAACAGTGAGTTCTAAGACTGTCTACGATCAATTGTACATAGTTAGACCAATATAACGTTGAGAGGTCAGCTCGGATGAATCGTGAAAATTTGGAGTAAAGAGCGAGATTAATTCTATGTGGAATGAGTACGCCTCACGGCGTAATTAAATAAAAGAAGGCGATACCTGGGAGTTCCCTATGATCTCTGGCGAGGTGATCCTTGAATACATCCATTCTAAGATCGCGGTATAGCATAAGCGGAGCTGTCTCACGGTTTGAACCATTGCCAACCGCTGTTCTCGTAATTCTTTAACTGTATTGAAGATTGGGTCTTGCTCTTCACTGAGGGAGCGTGCCCAATTCTCATTCAGACGGTGGAGAACGCTATCGACAGCGATGAGAGTGCCCGTGCGTCCACAGCCAGCACTGCAATGGACAATGACATGACCATCTGAGGGAACGTTTCTCATGTATGACTTCTTCGCTTGAACAATACGCAGCAGCTCTAGAGAGTCGTTGGGGCAGCCCAGGTCTGGCCACTTCTCATAATGCAATTGAGTCACCTTATGGGTGTGATGTTGGCCCTCCAACGAGAGGGTGAATTCACGAGCCACAAAACCAGGCATAATAGTCGTTTCAGATTCTTGTTTCAATGTATAATCGCCGTATTTTCCTTCTCTCCAATAATTATGACTTTTGATAGCTCCTGACTCGCTAGTAAGAGCGGTGAGCATAATAATAAGTGGGACCTTGTTGTCCCATACACAATGCCAGAAATCATTGAATGATGCGGGAAGCGGCGCTTGAGTTGCGATATATCTGTAAGGAACATCGGACACAGATATGTAGCTCGCGTTGATGTAGTCTTGGCCCGGTATTCGGTTCTTCAACCGAACGCGGTTGTGAGAATACGGGCAGATGTTGACATAGCGATTTTTTTGGGGGTCGTCTCCAGCACAGAAGGCGTATTCTGAACTTGGCAGGGTCTCGCGGGTGGGTGTACTGAGTTTATTTGACGAGATTGATGATGAGTGGTGTCTTGAAATAGGCGACGGCGTGGAAAAAGCACCTTGAATACGACGTTGCTCACCCAGCTCGATCTCTCTGAACATGTCCGCGAGCAAGTTTCCACCGTCATCGGACTGATTGAGGATTGCTTGGAACCAGACAGGAAGGTCTTCCGCCCTTGAAGCTATGCGGAGCGGTACTTCTATTCTGCAGTTGTCGTCGACATAAGATCCGGCGCTGAGAGGCGAGAGGCCCCTTGGGGGTAGTCCAAGTGGTGGCGTATGGCGGGACGTGCGAACTGGCATGAGGTTAAAGGGAGACTTAGGCTCGTTGCCACCAGCGCTGTTCACAACAAGAGAGTCATCATCCTCGTAAGATTCGATTAGGCTGCTGGCCAGGTCTCGTTCTATTTTTGCCATGCCGCCCACGACAAATGAGACCTGGCCTCTCAGCTCAGATGCAGTCAGAAATTTAACTGCAGTTCGAAGCAGAGCACTCTCAAGGCCACCTCTTATTCTAAGGCTCGTAGTCGCGCCATCATATAGAGCAATCCTGTCGTACGTATTCAAACGACGGAGCGCCTCGGCGTCTCGTGATCCAACAAAGTCAAGTATATGGTGAAAGTCGAAAGTTGATCTTTTCAGTAATGTGGATGGCACGCATATAGATACAGCATCCTTTACATGTCCCATAGCAAAGGTGGTGAATGGCCGGACGTCAATAACAAGGAGCTTTTCAGTGTTTTGCCGGAGCAATTTCTCGAACTCGAAAGTGTCAATTGGATGAACAGAGTCCAAAATACTCATTCCACCTGGGCTATTAGGTGCGCTAGAAGCACTGGCCTTGCCACCAGGTACTGGAATCGGGCCTCGTCGTAGGAGAGGTGAAACGTTAGCGCTCGCCGCAGGCTGCGATGGCACCAGGGATGCAGGTGACCGTAGAATTGTCGGGGAGCTACTGCTACTTGCCAGAGGGAAATTGAGTCTCGGGAGTACTGGTGGTGTCTTTGGTAGCGCGTTCTCGGTTGAGTTCACCACGTCGTTAGTATTCATAATGACCACTCAACAGAATCAGCAGGTAATGTCGCACTCAGATCAATGGGCAATGTATCGCTCTACGATGGTGTGAAACGTTCAACAGATGTGAATCACAAACACACACGCTCTGCAACCGTTCAGCCGCGTCTCCACTTTGCTAGCACAATACGGAAAAAGCAGGCTGATTCTAATGTAAAACGGTTGTGTGTTACCTCCAGATGACGTAACGGGGAAAGTAAGGGGGTCCGTAGGGTTTTTTTTTTGTGTCTCATTATCATGCTTAGGGGTCTTCTTCCTGCATGTTCTGGCAGCTGACCCCCCGATGACTGACGCGGATGGCTGACGTATGTGGGTGGGTGACCATGGGCCACAAGCGAGGCTGGTAGGCCTATAGCGTTAGTGATGATTGAGGCTATTTGGCGAGGTTTAATTATTCCGATAATAACCGGGAAATAATTTAGAGGTACATCTGCGTGGCGTTAAGATCGGTATTTTAGCGATTTAAAGTCCAAAGGCAGCATGGTGGCTCTAATAGACATGGTACATAAGAAAGCATATGGAAGACAACTTCAATGCCACTACTGTACACTCGTATGTGCGTGCCTGCGGTTGACGTAACTTGTTGGAGGCTGAAGACGTCGTCAATATTTTTAGAAATTGAGAAACGTGACTACCGTTAGAAGAATAGAATGACAGACGCTAGAGATTCCTAGGCCACCACACTCTATTAAGTACACTTATTATTATTACCCCGTAAATATCCATGGTTGAGTTTGAAGAAGTAGGCCCCTTACCTCATCAACAACGTTAACCACGCCTCGCCTCGGGCGGCGATCTCACGTGCAGGCTACGTCATACAGTGAGTCGCTGTCACATTTTTAGAAACTGACCGTGCGTTGATTTATTATTTTTACTCAGAAATGCTTGACAGAATTAGAGTGATTCCTTGCTGTCTATGTTTGACAGTTATAATTAGTTACACTGGCAGAGAAACAAACCCCTTGACACAAGCAACGTCAACGTCAATGTAATTGTGAAGCCTCAACATTCAAGTTACAATACATCGATCGAAATGTTACATTGCATGGTTTATCTAAAATATTTTGACAGTTCATGACGAAACAAACTTAATTTTGAACGAAACAGACCCAGATTGGCTGGGGCTGACGCTTTGGCGAGTATTTCCAGCAGCAACCCTAGCAGCTGACCACTGCGTCGACCCGTCATAGCTGAGGTAGTTGTCGCTAGTGAGCTCAAAGTCACCTGCTGAAACCGAGGAACCACAGGTTAGGGCTCCATTAACAACGTTGCAAGGGCCCTTTGACGATGTGAGGGACACCCCACCAACGTTCGAAGCAACGCTGTATGTAGCGCATGTGCCACTTGCGTACCATGAGCCGTCGCTGATCAGGCAACCTTGCTTGCCTTCAATTGAGAATTGACCCCGCTCAGCGGTGTCGTCCTCATCGCCGTCGTCGCCACCGCCGCCTCCTGAAGAAGTCTTAGGCAGGTAACTGAAGCCGTCAGTACAGGAGCTGGTACTTACAGAGTCAGTGAACGAGAACTGGCCATCAGCCACTGATCCTTGTAGAGAGAAGAAGTACCATATCTCGTTAATAGCATTGTTACGGTCGCAACCAAGGTATACTGAGTGGCCGTTCGTATTTGAAGTCAGGGCATTCGAGAACTCAGATACAGTCCATGTCTGGTCGTTACTGGGCTCAATTCCTGCTGCAGAGAGCCACTCGTAACTTGGTAGAGTCTGCCACAACCGGACAACTGACTTGAAGAAGTCGCCTACATTGGTGTCCTGAGGAGCATCGCTCGCATAACATCCAGGGTTGACAGTGGCCATGCAAGTTCCGTGCTTGTTGAACTCGTGAGTCCAGAGGCTATCATCAGAGTTGCCTTGGTTCTTCCAATTCGTACTCAGTACATCCACGAGATCACCGAGTCCAAGACCTTCAAGAACGCTTGTGGCACTGTCAATCTCCCAGCTCGGGTTGCAGAACTGCTGGTATCCACCCGAGCACTTATCCGACCATAGACCATGGATTGTCCACGTATCGTTAGGACCAGTGGCAGGATTATAGTCCCAGAATTGAGTCTGCAAAAACAAGCCATTCGAGCCCTCGTAGCAGCAGCTGTTCGAGGAGCCGGCGCTACATGAGGGCGGCGTATCAGCAGGGCAGGAATCGTGCTCTCCGGATGATTGGAGGTCTTTCACATCGTCGTGAGCGGTGGAGAGATTCTCGGAGGTTTTGTTGTTGAGGGCAGCAGCCGGGGCAGTCGCAACTAAGCCCGAAGGGCTTGCGCCAAGGCTAGCACTTCCGAGCGCGTTCGAGGTGGTAAGAGAATTGACTGCCGCGTCGCTATTGCTCGGAGCAGCTGCTGAAATAACGCATTGCTCACGACAGCACGATGCTATGGCGACCGGAGCACCAAGTAGAATCAAAGCAGACAGTGTCACGGCCTGCATGCTTAATCGAGTATCTCTCTTACGCTGCGGCAAGTCGGCTCTTTTAAGTGTATAGCGAGAGATCTGGTCTAGGGTTGGCGCTCCACGGGGCCTTATCGAGCTCACCGCCCAACCCCCTTTGAGGTAATGGCCTGATTATCAAACTCCAAAATGTGGGTTATGTCTGGGGTTAGTATGTATCTTTGGCCAATCGACAAGCCGGCAAGGCTTTCAAAATAAAATAAAGATATTGGCGCATATGGATGTACGAAACGCCGTTTCCCATGCCGTATGCTTTAGAGGAATTAAATTTCAATGTGGAGGTAGGGCGAGTGATTTTCCGCCTTGTTGAACACGACTAACGCTACCTTGAATAACAAATCCCGACAAACAAACGCTTTCGATCCTGCTCACACTCAAGCACCAACTTCAGTTTCAACACATGGTGCATATAAAAATGTACGCACATGTATACTAAACTGCACTCCACACCGTATGTTGTCTACCACGTGGTGAATACGGGCTTCAGCGCTGCCCTTGCCCTTACGCGCCTCGCGTTTCCGGCATGTGCCAATGAGATATGTACCGAACGGCGATGCCGCATGGTGCCGCACGCTGCCGTTTGGATGACATGTTTTGATCTATCTCAACGGTTATGATGTGAACTCTTTATAGAATGTATGAGTAGTGGCTTTGTTACTTTGAGCGAGATTTCGTAGCTGCTTTAGCTCTTGTCGCTGGCTTTTTGGCAGCTCCGGCTGTGGATGCTTTTTTACCACGCTTGGCTGCTGGTCGTTTGATATACTTATCATTTGCGATTTGCTCTTCAAGTGTAAGTTCTGCAGGCTCTTCTGGCGCGTCGGGTGCGGCGACATCATCCTCGATGACATCCTCCAGGTCGGGCGCAGGCCCGCGTTTCACTTGCGACGCGGCATTTTTCACATCCACGGCTTTCATGAACGGCAATGGGTGAGAACTTGCATTGTACTTACGCGTAAATGCAGACTTGACAGCGGTGGGAACAGCCTTGGCCTTGATTTCGGATGAGTTCGGGCCCACCCCGAGCTCCATAACCACGTCCCAATCCTCTCTAGTTAGGTAGTAGTTGTCCATAAACTCGAGCACATCCTCAATTCCGTCCTGCTGCTTTTTCAGCAGAGGTTGCAATAGCAGGTTGACCATTACACCGTGGTAGTCAAGGCGAAGGTCTTTCGCACTGGCTGATAATTTGAGCCTTAGGTGCGAGCGCACCTCTGCCAGCAGCCGACGGTACTTTGTTGCTTTAGAGTTGTTACCAAGGTAAGAGGAGAACATGAGTCGCTCTCGACTGTGTCCAGCGGCATTAAAGGCCGGAATCACACACGACAGCACGGCGTGAAGAGGCATAAGCGACCACTGTTGCTGGGGACCATGGATCTGCCGATCCACGAGGTCGCCTTCAGATATAGAATTAGCTGCTTCGGCGGCGCTTTTAAGAGAAGGCGCACTATTAATGTAGTTCTCTTGCACCATCAGCGGGGCAAAGTCGTAGTCGTTAAAGTAGAGCTCAATCGACTCATTGAATGTCATACCTGCCATTTGAGCTCTCGATAAGTATCTGCCAGCAATATCGAACGGCTTGAGGATAACTTCTTTTTTGAACGATTTCGTGAACGAGCGTGTTTGCTCTTGGCCCATATTGTCAGCTGTCATAGCATACATCGACAAAAGGTTGAGTATTTGGCGAATGTCTGAGCGCGTGACTTCCACTAGTGATGCCACTGCTGCAGTGTCGACAACGAGACCTTGGGCCGCCGCAATCGCCATGATTCGTTTGTGAATCGCTGAGGTATCGGGTCTTCGGAATGGAATATCAAACACTACTCGATCGAACGGGCGCATTTTCGGCAAGGTACGCTCGTTACATATGAGGATCAGAGGAACATCTGATTTGCGCGCCATGGCAGCCATAGCACCCACACCTCCACGGTCGCCGGCGCTCATACCATCGACCTCATCCATAATCACACAGATCTTCTTTTTCTTGCCATCACTTGCAGAAAAAACTGACTTATTTCCGAGGGTTTGCGACACATGCTGTTGGAGAAGAGATTTTGATCGCGTGTCGCTCGCGTTATATTCAATCACGTCATAGCCAAGAAGCTTGGCTACGAGGGAAGCTGCCGTAGTCTTTCCGATGCCAGGTGGTCCATGCAACATAGCAGCGCGGAACTCGGAGCCTTCAACGCCAGGAGTCTTTTGGAAGTCTCTAGATCTTGCTTTTGACCAGTTTTGAAGCCAATTCCGCAATTTGTTCACTGACGAGTTATTACCACAAATCTCAGAAAGATTTCGTGGAGCGAATTTGGTAGTCCACAGTTCGGAATTTGCAGGTGGTGCATTATCTGTGGAGCTAGCCGCAGCCCGGGCCTTCTCAGCCCTTATCCTTTGCTCCTCTCTTATCCTTGACGCCTCAGCACGAGTCTCAGCCTCGAGTTGCTTGCGCTTTAGCATCGCCTTTTGAGCGTCCTCACCTGAGCCTCCATCAGCAGGCAGCTCGCGCAGGAGAGTTCGGAATCCGTCCTCGTCTATAACTTTGAGGCCGAGTTTCTTTGCCTTTGTGATCTTCGATGGTCCAGCATCCGAGCCAAGAACAAGACAGGATGTTTTACCAGAGATTGACCCCGTTACATTGCCGCCGTACTGCTTGATCAAGCCCTGAATCTCGTCACGACCTAGAGTAGGCAATTGGCCAGTCACGACAAACGTCAGTCCAGCAAGGCAATTGGGTCGAGCAACAAGCGGTTCTGCCGACTGTCCTTGAGCCGGCTCAGCATGAGACTGTCGTGCCTCCATTATTTGGCGGAAGTTGACCTTCTGTGTAGGGTCAACCTCAGGTAATTCAGCATCAGGGATCTTTGATAAAATTGATTTTGCGTCAAGGTCCCCGGAAGGGCCTGAGGAGGGCTGAGATGAGGGTTGTGCACTTCGCCTGGATGGAGCAGCTGGTGCAGCCGAAGCTTTTGGCTCAGCCTTAGCACGGGACGCGACGCGTGTAGAGGGTCTTGGGCTCCGTTTCACAGCAACTGGCATGTCGTCATCTTCATCTGATACCGACAGGTCAACAACATCACGTTTGCCAGTTTTAGTTGGCGCGTCGTCCTTGGTGAGGTCAATCTCGATTTTAGGATTTACTTTCACAGCAGAATCCTGAGTCGACGACAGTTTAGTACGTTCTCCAACAGATGCCCGCTTAGCAGGAGGAGCGTCCGCCTTGCCCGCAGCAGTGAAGTATCGCTTGATTCCTTTCTCAGCCATGGTGCTGGTGCTTCCAGGAAAACCACTAATATAGAGACTTAGTTGCACAAAGGCTTGACAATCTCAAGTCACACCTTATTTTTGCGCTATCTGCCTCACAGCGAAATCTCAGGTTTCAGATACTCACGCGTTACACTTCTAACTGCTTGAGAGAAACCCAGCTCTGGGCAAACGTGAACAAGTGGATTACATAATCATTCGCGACCCATAGCTCTAAAGGCGGAAAGACAGTACGTACAGCGCAGTCTGTAAACGTTACAGGCCACGGTATCACACGAAGCCCTGTCTGTCGTTATTTGGCTACCTCTACAAGGGCCGAGGTAACCGTATAAATGGGTAAAAAGAAGTCTGGGAAGAATGTAGCGACGGCTCAAGGTTCAGGCCAGGAAAAGGCGAATCCAGAGGGTGGAGGCAGCCCCACGGATTCTAGCGAGATTGTGGAGGCCGTGGACTCGCTTCTCTTGGGCGACGAGACAACTCCAGCGATTGAGAAGCACGAAGAGGAGCAGACGGAGGAAACAAATCCGTCAGAGACAGAAGAGCACACAAATGCAAATGGCGCCGCCAGCAACGGGAGTCAAGAACACATCAATGGGTCAGACACCAGAGAAAGTGTGCCAGCCGTCACAAAATCCTCGAATGGCTCATCACAAGACTTGGAAGCACGATTGGCTGCTGCCGAAGCGAGAGCTGAGCGTGCTGAGGCCGAGCGTGACGATATACAAGAGGAGTATGATGAGCTCTGCGATAAACTGTCACATGTTAAAGCCACTGTTGGCGTCCGGTTGAAAAAAGATGCGGAAAACTTGGAAGAATGCCGGCAAGCGCTCGAGAGGGCTGAAAAAGAAAGGGACTCTGCCCAAGCTCAGATCAATGCGCACCAAATGATTCTTGACCAGTCGTCGCAGGAAAGCGAGTCACAACGCGAAAACTTGCTCACGCGTATTGCCAAACTAGAGGACGATCTTACCATGGAAAAGCAAGACGTGCGTCGCTACAAAGAACTATCCGAAACACTGCAGGGCCAAATTGCGTCTGACGCTTCACGGCATTCACACCGGGAAACTGAACTCGAACATGAGATTGCCAGTGCTCGTTTGGCGGAGAAGCAAGCCAAACAACAACACGATGCTATGAAGACTGAGCTGGATACGCAGACAGAGGCGTCAGAGACCCTCCGAAAAGAACATGCTGGTCATGAGGACAAGTTAAAAGAGCTCGAAAACTCTGTCCGAGAAAAGAATCTTTTAATTGGAAAGCTGAGACATGAAGCCGTTGTTCTCAACGACCACTTGACGAATGCCCTAAGGCTTGTCAAGAAAGAGTCTGAGGGCCAAACCGTGGATAAAGAGCTTGTGTCAAATCTGTTCGTTCAATTCGCGACCTGCCCCCGGGCTGATACAAAAAAATTCGAGATTCTCATGCTTATTGCGGACTTCCTCGGCTGGGACGAGGATCGTCGTACTCAAGTAGGCTTATCTCGATCTTCCTCGCCATCTGAACGCAGTTTGGGAGGAGTGTTTGGCAAATTTGCTGAATTTCTCGAACGCGAGTCGAAAAGAAAATAATAACGCGACGATTATTGAAATACCATTAAATAAAAATCAATCAGCTCTCTCTCATTGGGATACATGAGAGCGCGATAAAGTTAGTTGACTTTGAGTACATGCATGTTTAAGGTAGTTGGTAGCCTATTTGGCATCCAGTGGCTTCGCTTCGAATGTTGTCTAGTATTTTTTTTTGATCAAGTGCCACTCTGCTAAATCGCTTGTTATCGGTATGCAGGGATTCAGGAGTCTATCTCGACAAGATTGAGCCTGTGGCGCGTTGGGCTAGTGAAAACACAAACGGGGCAGTAGGAAGAACAACATAGACGAGCACCGAGAGCAAGACGGTAAAGAGAATGCAGTTGAACATCATCACCTCTCGATCGCTGGAAATGGCGCCAGGGACAAACTCCATATGGAACACGACCAAGGCGCGTCGTAGGGGGCTCAATTTCTTCGAGCCCATGATGAAAATTTGGGCCTCGAGGCTATGATATTCCGCGAAAACTCTAGTCAGTCAAAAGAGAAGGTGACCAGCTTTGTTTTGAGCAACAAAGACGAGCTTGGCTCCGAGCTTCGACGCGCTGGGTGAAGGCTTAAAATATATATATATTTCGGGTCACCCCCATAGAGGGTGGTGCCCCTTGCTTCTCCCAGTGCCTTGAGCCCCTTATCTGTCAGCTCTACATGAGCCTTGGGAACTAAGGCACTAGTGTATGTAAACTGTCAGCTTCGCTGCAGGGTTATAATTCGGGATGTCCCCGCATTCGTCGTACCCGTTCCGGCCGAGGTGAAGATACAAGTTGCAGGGTAGCGTATGATCCTCATGATGACCTGAACTGGAAATCTTCGCGATGTCGTTTAAATCAAGATTAAAAGATTGGACAGAGGTAACCTCAGGAGCTGCAGCCCTTACCCCACTCCTTGTCGCCTTGAGACAGATTTTTCTGAGGCGCAGTTATTTGACGTGTCAGGAGAGTCATCAATATCACATTATTATGCAGGCACATGCATTCGTGTACCCTTCTAATAGGTAGCGCGACGTGATAAAGGCAGGGATACGAGTGCAGCTAGAGTGGGACACAGCATAGTTGCTTCGTTGGACAAGACACATGCACGAGAAAGCCTCAGCTGCTTAATTTAAGTGGGGTTCGTTGGTTTAACTTGTTAGCTGGTTTCGCTGGTTTAGTCGAAGTTACAGTATGTAGGCTGGGTGATTGATTGACCAAAGAGTATGCTCTTCTACAAAGTATTTTATAAAGTTCCCTTAACAAAGAGTTTTGAACATCTATATAGTGATTCGTTCTATTTACCTATACAAAAATCGCCAAACACAACATCTAGCACCTCTGTTAAAGCCACACCTCTGCCTGTGATTTTGCCAATGCCGTCAAGAGCCATAGCCAGCTCCGCATCAGCAAGCACTACATCATGAGATATCAAAGCCAAACTTCTCTCTAGGCCAGGAACAACAGAACGGGCCAAAATTTCGCGTGTGCGCTCCGTGGCGCCAACAAGCTCACCATTGTTACTGCCCTTAAGCGTATCCAGAGCAGAGTCACATGATTCTTTAAGCTTGTCGAGTAGATTGTTGATCCCTTGCCCTGTGACAGATGATAGCTGCAGCCGATCTTTAATTGTGTGTGAGTTATCTTTGTTGCTGATATCGCACTTTGACGTGATTTCTATGACGGCCTTGCCTGAACTTCGCAATTGACTGATTTCAGTTTCGAGATCTTGCGGAGTTTGTGAGTCGGCTGGAGACAAGGCAAGAACGATACTTGCTTCGTTGAGCACTTGTCTAGCTCTCGCAATACCCAAAGCTTCGACTTTGTCGGTTGAATTTCTCAGACCAGCCAGGTCGCTGAGAATAACCTTGTGGCCCCCAATGTCCATTGGCACCTCAATGACATCGCGGGTGGTACCGGGAACATCGCTAACTAGGGAAGCACTTCTTGAAATAAGTTTGTTGAGAAGTGAAGATTTTCCCGCATTGGGTGCCCCTAATAGTGCGACGCGGATTCCTTGGCGTACAATCTCTGCGCATTCGGCACTGGCCATGTGGGCCTTCACGGACGCGAGAAGTTCGGTTACGCGGGCACTTACACTATCAATTAATTTTGAATTCTCAAGATCATTGTCTTCGCCAAAGTCAATTGACGCAGTGAGTGTGGCCGAAGCGCGTATAATTTCGTTTCTCCACTTTTCGTAGATTTCACTAAGGTTACCAGCTGCGGTACCAATGGCTGCTTGGCGTTGGAGCTCAGTCTCGGCTGCGAGTAGGTCACGAATTCCCTCCACCTGGGCAAGATCCATTCTGCCCGCAGTAAATGCTCTTTTAGTGAATTCGCCAGGCTCTGCATGGTGAGCGAGGCCAGTGCGGCCAATGGCAGCGAGAACAGCTCTCGACACTGCTGGGCTACCGTGCAAATGCAATTCTACTATGTCATCACCTGTGTAAGATCTAGGGCCCTTAAAATATAGAATGAGAGCCTGGTCGAGGATTTTTCCCTTATCGTAGAGATTGGCAAGCCCTGCGCGACGCGGAATGAACTTTTTTTGAGGAGCGATTCTAGCCAAAACTTCGCGAGCTTTGGGTCCAGCTATACGAATGACACCCAGAGCTGCTCGGCCAGCTGGGGTAGACACTGCGTATATGGTACGCATCAAGCCAGTGCGAACCCTCGCGAGACGAGTTTAGTTACTCTAGGCTAATAACGTTACTTTCAACATGTGCTGAAATTTGGCATTGGTAATCATTCTCTACCCATCATCCATCATCGTCTTGCAAAAGAGCATGCTAACCATAATTTAACTGCTGTAACGCTAGAGTACACTAAAACTTATTGGAGCCAAGACCAATTGCATCACCATCAACCAAGGTTAGTTACAATCATTGATACGTTCTACTACTTAAAAAAAAATGTGGGAGGTTCTGTCAAATTGGCTTAGTACACGGACTCTGCACGAAACTATAAAGGTGCTAGGTGGGGACTCGATTTGTCCCTGTGATGGTGGAGATTTTACAACAAAAATGTTTACTTACGGAAGCTGTGTGGGTCGCCGTCACTAGTGATGTAACAATGAAGTTGAGCCGTGCGAATTGTCAAAGCCAGTTGCCAGGGGATTTTCGACCCTAGTTGCTATGTTGCCCATCGTTATTGGCAAAACTAGCGAGTTGCCAGTGTTTCTAGTTAGGTTTAGCCGAGTTAATTTCTTGGCTAGTCAATAGGGCTTAAGCTAGTTGAATTTTAGAGCCCATGCCAGAGAGCCCCGTGTCCTTGACCAATGGTGGGCAGTGGAACAGGATGACTTGGCAAGAAGTGGGTCACGTTTCATGGGCTGACAGCAGCAAATGGTTCTTGGCCCTGGGAATTGTCCCAACTGAATATTGAACAGAAAATTCATGCTCGTGAGGCGGGCAGTGACCCCGGTTCGCGTTAAGGTTTGGGTATATGGTATACGTCATGGACTCGAGCAAAAGGCAAGTAAGGAGACATATTGGAGTTTACAAGAACCTAAACTTTATGTGACAGTGACAGGAGCCCTAGGGCGTGCGCATTCACCTTCGCTGCCAAATTCCCGTCAAGAAAAAGTGGACCGCCTTAATGCTAATGTTTTCAAAGTGTATAATTGCATATGTTTGTGTGCCTGGGATTTAGTGCTTTGGTAAGGGCCCCTGAGATCGACGCTGAAATGCGCAGTCTTGTGTTGAGGCATGTCATCATAACGATGAAAAGTAATAGTGCCACTAATCCTCGATAACGAGAAAAAAAAAAGACGATTGAGCACGCATCTCGTCCTCGTATCGATCGCTGATCCCAGTGAAACTGACAAACTTTATGTGCAGTTTTCGACGTCTCCACGTAACGGTATACTCGGCAGCCCTGGGAGATAGTGCGGGGTTAGCACGAGGTGCATAAGAATCAACGCCATAAATCCCTCATGTAAGTGGCTGAATATCTATTCTCGTGCATTGCCGAGAGAGGGGCGCAAAAAAGCTAAGGCAGGAAGGAGGGGCAAATGCCTGGGAGAGGGGCTAGGGGGCTATAGATGGCGCGCCCAAAAGTGGGAACTCGGAAAAATATTACGTGTGTTGGGGAGAAGAAGGGAAAGGGGGGGCTGGAAAATGGAAAATCATTGATTGGGAAGCGCAACCACTAATGGGCGCAAGTATTTCTGGGATTACAGAACGCGCGAAATGCCGCTCGTATCGGGTATGGCACTAGCGAAGTCTATACAGTTAGGATGGTATAATATAATGTGCTGCTCATAAAGATCATAAGCCAGTGTGTGGGGTGTCATTTGAGGGTGGGCTTTCTTGGTCTCGTCGTACATCCAACACCCCTAGCCCTTGCATAAGCTCATATATCCGTCTGGCTGTACCCCGCATTGACGTGGGATAATCCCAAGCCTGCAGCCTCCCTTGGGTAATAGTTTCGCCCTTTCTTTTTTTTTTGCCTTATGTCAAATAGACCTTACCCCTGGTCTCGTGGGCCGCTGTATAAAGCTCGAGCGTCTCCTCATCCACAGAGTCTGATTCATTCATCTAACATTTACTCTACCCGTGAGCACTCCCACCTTCCTCGAGAGGCTAGGTGAGACTGAATCAGGAACCTAAGCACAACATGAGCGTTGTTATGAATATGGGACAGCCTATTTTGGAACCAGGCCTCGGCGATATCGAGTCCCAGTCGCAAGGTTCGTCGTACGAGAAGGATGAACATCCTGTCTCGCAAATTCAGACTTCTGGTGAGGACAATGAGTTTCTGCACATTGGCCGCACAAAGGTGAGGCGCAATGACCTATTGGCAGCCTTCGGTGGTGATCTGCGCCCAGGCCTCTATGCACCATCCAGCCACAAGTTCGCCAATCCATCACCGCTTGGATTGATGGCTTTCTCGACCACCACTTTCGTCTTGTCTCTTTGCAATCTTCATGCCCGTCATGTCACTCAGCCGAACATTGTTGTTGGTCTCGCGTTTTTCTACGGTGGTTTCATCCAGCTATGTGCGGGAATGTGGGAGATGGTAGTCGAAAATACATTTGGTGCAACCGCTCTCAGTTCTTACGGTGGATTCTGGCTCTCCTGGGCCGCAATCCAGACTGACGCGTTCGGAATTACCGCGGCTTACAAGGAGAACGACCTTCCGTCCGCTCTCGGCTTCTATTTGATGGCATGGTTCATCTTTACATTCTTACTTGTGCTGGTCACGTTAAGGTCAACGGTGGCATTCTTTGCTCTCTTCTTCTTCCTCGATCTCACCTTTTTGCTTTTAGCGTGCGCGGAATTCACTGGCCACGTGGGCATTGGCAAGGCTGCTGGTTGGATTGGTGTTGTTACTGCTGCATTCGGTTATTACAATGCATACGCCGGTCTTGCCACCCATGAGAACACCTACTTCACTGTCAAGGCTATTCCCATGCCTGGCGCTCTCAGTATTAGAACACTCGTGGAGGAGGAGCACAAGCGCGACAAGAAAGAGAACTAGTATCAGAGCGTTACGAATCTCTTTGGCGCCAGCATGGCGATAGATTTTGTGTTATTTTTTGTTGACTATGTGCATGCCAATTAGAATGTTGAAACACTCCCACTTATTTAATTGCTATTATAACATCCAATTTTACAGTAAACGAACTATTATATTTGACCATCGCACTTTACCACAAAATATATCGCACGCAATGTTAGCAATTTCACCGTTTTTGATGATATTGTGTACAGTGTACAAACACATGGGTCGCGCTCCAAACGCGTAATCATTCAGCAATTGCGGTCAACTTATCCAAGCCGGTTCTCTCGATTAGAAATAACCAAGGGTTAAGCCATCGTCCTCTCTATCCATTGGGAGCGCTGCGTTGCCCAAGCCCATTACACTGATTGAGGGAACTCATTCACTTGTACCGCCTCATTAGCTTGCGTGCTCTCACCTCTCTTCGGTCAATCTCGGACTAGTGCTAACCCAAGTTTGCCCAAGATGCGTGCTGCCCAAATTCTTAGGCTTGCTGCTCAGCAACCTTCGGAACCTCCTGCCATGGCGGCAGTTCGCGTCGCACTCAAGGCGGCCATGAAATCGGGGCACGCTGTAGAAAAGAATACACTTCGAGCGATCATGTCAACAGTCAAAAACTCTAATATCGCCAAACCGGGTTCCGTAGTCAACGATATCGCTTTCTCTGGTATTCTTGCAGGACTCGCGAAGAAGCGGCTCGAAGCTGCTTCTGAGTACCTGAAAGGAAACAGGAAAGACTTAGCTGAGAACGAGCAAGCTGAGCACGCAGTCATTGAAAAAGTTCTCGCTACCCTCAATCTCTCTAAACCCGAGGAACTGCAAAAGAAGATCAAGGAATTTATGGATACTCAAAGTGATAAAACATTCAAGTCTATCATGTCAAATCTCCCGAAAAATGTCGAGGAAGTCTGGAGATCACCAAAGAGCTCAATTGTAGAAGCGATTCGCAAACAAATTGGCCAGCGCTCTTTCTCCACTATGGCTGGCAGAGCCTACTCTCATGAAAACCCATTGGTACGTAACCGCAATTGAAAATGATGCTAGGCTGCTCCGGCGTTGACGTCTTGTAAAT
The DNA here is from genome assembly GCA_030572965.1 of Wickerhamiella kurtzmanii. Classification (NCBI taxonomy): domain Eukaryota; kingdom Fungi; phylum Ascomycota; class Dipodascomycetes; order Dipodascales; family Trichomonascaceae; genus Wickerhamiella; species Wickerhamiella kurtzmanii. Next base: position 55,563 of record JAJMCK010000029.1, on the reverse strand, counting down.
AGAGCCGTACTAGTCTAACTAGCGCGTAATTGCGTATATTATTTTCGACTTGCCAACTGGCCCGCAGTATACTAACACAACCGCAGGGGCTAAGAAGAAGAAGCCAAGCCCAATCTCAACCACGGGGCCCGCGTCAAATTCCGAATGTTTCCAAGGTGTTATTGGTCTCTTCAGCTAAGGGCGGTGTAGGCAAGTCTACTGTCTCTGTAAGCCTGGCTGCTGCGTTGTCCAAGAGGGGACTAAAGGTGGGCGTGCTAGACGTGGACATATTCGGCCCTTCGCTCCCACATATGCTGGGACTGAGCGCTGCGTCTGAACCTGCCCTCACTGTTGATGGAAAACTAAAAGCTCTTCAAAGCTACGGCCTCAAGGCTATGTCCATGGGGTTTTTGATACCTAAAGACAAATCGGTATCGTGGCGCGGGCTGCTCGTCCAGAAGGCTTTGCAGCAGCTGTTGTTCGAAGTCGAATGGGGTCCATCACCTCTTGACATTCTGGTTGTAGATATGCCACCCGGAACTGGTGATGTCCAATTAACTGTTGCTCAACAAGTCAAAGTCGACGGGGCCGTAATTGTAACGACCCCTCAGGACATTTCTTTGATAGATGTAAAGAGAGGCCTGGATATGTTCCGCACAGTAAAAATACCCGTTCTTGGAATGGTTCAAAATATGTCTGTTTTCGTCTGCCCCCATTGCCATGGAACAACGGAAATTTTTGGGGCATCCAAGACAATTGAAGGGGTGCCTGTTCTCGGCAAAATACCTCTACTTCCTGATATTGCCTCCTCAGGTGACTCGGGCACCCCTCACGCTATAGTCAATGACGCACAGTACTATGAAGAAATTGCTGCTAACGTTATGGCCAAGTTGAATAGTGACGCAAAGCCGAACTAGTGATGTCAATACTTGGTTTTTGTTAAACCCTAATCTCTCAAACAATCATCTCTCTGACCTGATTTAAAGTCCCTGAAAATAGAAGCAGATGATGCCCTATATCATTTAGCCGCTCAGGTCATGGCAACCGGGAGGCCAGAAGTTGAGGGAGCAACAGAGCGAAGCATACTATCGCTACTCTGTCCAAGCTCGGTAGTTGTTAGCCAGAGAGGTGAATGACGAACAGTCTCCTCGTATATAAGCTTCTTCATCTCGGAAAGCGACACTTCCGGGCCCTTTTCGAAATCGAAAAGATTGGGGGGTACAGGTGGCGCATTCGGCTCATCAGCTGGTTCGTGATAACTCGCAACATAAGGGTGCGCGAGAGCTTCTTCGACGCTGATACGATGGGCAGGGTTGAATGTCAACATCTTCTTGAGTAGATCAACGGCCTCAGGGCTTGCATTAGGATATAGGTCCTGGAAATTTTTCGGCTCAAAGTGAGGAAGCTGCTGGATGTACTGACGGGCTCGACGTCCTTTGATACCGAAGTAATCGTTAGGAGAAGGGGTGCCGACGGTTTCCAATATGAGAGTCAACTGGTCGCAATAATCCTTACCGGGAAATAGTGGATGACGCCCCAGCATCTCTGCGAGAATGCATCCAACAGACCAGATATCGATGGCTTTGGTATAGTGCTGGAATGTGAGCATGATTTCAGGGGCACGGTACCACCGCGTCGCGACGTACTCAGTCATGAAGCCGATGTTAGACTCCGGGCCCGGGTCAGACGTTGCGAGCCTAGCCAACCCAAAGTCGCAAACTTTCAGATCACAGTTGGCGTTGATCAGAAGATTTTGAGGTTTCAAATCGCGGTGAAGAACCTCAGCGGAGTGGAGGACTTTTAGAGCTCGAAGGATCTGGTAGGTGAAGTATTGGCAGTGATCATCAGAGAGAACCTGAGAGCGAATAACACGGCTCAAGTCCGCATCCATGAGCTCTTGGATCAAATAGACATCATTAAATCCATCAAAGCTTCTCGGACGCTGAATATCTAAAATGGATATGATGTTCTCGTTGTCAAAATGCCGCAAGAGCCGAATTTCGCGCAGGGTGCGCATACAAAACATGGGCCGGTCGAATGGGTGAATTTTCTTAATGGCGACCTGTCTACCAGTGGGTATATGGATCGCCGAAGCGACTATACCATAGGCACCTTCTCCCACAACTTCTTCAAGCTTATAGTCTGGATTGATGTTGAACTCTACGGTTCTTCCAGCTTGGGCCTGGGAATGGTACTTGAGAACCTGTATTTTTGCTGCTTTCTCCATCTGTGGCAGGGGAATTTGAATTGTTAAAACTGGGGTATAGTTCCTTCCGTCCTATGCGTATGTTCCAAGGTCTGTCCCTATGCAGTTCACGGACTCAATTCTCCAGCACCAGAGTCAAAACGGGCGAAGTATCCGAGCAACAAGTATACAGGACTCGAAGCTTGCAAGGGTGTATGCGAGTTGGGTATAGCCTGTGGTGGGCGTGTTACTTTTTACCACTCAGGTTTGAATGGAAGGAGCAGGCAGAACAGCAGTGGGCAGACCGAAAAAGAAAAAAAGTGGGACACTTTGCTCAAGAAGTAGTCAAAATGGCCAGCATCTAGGAGGCGGTCGTCACGCTGACAAAATAGTTTAATCACATATGGTCCCACTGATATGTATCCATTCCGGGTTACAGCAGTAGCCGTTTGAGTTAGCGAGATGCTCCAGAGCCACGAATACGCAACCGAATGAGCTAGTTCTAAGTGGAAATAACGTTTCCACTCTATAAATTTTGTTAGTACCTAATTTGAAGCGAGTCGCGACATTGCTATGCCCCCGCAGCCTTCCTCCGGCCCACTGATGATCGACGTTACAAAGTGCGTCTGGGTAAGGGTTCTACCGGCATACTAAAAAATATTCTATCACCCTAGTAGCGATACATTTTCCGGATGCGGACTACTCCCAGGAATTTGCTGGCTACTCAGAAAACCATGAGATGTTTATTTGGAGTATATTTATACTTATTACAATGGGATCGGTGGCATTTCTCCCGGGCTTTATCGATTATCAACATATCCATCAAGGTACTCTCACCAGGCACATACATGTAAGCTGCAGCATCATCATCTCCTCACCTGATAACACCGAGCCTAAATGTGATTAGGTAACCTGCTCACATTCTTGGCTCGGTGGTGGGGGCGGCTGAGAACGGCGATCTGGATGGTTTATACATTAAGCAATACCGAGTTAGCAGAGGATCTATCGGAGCAGCCAAACGAATTATAGTCTGCCGAAATTCAAATGTTGGATTTGCTTACTCCTTCCTAGATTTAAGTGGGTAAGCTGTGTGTGGTGGTTCTGGTTCTCGATGACTGGATCTCGACGGGCCTTCGCGTGAACCACGGTTAGTAGGAAAATATAAGCCATGGCATAAGTGATGCCCGTAGCAAAGAGCACTGCAGATAAAGCTTGACAAAAGTTTTCACAGAATTTTAAAAGAAGCGCTTCTGCTTCGGCCGTTAAGGTTCTCCGCCATTTACACACATTACACATAAGGTTACTGAGCTTCGGTTTCCTCGCCCACGCCATGCAAGGGTCTCAAGCTTGGCACAGGCAGGCCCCGGTGGGTCCTGCTTACGTATCATTGAAACTTGGGCCCAACTGTCCCAAGGAACTGCCAAAATAGGTTCACTCAATTGCGGCTGGTTAAATTGTGGAGCCAGCTCAAGTGCATGAATGTTTCAGATTTTTTGCAACCTGCAGCATTACTTCATGTTGCAGAATGAGCAGTTGCGCCGTTCCCTTTTCAGTTGCCAAAATTCGGGCATTGTTTAGAAGCCAATTCGTTGGTCATTGCAAACATCGAAACTGCAGGAACGATACTCTGCAGCATTTCTCTTCTTTCTTGAGGAGTTCTAGATGCGGGACATCTGTCCATTCCGTGAACTCTGTTGCATTTAAGCTGAATGCCGCTAATCGCCTTGATCGAGAATCCGACTTCTGATGCCAGTTCAGATATGCAAAAGTGCACGGTGTGGGCGGATGTCGATGCAAGTAGAGGTAGAGCTCCTGAGGGGCTCCCTTGACGCCGCAAGGGAGACGGTAATCCCAAGATCCCTTTTTCGGAAACATGGAATACTTCTAATTCCTATTAAGTGCAGCCACTTGCTCAGAGTCCCTGGTCAACCCGCTCGGCTACCTTTTCTAGGGTGATCAGCGACGATCCTCAAGGGTTGGGGTTGCATGCGAGGCCGAATTGACCTTTGGATCGTGGAGGTCCGGTGGATTCCGAGAAACTATAAATGCACAATCGATACGATCTCCATTTTCATCGAAATATCAAAAGCTGCCGAACCATGCGTGTTAGCAATCTCATCTTCGGTCTTCTCAACACGGCTCTCGCAGTGGGCCTCTCTGATGTTGATGAGTCCCCGGTCGAGGTTGTCGCCTTCGGTGATAAGCATCCTATTGCAAATGAGCTCAAAGCACGCAAAGTCACCATAATCACAACATTCCATGGTACAGTTTACACTATCACTGGGCCCACTACGCTATCGTGGTCCTCGCCTGGCACGACCTATCCAGGAGAGACTATCACCAATAAAGTTCCGCATACGATACCCATAGTCTCTACGGTTCAGTCAGAGGCTGTCTGGATGTCAGTTGTAGATGACAGCTCGTCAGTAAGGTCATTCCCCACGCCTTCGACTTCAGCCGGCCCATCTTCAATTGCTAGCACTTCGGCTATTTACTCCACGAGCGCATCCTCGGAAGCACCCTCATCTTCAGGCATCCTTTCCTCGAGTGCTCCTAGCAGCATTACTTTGGTGTCTAGTGTATCATCAAGCCCTGCATCGAGCGCGTCATCATCAACCCCTTCTTCGTCGCCCACCCCTAGCTCCCTTAGCGGCGGTAGCAGCAGCAGCAGCAGTTCTGCGTCTTCTGTGGCCTCCAGCTCCTATTCAAGCCTGCCAATCACAAGTTCGACCTCATCATTAGTCCCCAGCTCATCTAGTGGCCCTGTAATTTCGTCGCCAACATCTTCATTGCAATCCACCACGGCGTCCAGCTCGCTAGCTTCAGCATCTCCCTCCAAGCCTAGCTCGAGCTCAGCGGGGTCACTCTTTCCACCCAGCAGTAGCTTGCAGAGCTCTCAGGTACCTTCACTTAGTACCTCTTCTTCATCTCCAATGTCAGGTGCATCTAGTCCGGCTGGAACCAGTGGTACAATCTCCAGCTCTAGCTTCGTGCAGTCATCCTCGTCATCGCCTAAATCAGTTCCAGTCCCAGGCTCAAGCTCTACGCTTCCATTGCCTTCAACCGTGGTTGATCTTCCCTCCCTGTCTACATCGGCTACTAGCTCTTGCGGTGTTCCGATGGCGTATACCTCGACAATCCCTATAACCGTGCCTACTACGCTAACATTTGGGACCAGCACCACAACTGTGACCTCTCCTACCACATTGACGGTGACTGGAACTTCAACTGGCCCATGCACCGGTGGATCATCAGCTCCAGCCCCTACGAGCTCGTGTGGCATTCCTATGGTCTTCACTTCTACGGTGCCTGTTACTGGCCCCACCACTCTGACATTCGGTACTAGCACTACGACTGTGACTTCTCCTACCACTTTGACGGTGACTGGAACTTCAACTGGCCCATGCACTGGTGGATCATCGGTCCCAGCTCAAACCAGCTCGTGTGGTATCCCCATGGTATTCACCTCTACGGTGCCTGTTACTGGCCCCACCACTCTGACATTCGGTACTAGCACCACAACTGTGACTTCTCCTACCACATTGACGGTGACTGGAACTTCAACTGGCCCTTGCACTGGTGGACCATCGGCTCAAGCCCCTACGAGCTCGTGTGGCATTCCTATGGTCTTCACCTCTACGGTTCCTGTTACTGGCCCCACCACTCTTACATTTGGGACCAGCACCACAACTGTGACTTCTCCTACCACATTGACGGTGACTGGAACTTCAACTGGCCCTTGCACTGGTGGACCATCGGCTCAAGCCCCTACGAGCTCGTGTGGCATTCCTATGGTCTTCACCTCTACGGTTCCTGTTACTGGCCCCACCACTCTTACATTTGGGACCAGCACCACAACTGTGACTTCTCCTACCACATTGACGGTGACTGGAACTTCAACTGGCCCTTGCACTGGTGGACCATCAGCTCCAGCCCCTACGAGCTCATGTGGCATTCCCATGCTCTTTACCTCTACTGTGCCTGTTACTGGCCCCACCACTCTTACATTTGGTACTAGTACTACAACTGTGACTTCTCCTACCACTTTAACAGTAACTGGAACTTCAACTGGCCCATGCACTGGTGGACCATCAGCTCCAGCCCCTACGAGCTCGTGTGGCATTCCTATGGTATTCACTTCCACCGTACCTGTTACTGGCCCCACCACTCTGACATTCGGTACTAGCACCACAACTGTGACTTCTCCTACCACATTGACGGTGACTGGAACTTCAACTGGCCCTTGCACTGGTGGACCATCAGCTCCAGCCCCTACGAGCTCATGTGGCATTCCCATGCTCTTTACCTCTACTGTGCCTGTTACTGGCCCCACCACTCTTACATTCGGTAGAAGTACTACAGTTGTGACCTCTCCTACCACATTGACGGTGACTGGCGTCTCAACCGGCCCCTGCGCACCTTCAACTACGCCTGGGGTTCCAGGGGACTTCGCCTCGACAGTTCCCGTTACGGCTCCGAGCACAGTTACTATTGGTACTCTCACTACGGTGGTCTATCCACCGTCTATCCTCACCTCCGCGGGTACGTCAAGTGGGCCACATGAGCCTTCTGTTCCTTCGTCTACTTCCGGAGCTCTAACCACCACAATCACGACCCCAGAAGTAGTGACAGTTCGAGTTCCAATAACAAAATCACTGACTACCTCGAATAGCCAGCCCGGTTCATCAACTTGCACGATCCCGATGGAGTATACAAATACCGTCACTGTGACAGAGCCGACCGTACTGACGATCAGCTCTAGCACTATCACCATCAGCACCCCTACCACAATAGTGTACACTGGAACCTCTACTGGCCCGTGCACACCCACTATTAATACCAGCCCCCCTCCCTTGTCTTACTCGCCTGGAGAAACCTCTACCGTCCCTCTGTATGAGCCATCTGGATCCGGCTCGGCAATTAGCCCACCTGCATTGGCGAATAAGGCTTCTTCCAGCAAAACCACTTGCTGGGGTCTTTTGTCTTTGTTGATTCTGAACTACCTGGTCTAATTCGATGGTAATACCCCCCAGCTTAGCATAAACCCGTAACTACATGCACACTCTAATTAAAGACTATTTAGGTACTATCACCTTTTGATACTAATTTTAAGACGTCTATCAGGTTTCAGTCACCTTGCTGCCTCCTGTACACGGCTAGATGCGAAGACGCCTGCTAAAATAAGTGCGCCGCCGCATAGTGTGATCCAGTCAGGGAACCTATGCCATAAGAAGAATTCCCATGCAAGGTAGTAAAGGATCGTAATATAGTCGAATTGAGTCAAAACCGTTGCCTTTTCCGCGGCAAATGACACAGACAACAGAAATTGATATAGGAATCCGGCAACTCCAGTTAGGCCAACAAGCATCCACTCAAAGCTATTAGTTGGTAGACGCAACTGCTTGTTTAGCAACGTTTGGATCACTATAGCGATACTTGCGAAAAGAACGCATTGGAACGCATACATCGAAACCGATGCTAATGGATGCGCACGAGTGCCGATTACTCGCAAAAGGCACAGAACAGCGGTGGTTCCAACCACTTGGAGAAGCTGCACTATGATGGCGGCATCATGCTGTGGATCTTTATCGCTACCCGGACCGAAAAATGATCCGAATAGTAATGGTGGGCGTGCAATCACTACCACTCCTAATAGGGAGATGACGCTTGCCACGGCCTGTTGCCAGCGGTAACCCTCTCCAAGGAAGAAATGCGCGGCTACAGCGGTAAGCAATGGTGATAAGAAATTGAGTAGAGTGTAGTCAGGCAACCTTATATGTTGTATTGCATAGTAAACGGCGGCAATGTTCGCAGTTCCCACAGCTCCTCGGGCGACAAGAAGCATTCGCACATCGCGTGGACCGAAGAAGAATCCAGGCTCTTTTTTATACCACAGCCAAAATGCAGAGGGAACAAAAGTTCCGAACATTCTAACACCCATGATAAAATAGGCATCCACGGTTTCCATGGCATATTTAGAGATTGCAGTCATAAATGATCCGCAGAAGAGGCATAATATATACCAGCGCACACCTCTGGAGTGTAATGGATTCGAGCTAATGCTTGCATTGTTCTTGGCTGGTTCGGGATCTTCATCAAAATCCTCAAACTCAAAATCGCTGAATTCGCTCGTCAACGGAATATCTGCTGCGATTTCGCCATCAGCCTCTTCGGGATGTGCTCTTGTCATATTGAGAACTGTGAGGCACAAGGCGTCTGTATGTACCAATGCAGATACAATTAGGATTGGGCAATTTGGAGCACCAATCTAAAGCCTGGCGAAATCCGACGTTAGCCCCTATCTAATGTTCAGTCAACGGCTAAGTTTATGACTGACTGACATGCAGCTGATGATAACGCACTCACCCACTAATGTCATCGTCCCGACGAACCCCTGTGCGGCCTGATCCTATCATGTAACTATTGTATGAAATCGCAGTTGGAAACAAATGAGCAGGTCACAATTCATACAAATCATACAAAAGGTGACCATCCGGAAGCAGTGCTTAAGTCTTCAATTTAGGCTGTCTTAAATTGTATAGTGAAGGACAGTACTCCAGAATTCTCGTAAAGCACGCAGTAAGGTCCACCTGCGACATATTAACGTTATAATACTCTGACCGTACTATGAAATATTTCAGCACGCTACCTTCACACTACATGTTCTCTGCAGTGTATTTTCCGAGCACTTTACGCAATGGACTGATAACGTGCATCGGGTCATGTTCAAGCTGAAGTCGCACGCCAAGAAAATCAATAAAATACATGAATTTATAGCCAAAGCCGGTGAAACATTGACTTCATCGACAGACCCTAAATTACAGTGAAGTATTCAGGAACGGGTGATCGAAGGCTTCACGATTTTATCCAGTCATTAATAGACAAGATGATCCAAAGAAAAACTCGTTACACGTTGACATTTTTCAAAGCGGGCAAAGGAGAGGTAACCAAGAAGGATACTGTTTACTCGGAGGTCTGAAGAATGTCAGAGTCACCAGCATCAATGATGGTCAGAACACCAACGGGGAAGAGTTTACCACAGGCAGTGCCGAGGTCGTTGTTGTTACCCTGGAAGTGGTGAACCTGAGCCTTGGAAAGCATGGAGTAGTAGTCAATCTCAGACTTGCGCAAGGGAGGGGTGTTGGCGGCAACAATGACCATCTTGGCCTGACCACGACGGAGAGCCTTGAGGGTGCTCTGGTAGCCGAGGGAGTACTTGCCAGACTTGATCACAAGACCGAGCTTGGAGGTGATAGTCTCACCGGATTTCTTAGAAGATTTAGGGGCCATCTCGACAAGTTTTTGTACAAAAATAAGTCACTCCGGCAAAAGAAATCAACAAAGTGGTTGGGGGGAGAAATATTACTTCGATGTCACGCGGATATTAGATTAGTTAAATTTTTCTTCACACACCACCCATACCACTGCAATTTAAAGACATTGACGGGGCCTAGGGCTCAGGTTCCTCGAGGGACAGGCTGACGCATATATCGCTGTGCAAACGAATACCTTACTCTCGCAAACCAATTACGTATGTCAGCATAATAGCTTAGTGTTGGTAAGCGTTATACGGTATGAGTGGAGATTGCGTTCACGCTCAGGCTCCCGCAACTAATTTGTCAAAGCCGTCAAAAAATCAAGGTGAATAATCAATACTAGCACGGTTGACAAGCTCACACCTAAAAGTCAATCCCTCTCTCCCAGCTTAGCTTAGGCTTGGGAGTAGATTCAAGCTCAGGGCTCACCACAGTGTCCTCCCAGGGTTTATTTTCTTTCTTCTCTTCTTCTTCTACTATCACGACCATCCATATAACCCCTCAAAAATGAGACTTGAGTTGGACGCTTTCAGCGGTACCCGCATCTACCCAGGCCGTGGCAAGCTCTTCGTCCGTGGCGACTCGAAGATTTTCCGCTTCTTCTCGTCCAAGAGCGCCTCTCTCTTCGGACAGCGTAAGAACCCGCGTCGCATTTCGTGGACGGTGCTTTACCGTCGCCATCACAAGAAGGGCCAAATCGAGGAGGTCGCCCGCCGTCGCCAACGCAAGGTCGTCAAGGGCCAGCGTGGTGTCGTTGGTGCCACCCTTGACCAGATCAAGGAGCGCCGCTCTATCCGCCCCGAGACCCTCAAGGCTCAGCGCCAGGACGCTATTGCCAAGGCTAAGGCCGACAAGAAGGCCAAGGCTGAGAAGCGCAAGGCTGAGCGTGGCAACGCCCCCAAGATCTCCAAGCAGCAGGCCCGCGGTGCCCCCACCAAGGTCGCTCCTACCTCCCGTTAAATTATGATCAAGAACAACACAGCAGCAGATGCAACTCTCAACCACCAGTACTTTTTTTTGGCAGTTGAGCTTGGAATGTTTTCAAGCTCGGTGGGCTATTAAGTCTGGAAAAACAACCCCCAAAGCAAATAGCCTGAAGTATTTCTTTTTAATTTCACGTACTTGGCCTATTACCATCAAATAGCCCAAACTTGTAGCTAGACGACAGCCTTCTATGGTAACAGTCGAGCTATAACATCGAGGGAACTATGTCATGTTCTAGCTACATACTTCAAACTGAAATTCGCGAGCCTGGAAATTGATAGACTTAGACGCAATTAAAGCTGCCCAACGCGTTAAATCCTAATGCTCTGCCTTTGTACTAGCATAGCATAAACTACAGCGATGCCTGTGCTTGAAAATAGTGGATACGCTCCCAATGGCGGCGGTCGGCATGCCCAAGCATGGATGCCCAAGCACGGATGCGCATTATGCGTATATCCAGTTGTGCGTCATCTTGGTAAAGCCATCCAACCAAATCGCTGCGAATAGAACGCTCACAAAATTCTAAAGCCACACTATCCCCAGCAGCCATGTCGAGCTCTAGTGCCAGCTCGAGCCCGGGTAGCGGCAATGTTGTTCTCCACAACGCCGAGTTTGAGATCATCGATCAGGATCCTCACTTCTCTCGCGTCGTGCGCTACTTCCGCGGTGAGGACTATGCTAAGTGGATGTTCCTAGCCGCATCCGGCCCCGCGTTCCTTATGGCCGCCAGCTACGTTTCTAGCCGCGGTCAACGCATGCACATCTCCCCTCGCATGTTCCGAGTCTCTTTGGGCCTTGGAGCTGCCGCTGGTTTCCTTGACCGCTACGCAGTGTCCTCCTTGCGCTTCCAGGGTGCCGCAGAGAATAGCCGTGAGGTCGCCAAGGACCGCTATGAGATTAAGAGTCGCTTAGCCGAGGGAAAGACACCATATAAGCTCGAGGAGAGCCAATTGCCTGCATGGATTCGTTCGGTGGCTGCTCGCAATAGCACCTACTCATCTCTAAACCTCGCCATTCTGCCTTGGTTTAACCTCGTGAACCACGAGCACCACGGCGTGAACCTTGACAAGTACTATGAGACGCGCCCTGGAGAAGAGAAATGGGGTTTCAACCTTAAGAAGAGCGAGTAGACACATTTATCATAGGCTTTTACACGGGCAGTCAATGAACACTGGCCACAAAATGTCAGGACTAAGTTTAATCGACATGTCCACAGGTAATTCTAAAGACTTTAAAAACATTAAAAATCAACGATCAAAAATCAAAAATTGAAATCAAAAACTGGCATCAATTGCCGTCACTCTACTTTTATGTGACCACACCATGGCTGGTACTGGTGCTTGTTCCGTAATTGGTGTGGAGTTTAGGGACCAGTAGTCACATGACCCAGAGCTCCCCAGTAGATTATGGATACACTTCCAAAACAAACTCGTAAACAACACCACATTTCACGCCGAAGCTGGTATAAGAAGCCTCACACCTACTAAGAGATCGAGTGCAAGTCTAACTATCATGGCTGAGGAGGAGGATTTTTTGCGGCTGCCGCTCGAAGAACGCTGGCGTCATGCGAAATGGAGCGCCCGCCAGTCTGCCTATAAGGAGGCACTCGCTCTTGCAGAGACAGGTGCGCAGTTGCCTCCAATGGCAGCTTCTGTCGACGCGATTTCTGCTGCTGCATGCGACTCAAATGTCGTGGCGCTTGATACAGGCATCAAGTTACTTGCTGCTGTGGCCGTCAATTGCGGCCAGCAAGTAAATCTGACTGCCCTTCAGAGCTCATCACTCAAGCAGATGGTGGAGAAGGGACTCGTGGCCGCTAAGCCAAGCGTAAAGCAATCTGCGGTCACAACTACTCTCACTTTTGTTGAGGTCGCCTCAAATCCGGATACGGTCATCGATGATTTGCTGGCAGTGTTAGCTAAAGCGCGCATGGCGCGACTGGCTTCCGCAATCCTATCTGTACTTGCTCAGATCTACACAGAGTTCGGTGGACCAGTAGCAGACCCCAAACCAGTTCTTAAAATCCTGGCGTCACAGTTTGCACACACAGACCGCAATGTTCGCGCGAGTGCGGTTGAACTTAGTGCTGCGCTGAAACGCTGGGTCGGGGTAGCCGCTCTCGAGGCTGTGCTTAAAGATATAAAGCCAGTTCAACTGAAGGAATTACAACAGAAATGGGCAGAGGCGAATCCAGCGACAAATGGTCCCCCTGCCCGGCTCACTCGCAAGCAAGCGGCGGCGATCGAACGGTCCTCTGCAGCCAACACCGCAAGCGGCAATGATGCCGGTAGTTTAGACGCACCTACCCCGGCTGAGGATGCTGCAAACCTACAGCCCATGCAAGAGGCAATCGACCCGTGGGAATTGACCACTCCAGTGTCGATATTAGACAAAATGCCGGCCAATTTTGATGAGCAGCTTCAATCACCAAAGTGGAAAGAGCGCAAAGAGGCCCTCGATAACCTGCTCGCCCTGCTTGAGAAAGCGCCACGACTGTCAAATGGTGATTATCACCCGCTCGTCTCAGCACTTGAGCATGTCCTGGCGAAGGATAGCAATCAGCAATGTGCTAGCCTGGCAGTCACGAGCGTGCGGCTTCTTGTGACTGGTCTCCGGAATGACTTTGCGCCATATGCAAACCGTCTAATCAACTCACTTATTGAGCGGTTCCGCGAGAAGAAGCAGTCCTTCACTGATAGCTTAAGCGTTTGTCTTGACGCATTGTCTAAAGTAACGGGCCTGAGTGCGCTTCTTGAGCCTCTTCTTGGCGGTTCCGGCCTAGGCCACAAGGTCCCGGTCGTGAAGGTTGGTGCTGGTAAATATATTGCCCACCTGTTACAACTAACCACGAAGCCACCCAGTGCGACTGAAGTCACCCAGACAGGTAAGGCTGCTGTTTTATTGCTCAATGACACCACTGAACCTGTGCGCCAAGCTGGTGCTGAGATTCTCGGAACGCTTGAAAAGATCGTTGGACCTCAAAATATGGCTAGTATTCTAGCGGGTGTCGATGATCTCCGCAAAGCAAGAGTTCAGGAAGCCGCTGCGAAGATAAATGTAAAGTCGACAGCTGCTAAACCCGTACCTGTGCAGCCTGTAGGAGCCACCCCCAGGGCCCAGGGTGCGCGGCGCCCTGAAGCACTTGCTGCAACGCGGTCGATGCCAGCTCCAAGCACGAAACGGCCAACTGCAGCTGTGCCTACACTTCAGCCGCCGTCTCTCCGGACGCTTGGAGGTAACCGAAACCCCCCAAGTAGCCCCCTCCGTCGCCCCCCTCCAGCCTCGATGCACTCTGCGCCAGATTCAGACATGATCATATCGAGCCCACCTCGCGGGGCAGTTAATATGCCAACGACCGCGAGCACGCCCAAGGTTCCAAAGCGATCGTCGCACGCTGTTGACTTTACGCCGGTTCGTCAACAAGTGGCCAATCGACGGCGCCTTGTCAGTCCCGAGAAACAGGGTATGGCTACAGATACTATGGAGCAAGTCAACCCAAGCGCACTGGCGACATTGACGATGCAGCTGTCGCATGAAAAGCGAAGACGTGAGCAAGCTGAGGCCATGCTCGCACGCTCACAGTCTGCACACAACAAGGAGCTCGAGCGCCTGACTGAAAAGCTCGCCGAAACTCAGATGCAGCTCGATGTCGCACGTGGAGAGCTTGGAGAGCTTCAGACTCAGCTTGCACAATCTCAGATGTCTTCTCTTTCGCTTAGTCGCAAGGAATCAACAGCGAGAGAGCGTGCCGAGCGACGGCACAGCCAAATGTTTGGTGATGTTTCTTTGTCGGCATCAACTCATCGATCTAGTACGGATAGGCGCAGTCTCGATAGAAATTCGACTGATCTATACAAGACGACGACTCCCCGCGTAGAAGGTAGATCTGACTGGGAGCGCGCGGTGAAAGTTACTGCGGACTTGCGTCGACGCATCAATGACCTCAAGCAGGAACGTCAAGCCTGAAACTCATCATATTTATACCCCTTTTTAAACCCTATACTATAGCCTCAGGCTTCATTAATGATAAATTTTGCTTCTTTATCTCTTAGCACAGTGGAATCATCAAGCAATTAATTCCACAAAGCGATTCGAAGAAATTCACTTGCGCAACCTTGCCGATAGGATATGTTTTTCCGATCGCAGCACTCCGCAACATATTGACTCCGCTGTAGCCACACCGCGCCTATGGCGATGCCGAGATGCATAGTCTGACTCAGCCTTACCCGAGGTGACACAGTGAAAGCTGGGGGAATCCTAGGCCTTCTCCTCAGTCTGCCAGTGTACTACTGTAGATCGAACAAAGCTTCTTTTATCTACAATCTAACGGTTTGGAAGTATGTCAACGAAGCTGAAGATTCTTGTTCCTGTAAAGCGCGTCATTGATGCTGCTATTAAGCCCCGTGTGAATGCCGCCAAGACTGGCATCGAGACTACTGGGGTCAAGTTCGCGATCAACCCTTTCTGTGAAATCGCGCTCGAAGAGGCTGTGCGTATCCGCGAAGCTAACAAAGGCCGAGTCGAATCAATCCATGCCGTTAGCATTGGTGGAGCTAAGTCGACTGATGTGCTTCGATTGGCCCTCGCTAAAGGAGCAGATGCCTCGACCCTTGTGGAGACAGAGGAGCCTGTCGAGACCCTCGCAACTGCTAAAGTACTCGCCAAGCTTGTCCAGGATCAAGGTGCTAATCTTGTAGTGCTCGGAAAGCAGGCTATTGACCAGGATGCCAACCAGACCGGCCAGATGCTTGCTGGTCTTCTTAACTGGCCTCAAGCGACCTTCGCCTCAAAGGTGACTATCAACGGCGATGAAGTTACTGTTGACAGAGAAGTCGATGGTGGCTCCGAGACAGTCGAGGCGAAGCTTCCGCTTGTGATAACTGCTGATCTTCGTCTTAATGAGCCACGTTATGCTAAGCTCCCCGACATTATGAAGGCCAAGAAGAAGCCTCTTACAACCGTCAAGCTCGCAGACATTGGTGTCGATACTGCCCCACGTCTCAAGATCTTGAAGGTTGAGGAGCCTCCGCAGCGTGTCGCCGGAGAGAAGGTGTCTGATGTTGACGCATTCCTGGCCGCGCTCAAGGAGAAAAAGGCAATCTAGCCATATATAAATCTAACGATTCAATGAACCAAATTCTTCCTTAATTTTAATTGCAGATCTTAAGCAGCAGCCAGAAGCTCCAGGATGTGTTGGTTATTTATGAGCACTGTAGGAGCTATTCCATGCACATACACTGTAAGCAGGCGGTTACAACCATAAATGGTGTGCCGGACGCGAGTATCGGATCGCTTGGTTTCGCTAGCACTGTCAAAACTCAAAGAGTTTAACAGGCCCATCATTGTAGCTGTAAGTGGATCACAGGGATCTGGTAAAACAACAGCCACCCGCCAAGCGGCCGCAGAACTCACTGTCAAAGGTGTCCCATGCATCAGCATCTCTATAGACGACTTTTACCTCACGTTCAAGGACCAACAGACTCTTGCCTCAAAAGGAAACTCCCTGCTACAAACCAGAGGACTTCCAGGGACGCATGATATCCCTCTCTTGACTCAAACAGTCTCTGCCCTTAAGCAGGGCTCGGCATCAGAGGTCCCCATCTACGACAAAAGCAAGCACAATGGTCGCGGTGACCGGTCAAACAATACTGCTAGCGTGCCTCAGAATTTACGTGTTGTGTTCCTTGAAGGCTGGTGTGTAGGTTTTCGACCCATTGGCTCGCGAGCAGTCGAGGCGCACCGCACAACACATGACGACGCTACTAGGCTGTACGATCTAAAAGATCTCGTTGATGTCGATAAGAATTTAGAGGCGTATACTGGTATTTGGGACACTTGCGATGCACTGTTCTTGATGCAACCAATTTCTCTTGAGTATATCTTTGCATGGCGCTTGCAGCAAGAACATGCTTTATGGGAGACTCGTGGGCAGGGCATGTCTGATGCAGAGGTAAAATCGTTTGTGAATTCCTATATTCCCGCTTATGAGCTCTATCTGACAACTATCAAAAGTGATGTCCATATTTATCTCACACGCGACCGAGAAATCCGAGAGTCGATGGTGGACTAAATTTATTCAGTAACGTTGGTAGCCTATTTAAAGCTTAAGCAGCATCCCGGAGATCAATTTTGGACGCGTCAGAGGCCCGGGGTGTCCCCCGCATGCCCTCAGGTAAGCGTGACTAGTCGCCTTTTAAATGCATAGCAGTAACTTATCACAAAATATACAGTTACATTGTGCGGTTTTGGGCTTGATCCAAGAGACATAGACGAAGTTGATACTTCTGAGCCCTATAGTTCTAGAGGATACCCTCCATTTACGAAGGGATGGGCACAGCGGAACAGGGGACACCAGCCGCCCAACTTGATTCTCGGGAACTAGGTGAAGATGTTGTGGACACATTCAGCCTCGGCTCGTCATCACAGATTTCGTTGTCTACCTTGGATATTCATGAGCCGAGCAATGAAAACGAAGAGATGGGTCTCCTCGGCCAGCCAACTGCGTTCCTTGTCAAGATGGCGGAACAGCGTGGCAAGTCAAATCTCCGTATGGCTTTCATGAATATGGCAAACTCTATAATAGGCGCTGGAATTATTGGCCAAGCATACGCTGTTCGTCAGGCTGGACTTACTGCGGGAATAGTGCTTTTGCTGGGCCTGACTGTCGTCATAGACTGGACTATTCGTCTTATGGTAACGAATGCCAAGCTGAGTGGTACTAAAAGCTACCAAGAAACCGTAAAACACTGTTTTGGCAAAAAGGGACTTATAGCAGTGTCGCTGGCTCAGGGAGCCTTCGCCTTTGGTGGATCCATGGCTTATTGTATCATTATTGGCGACACTATACCCCATGTCCTTCAAGCGGTTCTCCCTGCAGCTGCCGAAAAACACGCTTCCTGGGGCTGGCTCCTCGGAAGAAGACCTGTCATTGTGATATTTACCCTCGGAATTTCGTACCCCCTTGCATTATGCCGCAGTATAGGAGCGCTCGCTAAGGCCAGCGCGCTCGCCCTGGTTTCGATGGTAGTCATTGCTCTCACAGTTGCCATCAGAGGCCCAGCCCTAGCACCTGCAGACGCACACATGTCGCTTCCTTTGTGGACGATCAATAGCGGATTCTTCCAGGCTGTATCTATCATTTCATTCGCGTTCGTGTGCCACCATAACAGCTTGATCATCTACGATTCGCTCAAAACGCCCTCAACGACGCGTTTTGCCATAGTAACTCATTGGAGCACAGGTGTTTCAATGGTTGCATGCATGATCTTAGGCTTGGGCGGGTTCCTGAGCTTCAAGAATAAGACGCTTGGAAATATTCTGAACAACTTCCCCGCGAACGACTTAATGGCAAATATTGCGCGTTTCTGTTTTGGTTTTAACATGGTCACAACACTGCCCCTTGAGATTTTTGTTTGCCGGGAAGTCACGCTAGGGTTTTTCTTCCCAGAGGCTTCTTTCTCATGGGGCCGTCACATTATCATAACCACGGTGTATGTCACGACTGCAATGTGTGTGGCTCTCGTAACTTGCAACCTGGGTATAATCCTTGAGCTTGTGGGTTCATCGTCGGCATGCTCTTTGGCATATGTTCTACCACCTATGTGTTATCTGAAACTATCCCAGAAGCCACGATCTGACCCCGCAAAGATCGCTTGTTATATGTGCATATTCTTTGGCGTGGTGGTGATGATCATGTCAACTATTCTTTCACTTGTCAAGGCCGCTACAAGCAAAGAAAGTGGCCATTGTGTAGCCTAAATAACCATTATTGTAATGTCTCACCTCTCACTCTGGATTTTTGTCACAGGAAGCCACTGTTGTAATCTGCTTTCAGCCAAGTCTTCACTGTGTTAAGTAAGCTCTAGCGTTTAGCATCGTCTCGCCTCGCGTTGTTGTGGTTTTAGTGCTTTAAAGTAGCAGACCATAAAGCGTGAAATCCTTCTTGCCAGAGGTCGCATTATATGTCCACCTTGACGGATTTCCTCAATAAGAAGGTATCCGTACTAACTGTAGATGGCAGCTTCTTTGTAGGAATACTCGACGGGTTTGACTACTCCATTAATTTGACGCTGCGCTCTGCGACTCTGAGAGTTGTGGACGACGATGATAAGTCTGATAAAGTTCGATCATTGGGGCTATTTCTTATCCGAGGTGACCAAGTTGTCACAATTGGACTGGTAGACGAAGATCAAGACAATGAAATTGATTGGACGTCAGTACGGGCTACCCCCTTTGCTACAACAAAGATAGCGTTTTAAAACATGAGAATCAGTCCTCTAATAAAATTATGAATGCATAAGTTGGTTGATCAGTCGGAGTCGTCATCGACAAAAAACTTCTGACGTTTGTTAGCCGCTTCAGGAATCGAGTCATGCTGTTGATTTACTGGAGATACGGCAGAACTTGAGCTTTCGAGGCGATGGAGAGTGGGCCCAGATTGACCTTTGTCAATCTCCCCAGAGATATGTGGAAGCGGCTCGCTTGTCTCGACGCGACGGCTTATCGTCAAAAGTTCATCGGGCATGGCATCACCGTCAGAGTCACTGAGAACGAACTGTTCTCTGGCAGATTCGCGCACAGCAACGGGTCTGCGTTTCTTAGATGACTTTTGCACTGTGGTGGCTGGGGTCACTTGTGGTTTCGAAGGGCGTAAACGGGCATCAGCGAAACGCTCATTGTCATCTGCGTCACTGTCACTTGATTCATCAACCTTCTTTTGGCCCAGGCTCGACAATGCTGGCGTAGTATAGTCAGTGCTCAATTTATCAGACCGACGAGACTCATTGGTCCGGCGCAGATAATCCATAGCTTCCTTACCATCTTCGAAACTAACAATCTCAACTTTGTATTTGCCAATGTACTGGCATGTATTGATGAGTCGCAGCTCATCCGCTTGCGCAGGAACCAGAACGGCTTTCGATGTGATACGAAGCCCGGAAAGAGAAAACAATAACCTCAGAAGGGGGTCATTCATGCCTTGCCGTATCCATGCCTTGTCATCGGATAAGTTCTGAACGCTTGATAAAGAGCCCCGTTCGGTCACTCGCTTCATCAATTCTTCCTCAAACTTGTCTAGGTCACTACGCTGGCCACGATCGACAAGTGCAGCGACAACAATGCTGAAGCACTGTTCTTCTGACATTGATGGTGTAATAAACTCATAGTCGAACTTTCTATGCGTGTCTTCTGGCACCTCCTTGTCCTTGCCAGTATTAAAGTATTCAAGGTCGTCATGCATCTTGTCAAAGAGCAATTCAGCGTAAAGACTGGGAGTTCTGTCGAGAGCGGCCATAAGCTTTCCGGTATAATATCGGAGGAACTGCTCAGATATCGGCCTTATTTTGCTCGTCAGCGATAGGCCTTCCCTAGTGCTTGTAATTTTGACTATTAGCCGCATCAAAGTCATTCTGTAGAATATGCTACGTTGCTCAAGCTTGACGAAGATACGTTGAAAGAATGAGAAGACATGTTTAAGGTGTTCATCCTTGACATCTCTAAAGTTCAAAAGAAGGCGCTCATAAAGGCTCAAAACCTTCTCATTGGCATACTTCATGGCGAATTTGTGGAACTCGAAGCGCCTCTCTCTTGTGACTCTAGCCGACTCATGTAATGCATCTTCTTCGTCTGAATAGACTGCCTCGCCGTCATCCTTGCCAGCATCCGAATGGTCGGCGGGAGTGTTCCGATTTTTTAGCTTCCGTCGTTTACGTTGAGATTTGACGAAAAGATATGTGTGCTGGGACGCATAGTTGTCGAGCATCTTCAAGAGGACATGCGTGAGCTCGACGCACTCGCATGCGTAGGCGAGAGTGTACTTTGCACCGGAACGCGGGATTTGAGCGAGCAATGTCAACCACGTCTCCTCGTAAAACAAGCTAGTTTTAAGCCCCTCGGCAATGTCGACGATTTCACGATCGTCGCTCTTTGCCATGAGTTCAACTGTTAGAAGTAGATTTCTGAAGCTGATCATGGTGGCATGCACGAGATCAACGTTTCGAGAAGCTCCAGTCTCAAAGCCTCTACGCATAAGAGTCATTGTCACAACAAACCCCTGCCTGTTTAGAACACCACCAACAAGACGAAAGTCGATTTCATTTGTCCGGCCTTCGCAATACATCTCACGCAAGAAATCAAGGAACCAACCTACCACCACGAAATACTGAATGTGGTGGCGAGCTACTAGGCGTTCGCTATCTCGCTCTATGAGCCTGCGGATCCGAATGAATGTCGGATTAAACGCAGACTGCAGGAAATGCGTAGCAAAAGCTATTAGAGCCTTCCTTGCTGGCTCTTCAAGTGTCACATCGATGTTCCAATGTTCTCGCTCATCGACGTTTCTGCGTTGCGGTTTTCGCCATTTCTTCGACTCATCAATATACTCCAACGTGTCAACGGTACTCTTGCTAATGGCCTGTTGTCCTGACACGGATACACTGTCGATTGCAGCACTAGAGCTATTTTGCATCCCCAGGGAGATCATGGTTCCAAAATTACTGTGACGGCTAGGCTGAAAGACAGCTTTCCGAAGCTGTTTTTCAGTCTCAAGCATATTGGTGAGATCCTGAGTTAGAGCTGAGCTGTGCGCTGCACCTGACATGACGAGCCTTTGAACGTTCACTCCTCGTGTCAAGCTGTA
The DNA here is from genome assembly GCA_030572965.1 of Wickerhamiella kurtzmanii. Lineage (NCBI taxonomy): Eukaryota > Fungi > Ascomycota > Dipodascomycetes > Dipodascales > Trichomonascaceae > Wickerhamiella > Wickerhamiella kurtzmanii. The sequence goes on along the minus strand of JAJMCK010000029.1, from coordinate 34,463 downwards.
TATGCTTTCGAGAATCAAGGTGTCCTGTTGGTCAAAAAGAGTCCCGATTCCGGCACCAAACGTAATAAGGAATTGAAGTACCTTTTGATGTTGGAATTCAAGTATGATCGCTGAAAGCCCAGCATCAACTTCGTTTCCCGGATCAATGCAGAGAAGGTTTCTAAAAAATGCACATATCAATCTGAGTATACCCTCATCGTGGCTGCCCCTATCGCTCAAGCCGACAGTGAGGGGCCCGGCGCTCAGTCTGAGAACCGCTTTCAACACTGAGTGCCTTGGATGCGTGAGGATGGCCTTTTTGTAACGAGCCTGAGCTCTCTTTAAGGCAGGAGCATGATGCCAATGATTTGGGCTCGAATCACTGGTGAGAAATAGCGGCCATGTCAAGGGGACCAGGATCTCAAGACACGCTAGTGCGACGCGGTCATCGACAGGGTCCCGTGATGGGTCTTTCTTATAGTCTTGCCACTTGACAAGTATCTCAATGATGTCTTGATCCACTAGTGTAGTCTCAGATATAGCTCTTGCCACATCCCATCTGTCTAGTTTGGCGTCATAGAGCTGGAGCCATTTTTTCACATCTCGGAGGCACCCAAGCGCTTCATCGCCAAGTTTGTACTCTTTCGAGGGGCTAGCTGTATCAAAGCCGCCGAGAGCAGACACAAGGTTGGAGATATAAGCCTGAAGCTCAGAGTTTCCCTCGTCCTCTCTCATGATATGAAGCGATTGCGACAGCGCCTTTCAGACGTCCGTCTATAGAGACAACTTTGTTGGATAAACGACGCGTTACAGTATGCTCCCAATTTCGCGTCAAGCTTTGTCAAGTTTAACTTGTGCGCGTTCGCTCAATGCAGTTTAATTAAATAACAATACATTGTATGTTTTGGGCGGAAAAATGCTTACTACTGCCCTGTAATAATACCGGTGGTGCTGGTATCCTCAATAATGGCAGCCGACGGCGTGCGGCAGGCAGTTCAACAAAATAAGTCGATGTTTCTGATATAAAATAAATAGATGAGCCGGTGGCAGTATCTAGGAGAGATCACTTAGTAGGCGAATCGGAAGTCTAGGCGTTTGTTGCCTTCGTCAGTTGTGGTCTGGATATACTTGTTCTGCTCGTCGACTGTCATGGCATTCCATTTTCTGTCGCGTGAACGGTTCCGAAGCACGTAATAAAGTCGTGCAAGCAGAACGAGAGCTATACCAGCAAGCGATATTCCGACAAGATCCTGTAGACCCCTCCTGTACCGCGGGGCATCATCTTTGCGGAATATATTGGAGCCAATGATACTGCCAGATTGCGAGCACATATTGACAACTGCCGCAGAAACAGTCCGCAAACGTACTGAATTAGAATTGTGTGAACACCAGGAAATTGTGAGCACCCACGAAGGGGGGTAGCCCAGAGTGACGAATAATAGGATGTAGCTCGGCCAAGTCTGGCGCAGGAAACCGGGCCACCACCGCATAGCAGCTATGGGGGGGAACAGCCATAATGGAGTGAGCACCAAGAAGTATGCGTATTGCTTGAAGTATGATGAGAGATGGGCCTGAGTTATAAGAGTGATCATCATCAAGAAGCAATACGGGATCATGAGTAGGTTTATATTGAGTGTCGACAACCCCTCATGTTTCAGTAGAAGAGGAATGTATTGTGAAAGAGGCTGCGCAATAATATCGATGACGAGGCGGCAACCATAAATTGGCCAAAGATCATAGTCAAGCAAACTCTTGAACAACAGTTTAGGGGTGAGGGGCTGGCGGTTATGCATGTCACCCTTTGAGGGGTCATCTCGGAGGACACGGTTAACCATGATCTTTTCCTGGCGATCCGTATACCAGCCTTTCGGTCTCCATCGAGCTTTCGTTTGTACCACTGATGCTGGCATTTTGAAGTAGCTTAAAAGGCCGATAGCTAGGGTTATGACACCTTCGATCAAGAAGACGTACTGCCAGCCATGCCAGCCCCCTTTACCGTCAAGATGGTAAATACCATACGCAAGCAAGGCTGAAATAGCCTGAGTTAGAGGATTCGCAAGGTAGAAATAGCCCAGGCGCACTGAAAGTTCAGATCCCTTGTAGAAGTATGACATCCACAGGCAAATGTCTGGGATAAAGCCTCCTTCTAGAAGGCCCACAAGAGCTCTGCACGCATAGAAAGATGATCGAGATGTCATGCGGCATTGGCAGACAGCAACAACGCTCCAGAGAACCATCTGGGTAGGAATCCAACGGTCAGGACCGACCCATTTGGAAATGAGTTGAGATGGTAACTCTGCAGCTAAAAAGCAAACCAAGTTGATTGTGTTTCCCAGGTTGTAATCGTTAGTAGTCAACTTAAGATCCTTCAAAAGTGACCCTGAAACAGCATTGGTCAAGTTGTAGCGATCAACGTCAAGGGCGAGAAACATTATGAAGGCCCACGCAGTGACATAGAAATCTGTTTTGGAAATTAGACGCTTCTCCTCTTTTTTGGTCCACGTGAATGCAGGGTCGAACAAGTGACGCCCCTCGTACTTGGCATCCTCATATACCTTTGCGTAGTGGTCGGCCTTCTCCTTGTCGGCGAATGGGTTGTTAGCCTCATGGGGCTCGACATCGGAACTAACTGAGGAGTCTGAGTCGGTAGTCGCTAAAGCATCGATATAGACATCGACTTTCTTTGCATGAGGGTCCTCCTCAGCGCGAGACATTGCGCTAAAAGAGCTGAAAATGATTTATGGAAAATTTCAATTTATTATTGCGATTTCGTCTGAATTTAAAGAAGATCCTCGGTAATCTTTCATTGCATATCGCGCTTAGATTATCAATTTTCCATATCGAGGACCTTTTATTTGCAGTGCCATGGACTGCTCACATGATATGAGACAATGTCTGGCTATTGACAGGGCAATTAAGAAAAGGTCCCACGACGAATGTGGGCTTGCGGAAGCATCATAATTTGAGAATATAAAGCTCTCCAGTGGTCTGGTAGCAACATTGCCTCTCTAGAAGTATACTACATATTCTAAGTCTAGAGCTTAATCTTGGCTCTGCGCGCTAATGGAGATAGGGAGTCAGTGAGCCCTCCGCACATCTCAGGTTTAGGGTTATGGGGTGATAACATGTGAACTGATGTTTATGCAAGACATCGCTCGTGCAGCGATAGCGGGCTGTTGTGTGGGGGAAATAACTGCTGGGCCATGGATTTTCAGGACAGTGGGGGCAGTAGTTACTCTGGTTAGAATTGCCAATTCTTGTCCAGACGATTCCACGTGTAAGACTCGCTTGAGCAATTTATCAATCACGCACACACACACCATAATTTAGATTTGCCAGTTGATTTTGCTAATCCGTGACACCATATGGTTCGGCAACCAAGTGCAACGAGACATATGGTTGACATATATTTCAAATACCAAAAAAGTTATCGCGATTAAACGTTCTGTACTGTACAGTCAATGACCGTAGGCATCAAGTATCCATTGGAATGACGCTAAGGATCATCTTATTTCGACCCAATCTCTAGGTCAAGCCCAAGTTGATTCATTTTGATGGCCAACTCTAGGAGATATTCAATAGTCTCGTTTATAATTTTGGCCTTCCACACATTGGATCCCCAAACGTAGAGACCATGGCGTCGGACAAGAACCGCTGGTGCCTGTGGGTACTTTTCTAAAACTTCCCTCAGTTCAGGTTCCAATTCATCTTCATGAGCAGTGTTTTCTATTATGGGAATCACTAACGTGTCGGCGAAGCCAAGGTTTCCAGGAGATACTACGCGAGGTATGGCTTTAATATTCTCAACATGTGAGATTCGGAACTCTTTTTGCCCTGCGCGGCCGAGCATTGATGCAAGGACGGCATTCTGTGAGTGTGTGTGTATAACAGCGCCAGCCTGACGCACCTTGTGCAGGAGCAGAAACAAGCTCGTGGACGCGGATGGCTTGTACAAGTCAGGCTTGAAAACCCATGTTTCGCTCAAGGTATCCCATCCCATTAAATCCTCAGGTATCATTCGCTCCTTTTGTACTCCACTAGGTGACATGTAAACAGTCGCGCCGTCAACAATGCTCATTCCGCCGGCAGTACCTGGCATACCTCCCTGGTCATAGAGCTGCTTGCATAACTCAACCAGAATTTCTCTTGGTGATTGAGTACTTCTATGTGGAGCATTAGTATCAGAACCCATTTACTCTCCGGATTCAATAGATCCGTAAACACACTGTGCCCAAGTTCTTGGTTTAGCGCGTTGCAAGCGACAGTGTGGTAGCTGTCTCCTTATCAAGACCACTTGCCATAAATTGAAGTTATGCGTCAACTGATATACTGTATCTGATATTTTAAGTCTTTCTGTTCTAAGTTCTCTATCAATCTGCAATCTCAGCGGTGGCCAGTCCAGCTGGCCACACCCATTGACGCGATTGACAAAAGGCAATAAATTTAGCCAAATCTTTTGTAGCATTGGATGAAAGCGTTCGGAGTGATCCAACGATTATAAGCTTCTTCTTCGCCCTGGTAAAGGCTACATTGATGCGCCGCCAATCCCTCAGGAGCTCTCCAGTACGACCTTTTTGATTAGATCGTACTAAAGAGACAATGATACAGTCCTTATCGCGTCCCTGAGATTGATCAACAGTCAAAATCTCTACTGTGGACATGTTTGTCTTTAAGAACCTTTCTTTGAGCATTTGAAGTTGAGCCCTATAAATAGAAATCACGCCTAAATCGTTCGGATCCAGACCTGATTGGATGAGGGCGGTAGCGGTTTTCGAAATTAGAGTTGTTTCACCCGGATTTGCGATCCCATCAGGTTGCTCAACTTCTTCACAAGGTGCACCGCAATTGTCGGTATTGAGAAACACCACGCGGTTTTCAGGCTCTATCACGGGAGTCAGCCATGAGTCGAGGCCAGATGATATAGATGAATATTTCAATAAGTCAAGACACTGTTTAGCGACCTTTTCGCTGCCACATTTAAGGCGACCGTCATATATGAGCTCACTCGAAAGCGCCATGATGTCTTCACTCATTCTGTACTGTAATGACAGCGCTGTTACTGTATCCGGGTGAGCGTCACACAGGATCTTAAACAAAGATTCTCCTAAGCCCCCAGCACGGGCAGAGGGATCCTGAACCAGTGGAGGAAGCTGATAGTGGTCACCAACCAGGACAAACTTATCTGCACAAAGCAAAGGGCCCAAACATACTGGAACTGTGATCTGGCTCGCCTCATCAACTATGCAGTAGTCAAAGCGCCGTATTGAAAACAGGCGATGACCCATACCAAGACTAGTGGATGCTATGACGGGCACCTCCAGCGGATTGAGAGCGGCATTCTCAGACATGGCATGTCGGACTTCATGATGCATGCTCCTATTCCTGCCGAGACGAAGAACAGGAACATTTTTCTTCAGCAGCTGGAGAACGATATTATCAACAGAAGAGTTTGTGTATCCCGTTACCAAGACCGATTTGCCCTGCTCAACCAACATGCTGATAATTGATACGACAGTAGTTGTTTTTCCCGAACCAGGCATGCCCAAAATTAATGCAAAATCGCGAGCATTCAAAACACGATGTATTGCACTTTGCTGGTCTTTGTTGAATGAGAAGTTTTCTGGGACAGACACCTGCGTGTGAGCGTACGTTGGCTCTGCCAAGTCGATCACCAAATCACGAAGCCGGCCACCATTAGTGACCGTCGCGACGAGATTGTTTCTAGCTGTTGTAGCAGTGCCTGGAAATGCATCGCGATTCACTTTGTATTTGAAGCTCATCATTAGCTCGCTGTCAGTCGCTACAAATAGCCGTTTGCCGTCATCGCTGGAGCGACAGGTACCTCGTGCAACTGCCAAGTAGCTCGCTGTGCTAAAAATAATCGCATCGCCGTTGGATAGGCTGCTTTGTTCTTGTGTCAGGTTCTCTAGTTCATATATCCACATCCCTGGCGCCTTAACGCAGAGTCGTCGCGGCTTGTACTGCTTGATGGTCAGCGTCTCGAATTGACTACTGTACTGCTCAGTCCACCACGGGTGCGTTTGCGTCTCCGACATTGCCTCTAACGTGATGAGGTGATCCCAATGACTGAACCACTTCTTATGAGAAGGTTCAAGTGCAATCTCGTCCAAATAAGCTAAGATGCCAGCATTCTCAGGCAATGGATCCTCCGATATGCTCTGATAGACTGCACAAGCAGCGCGTTTAGAGCATCCTTCGCACATACGCTGATTTGTTAGGAGCGCAGGGGGTATTTCCTTATCTGCGAGGCTCAGCGCTCGTGCGACGACGTTTCTACGCTGAAGCAGTGATCTTCGTTCAGCAAAAGTCGACTTAATCGCAAAAAGCTCGCCCTTGTCGCAGTAGTATAGCAGAGATAAGTCATGGGTATTTCCTGGATGGCGTTCAGCGAGAAGTAAAGTATACAACATTGTTTGAACCCGGTGCGATGTAGATGTAGTTCCATTACCGGTCTTGATTTCGAGCGCAGAGAGGGCCGTATTATCGGAACAGGACACCTCGACCGTCACGTCTATCTTTCCTTTGATACCTAGAAAAGGGCTCCAGATCTCTTCCTCAACTTCGACGATACGTTCGAGAGATAGTCTAGTTGTCATACGGCCCCGGTCATTCGGAATATCCGTCTGTCGACCGCCAATGTTAGCCACAGCCCAGCTGCGGATTATTGGAAGCTTCCTCGTCAGTTCTACTCTAGCCTCCTCAGCACTGCAGTCAGCCAAGGTGAGATCGTCAGCAAAACGAGCTATAATATCATTCAAGAGCATCTCTAGATCGGCTAAGTCAAATTTTGAGGCCATCAGTGATGTCTGGATCAGCTCATGAGTGATCGATCCGTATACCATTGGTTTGGACACCCCACCGGGGATGCGAACCTTCTTGCCGAGGACAACTTGGCGCTCACACACAAGAGACTCTGCTATTGCCGTGCATGTGACCAAGAGGTCGGGGTTTATTATGAGCAGCCGCTCGTTGGCATGGTTGACGATGATATCACCGGCATTGCGGCCTGGCGTACCAATTACATGAATTATGTCGCCAGGGCACACATCCTGGTCAGCCCATGTATTTTGCAAAGTAACTGTCACCGGTGAGCGAGATGCATTTGTGCAGCTGAGGATCTTAGTGCGGTTAACGGCCGTGCAGCCCTGTACCATAAGTCTTGTAACTTTCCGGCTCTGAAAGGTTGTAGCAATAAATCCATGGGTCGCTGCGGTCTCCTCGATATCAATGATATCACTGCCAAAATCCTTCTGGTGGCTTGTTTTGACAAGATCTGAATTGTGCTTCTTCTTCATGGGAGACATGGCTGTGGCGAGGGTCTCGTCAATGGTTCTGCTTTCCCCTATGTCTGACATCGACTTTCGACCAGCAATTGGTACGCCTCCCTCTGAATCATTACCAGTCGCCATGTGACCGCCACCAGTAAACGACATTGGTCGCTTCAGGCAATTGGGACTCACTTTGTCTTTAACCGGTTGCGGAGGCGATGAGGCAATGTCGGCTTGAAATTTTGACATCAACGAGTCTACCGGGTCATATATAGACACATTGGATACTTTTTCGTTTTCTGAGCTGTCGCTATAGTCCGAAGTGGCCAACAGTCTCTCGCGTCTGGAGCTATCTGGTTCGTTGTTAGGGCTATCGAAAGACCCTGGTAGGAGAGACGGCATCACCTGGGATGCCAGCCACCCAACTTGCTCTATCTGTTCACCATCATCCATGAGCACTCAATAATGCAGTCCACTATTCCATTCACGGCCCCGCGGCGTTGTCTTTAGCAGGAGTTAGTCGTTCGGAGTAGTATTGGGAAGAGAAGCTACATGTAACAGTGTACCGGTATGGCGATTTTCTTTAATAACAAATCAACGCGTCGTGGGCTGTTTACCAAGCAGACGCGCTTAATGTTTAAGATCGATTTACACTACCGTTACATTAACACCATAGAAAAGCTTAGAGTTTTAACACGTTAGCACAAGTAAAAATAATCCCAATATCACCACGCTTGAATCAAGAATAAAATTTGGTGGTCTACGTTGCAGCAGCCTGTAGCTCACCCGATGGGTCGGGGTAGAATGTGTGAAAGAGGGCTGCGAAATATGCGAGAAGCGGGTTACCTGGACTATTAGGCTGATTATGCCTGTTAACGATTGCCGCATGCGTCCAAGTGTGCTCAGGGAACTTAGCTACGTATTTGTTCCAAGGTAGACTGTTAAGAGCAGCAATCTGCCCTTTTTTGGCTTTCGAAACCTTGCTTTCGGAGACACTAGACTCAATAAACTCGCAACTCCCCACCAATGGCCGAGGATAATTCTTCGAGTGCATTTTTTCCCCATTCGTTGTGTCCCTTCGCGCATGAAATTGGTGGACGGGGTCGGGGTCATCGACTACTTCCTGGAGGGCACCAGCGATTGCTTTTTCGGCAGAGCCAGCTGTTGAGCTTGCCTCTAAAAGATGCCCTGCTTGACGCTTCTCAGCTATCTCCCTCTGATGCGACAAGGCTTTGGAAAATCTAGCCCCCCAATGATGTTTCATATACAATTCCCGGAGGGCAGATCGTGCCGATAGCGTAGAGACAACTAACGTGATAGGTAATACCAACATCACAAATCTCAGAGACAGTCCTGATGATTCCGGAGCCATTTCTTCGTTTGACTCAATAATGGCTTCGTCAGTAATATGCTTGCACTCTTGAAGATCTAAAAGCGGTAGCACTGAGCCTACTTTGGATCCACCAGGTCGATCGAAATATTCATATTCCACCGCGTGCACATTTTCGAATGGCTCCTTGGTCGTTATGAAAGAGGTCCAAAACTTGACGGAGCGGTCGTCAGCAGCATTTGCAACGAGAATCAACGGATAGAACTTCTCGAGGCCCCTATAAGCATCTCCTTTGGGGTCTGCTAGCTCAGCTAGGATCCCAGATGATCCATTTTGCCACATTTCGCGGCCACTCACGCCCAATAAAGCTTCGCCAACGCAATTGAATAAAAACTGCTTGAAACCCCCACCACCATGAACGCGTCTCGCGCCCAAGTGGGGAGTTGCAAACGAAGCATAGAATCCTCGTTGTATCCCAGTAGACTCCCAAAAGCCATTCACCTCCAAGAGCCCGATCAGCTTGCGAGTCACGAGGCCGCCCATCGAATAACCTATGAACGATATTCGATCAATGGACTCATCACATACTTCCAAAAGCTCTCTGTATGTTCTCTGGGCCCCAATCTCAATACTGTCGAGAGTTTTAATATACTCGTGGGCGCTGGCACAGTGAACCCTGATACTTTTGGGGTTCGGGCACGCTTGTTCAATGTGTGCTTTCATGCATTCAAGGTCCTGGCTAACCCCGGCAAAGCCATGAACAAGAAAAAATAGCTGCACCATCCTCAACTTAAGTTTCAATCAACAAGACATACAAACTTCAACTGCGCACGAGCCCGTGTTATATATATCATGGCCCGCGATTTCAATGCTAAAATGTGTGGCCACTCACACACGTAAGCTAATTTAGACCCTAGCCCTCGGAACATGTTTATCCAACGGCATCTATATTTATTTTCCTCAGCATTGGATAGATTGACGCTGATAAGACTAGTTAGTACACCTTTTACAGTGTGATATTTTGGCACGACGAACCAGGTTGACCGACCGAACCCGTGCCATCACCACCTCCACCACTATAGTAGGCACATGTAGAGCATGCAGAGCCATTCGCCACTGCTTAGGCATGTGACCAAAATCGCCGCACAGACAGATAATAAAGATTACAATTTCACAGTTTGATCAAAAATCAGTATCAGTAAATGGGCCACCCCTGACCTTTTAGATTACGTAATAATATGCCAGCCTAAACTTCCCAATAAAAATGGCTGGGAATCTGCACGACAGCATCTCAATAAATCCGCGAGAATGTATGGAGATTAGCATATGCATCTTGTTTAACAGACACAACTTGAAATCAGACACCAAACAAGCTCGACTCTGAAGATTCACAAGGATAATTTATTATCGATTAAAATAGTTGATTTTAATTTAAGCACTCAATATGTCGAGTTCACCTGAAGCCTGCCCCTATCGATTCAGTAATGGCCCAGCGAGAGTGGTCACCTCTGCACTGGAGAGACCGAGGTAAACAAACACCACTGCTACAATCTAATCGGACTATTTCAATCATTGTGTGTTAGAACCACATTTCACAGTTCATAATTCACAATGGGCTGTGAAATCACCTTCAAAGGTCCGCACCTTCCGAGCTTTAAAGAGGCTATAATCCGCCCATTGATCTCCCACAGTCCGGAGGATTTGACTGCACCTTATTAATTACAAACTACAAGGGCGGCCCATTTACTGATACAAGCAGTGCTAGTGCTTCCCATTTGCTATGGCACGAAGCTCATGTGATGATATTCACATGATACCCAGCTGAGGCGGTTATACAGTAGTAAAAGATGTAACTTGAAAACTCGACATACTCAGGATGTTAGACGATGAGAAAGGCTGTAATGTGATCACACACGGAGTCAAAGTGAAGATCTTTTAGGGGTTTAAATTGTGACTAGTATGAGTTATCTTAAAAGCCCAACAAACTGAGATTTAATACCCGGTCCAGTCTTTTATCGTTTGGCGCACGCTCTTGAGGCTGTTGCGCACCTGTTTTTCGCTTTGACCGTACAACTCCTTAGTCTGTTTCTGGAGGTCCTCAACATTCTTTCCAGCCTCTTCATGCTTGCGAGCAAACTCAGGCATGGCCTGCTGCTCGTACTCCCACGCCAATGAGCGGGTGTTCTGCCAGGTACGAGGTAAGAAGTACGCCATTCCAGCAGCACCGAAAACTAGAGGGGAGAGGAAGCGAAGAGCGAAGTTTCGTCGCCGAGCAACAATGCTACCCGTAAGGCCAGCAATCAAGACGTAAATAGATCCAGGAAGTAAGTCCTCATTCTTTCCTCGGAGGGAAGAGATCGTCTCAAGAACCCGACGCTCTCCGTCAGTGTAAGTTGTGTTGAGATCCACAGACACCTTCTCTGACTTGCGCACGACTGTCTCGAGGGATTCACGGCCCTTGCCAATGTACTTTTCGAGGGCACTGCTCACACGGTAAATAAATCCATTCTTCTGAACCGATTCGATACCGAGGTCGCGCTCCAAGACTGTCTCTGTCTCCGTAAGTAGAGTTTGCCTGGGAGTGGCCTTCTCAGTAGTACCGGGAAGCGGCTCACTGACTCGCGCGACCTCATCGTCATACACAGGCCTGAATTTATTCGGCTCAGCAGCAAATGCAACAGCTGGAAGGGTGCCGACAGTTGCAGCGATGGCCAAACCACTACCACTTGCGGCCAGTTTGCGGAACATTGTTGGCAGAGGTTGGAGCTGTGATTGGATCCTGGTGCTTGGTCAGCTCTATATATCTGGCCAAGTGCTCAAATCTCGGGCTTTTGTGACATCGTCGAGCATAAGTCTCAAGAAGAAAGTGGTGTCCATAACATAAATAATTATAGTCTGGTGGCTACGAAATTCTCCCCATTCTTCAATTGAAAAGCGTAAATGATCTCATCTGCATCTGACGATGGCCGTTGCTTTCGCCCTTGCTTCGGTGATTTGATTAAACCCGCTTGCGAATTCAATGCTGATGCTCGAATTGATCAGGCTCGTTGTGTAAACTAACCACAAAATTGATATATCACTTCGTTTGGACACTTTCTGCAAAAGACTCCATAGAGCATGCTGGGTGCCCTTACTGGACCACGTGATCACAGGGTGGGCCTCCATAAGGCGGTGTTATCGCGTGACCTTCGCCCCCTGTTCGAGCACCCCACACAATAAGTTAGAGGGAAACTTGGAAATCCTGCGAAATGCGCAATGAAAGGTATACTGTGCAGTTCGCATCAAGGGTCTGAAGCAAGTGTACGATATGATTTGGAATGCACATTTGCTGACCTCGCTCTGGAAGACCTACTCCTGCATCTCTGTGTTGAGATTATTGCTTAAACACGCAAAAATGGAGCCGCCAAATGAAATCGGAGATTAATACTTCACGGAGCTCAGACCCTACCGCCTGATTCTAACTGTTCAGTCCTGGTCCTTTTCAAGTCAACTAACCGAGGGTCCGCGTCGATCACATGATGTCCTCGGCTCCGAACCCCTCGAAAGTAGCTTACCCCGGATTACGCACTCTTACATGTGTGCAGTGCGCACCAGCAGTGCACAGTCAGTCATAATAACTGTATATGAACAGCCTTCGTCGTCACCTCGGCAAGATTGTCACCTCACATCACCTCACACAACCGCCCTTTTGATTTAACAATGGCAACTTGTGGTCCATCCAATCCTCTTGCCAGCCTAGGGAAGCAAATAGCCCGCGACAATAGTCTGCAAACTGAGGGTGTATATGACAATCGCGGCCCCGCATCTACCGGCCGTTTTAGGAATCAAAGAGTGACTGGGAACGACGCATCCTTCAACCAGGCGCTCAATGAACCCTCTATACGGGATTTCACGCAAGTCCCAGATGCTCTACCGACATACATGCCGCCACAGTCTCACCAACCACAAGTAGGGCCCTCGCAACATCCTGCGCAATTCAATAATTCACTGGAACAACGACTAAACGTCGCTCATAGAGCCGGACATGATTGGAGTGCGGAATTTGCCGGTCTATCACTACAAGCGAGACCTTCACAACTGCGTCAGTTTACACCGACGCAGGATATAGAGAAGTGGCAACAATTTTCAGACCGCTCTCATTATAATGGTATGGCCCAGAGACCCATGCCACTCATGGCCGCGGTTCCTACCGTAGCACAAGAGTCGCAAGAGGCGCTGGATCGGCGAAAAGCTGAAGACGAAGCGTTCAGTAGGGCTTTTGCAGCAGTGGACCATCAGACGCAGAAATTCAACGAGACCCCAGCCGCGCCTGCTGTCGAGAGCGAAGACCTTAGCCATGCTGCACGCGCAGTGCTGGACACTGTCTCGTCCGCATCGACTGACGACGCATTCACAAGCAAAGTGAAGACCTCTAAGTTTATGGCTCTCCTCGGACAATTAAGTGCTAAGGAGACCGTTACTGATGGTGAGGGGAACTTTGTAGACGCGAGCGGCGTGCGCGTCGACCCGTATGCAGAGCTCAACAAGCCACATATTCCTGAAAGCGAGCACACAGGAGAACCATCCTACAGTGAGGTCGCACATGCGCCTGTTGAAGTGGACTCTTCATCGCGTCACCACAACCCATCTGGCTATCAAGCTTCTGGACTTAACAGGCCTCTTGAAGATCCAATTGCATACCTTGAGAGAACTAATCAAAGTCATCGGCTCTTGTCTTCATTCGAAGAGGCAAACAAGCTTGGGCCAATGCAAGTGGATATTGCTGATTGGGAAGAGCATTATGAGGAGGCTGTTTGGACAACATCTTCCTAGGATAATGCCAACTATCTCATAAGAAACGGCGACCTTCGTGATCAAACGCTCATTAGACTAGATGCATATAACATGTTGCACGATGATAACTAGCTGAATAGAACTCTGTGCAATCTTGACGTTTGTATATTTATATTATTACACCGATGGAAACAGTTTGGACATATCGACGAACCTGCGTCCGCAACTGTTAAGGTACTTGTTCACAGAATCTCCAGCAGTCTCGAGTCCGCTCGCATTTTGCAAGGCGATGACCTTTAGTTTAGGGTTGTCCTCACCTGCCCTAGTGGGATCAAACAGAGACGCGAAATAGCTGATCTGTCTGTAGAGATCGCGATCGGAATAAAGATATGAAAGGCGACCCCGACATCGCGGCCGGGGACATCGTCGCCCATAGCCGTTGACCTGTCGCGTTTGGAGGCCACAGTCCTCCTCGCTGCACTTGAGCCAGCCAAAGTAGTATCGCCGGATCGAGCGACGACAAGCCGCATCTGCGGACGCAGCCAGTACACCCCAAGCTACTTTAGCAGAGCACTCAGGGCACGAAAGCCCCTTGACACTCAATTGAGGATCGGCGATGCCACTATATGCGAATTCGTGGCCACAGGAAGCACGAATCACGAGCGGATCACAGGATCCGAACCGCTCAGCGTCCGTCATTGTTGTCTCAAGAGGCTTCACCGCAGAATCGCGATGCTCACTTGCTCCTGAGCGACCGTTATTCAACGACTTCTTGTCGAGTCCCAAAGCCTCACCAAGTCTCACGCGATCGTATCCAGGAACGTACATACATAAACGGTCAATGGGTGCAAATAGTTGGTGATCGATATAGTACTCCACATCAGGCTTGAGCTTTCGCGACCTGAGAGTGGCCACGCTGACAGCACGCTCATAGGGAGCGCCAGTGCCCTCTGAAATGATGTACGAAATAACATCCTTAGCTTTCACGACATCACCAGCAGCAATACGTGCAGCGGCTACCGTCAACTGAGGCATGCGCTTGTCAGTGTATGCAGAGGGGTCCTTATTGAGTTGATTGCGGATGATATATTTACCCAAAGGCACCTCACCGGCACGCATTTGCCCCACAAGATTGGTGATGTACGGCAACACCTCCGCTTCGAATGCGCTCTCATCGTCTGCAGAGAAAAGAATCTCAAGCACCTTGCGAGATGCCTCTTTACACAGTCCACTGTATTCGCGCCGTTTGAGGTCAAGGCCTTTCACTTGAAGCTCGGAAGCTTTGCCATCGCCCAATACATTCATAGCAGCATATTTCTTCTTGGCGTAGAGGAGGATCGCACTAAAGACATTGTCGATGTCAAGCTCCATCTGCCGATACTGATTATTGACAAGTTTCTTGAACTTTGTGCCTATCTTGATGGTTTGCTCGTAGTCCTTAACACCAGCCTCGATCATCACCGAATCAGTATCTCCGTAAAGCACTCTCAAATTCTCTTTTTCTGCCAGTGCTCTGGTGTGATGGAGAGTCTCGCGCCCTTTAGCTGTAACCAACATTGCCAACGGCCGCGCCGCAAATCGTGAGTTGGCTAGACCGAGACAGCCATACATAGAGTTTGCTGTAAGCTTTAGGGCCTGCTGTCTGATTTCCCATTCCGCAAGCTTGTCACGCGGGGCGGACTTATCCTTCATCAAGCTTTTCACCTGTCGACGCCTATCAACGAGGCGGTGAATTACTTCGGGGAGGACTCCTCGCGCCACGTCAGTATCAGGAACTTCTGGGAGAGCATTCGCATCCTCTCTTGACTCCTCGAATGTGGAAAGATCAATAGTTGAGAAACAGATATTGTACTCCTGGATCAGCGATGGGTACAGACTGTTAAAGTCCATGACCAGGACATTGCTTCTGTACAAACCCTTTTCTGGCTCAAACACGGCACCGCCCTGATATTTAACACCCTTTTCAGCAACTGAGCCGTTAGAGTCTCTATCAACGTGGTCAGGGACGATGTAGCCGCGACGTGTAAATTCATGGAGCAGCAGGAAATCATTACGGCCAGATCGGGTTCCGGCCAGCGTCTTTGCCCACGCATTACCAGCTAATTGAGTGAGCTGTCTAGTCAAGGGAAGCATTTGCAGCTTGACAACGAGGCTGGTAGTGTAGAGGGTGTCCAGCTCGTTGTGTTGGATGATTCTCATCAGCCCCTCGGCTCCCTGGGCAAGCCATGGAGTGCTTGCAACATTCGTATCGTACGGCTGACGTTTCTGACCTAGATAAACATCACACATCTCTTCCAAGGTGAACTCTGAGCACTTTGCCTGGGTCAATTCGTGACCCATAGTGTTGTTAAGGTCGCAAATGAGGCGACCCGACGAGACATCTTGCACAGTAAACGCCGTGACTGATTTGGGTTTATTGTTTAGGCGACGACGGCCTATGCGAGACCACAACCGCTCATTCACATCCAAGGCCCGCTGTAACAATATAGCGAGGTGAACTTGGGTTGTGCTATGGCCAAGTATAACGTCAGGGTCCATTAGGGCTAATTTCGCCATAAACCATGATATGAGGGCTTTTTCAGTTGGATGTTCCCAGAGAATCTTTGTTCCAGCTTTGGTGTTATGTTGTTCAACTAGGGATCTGAACCCCGGCGGCATCACGCCGTCAATGGGCCGGATTCCGGTCACCAGACTTGACTTGAGTTGAGTGGAGTCCGTGGTAGTATCATGCTTGATGTTTTGGAAGAATCGAGCGGTGATGGCCACGATCTCATGCTTATTTTTGACAAACTTGGTGCGCAACGACAAGCTCATGAACGTCATTGGTGGTGCATCTGTTTGGTCGTCTGCAACGGTTATGAGCGATGGAGACGCAACCTCAAGTTCGATTTTAGCCCATGAAACCTTAGGGATTTGTCTCGCGCTCTTTAGCGTTAGCCAGCATGGGCCCATTATGGAGCGAGATATGGCGAATGTCTCAAACAAAGGTGTGTTCGTGCCAAATGCCTGGCCAAATGTACGACCCTGGTTCTTTGGTGGCTCATGAGGGTATGGGATGAGCATCTCGAGATATTCAGCTTCCTGGGGAACATCGCGCATGCCGAAGCAGTACTTTTTGGTGATCGGTCGTGAGACAATTTCGGAGATGCCCGACTTGACAAGCTTCGGTTGGACCTCTTGTAATACATCGTTTGGGGTGCATCCTTTTAATGGGAGATAAAACACGTCGCGTTTCAATCCCTTGACTGCAAGGGCGACCGAATGAGTCGCAGTGCGGCCAAATAGCATCAAGGTGTGGCCGCCAATTTCCTGGTAGTCGGTCCAGTAGAAGGTGAAACCATCTTCGAGCGCTTGGGCACCGCTGGATCTTGTTGCTGGCGGTTCTGAAGATGCCTCAGCTAAGTTTGGCTCACTGACAAGGTTGTGCCGCCACTCAGTGCTACCATACATTCCAGTTCCAAGAACATCATCCTCGCTTGGGGCAGGTGTAGGGTTTTGCAGAAGTTTTTCCTCGTTTTCCGGGGAAGCTACATCTCGCATCTCGTCATCTTGTCTCTCTGTCAATTCCCTGTCCTCTTCATGGCTATCATCTGGAGGGGTTGGGTTTCTCTGCTCCACGACCACAGATTCTGATGCCAAGCCAACACTAGCAGGCTCCAGACTCTCAGTTGAAGTGGCGGTCTCCAAGTTTGTATCGATGGGCGCATTCTCGGTTGCTTGTGGAGCAAATACGGGACGCTTGATTCCAGCTAGTCGGGCACCAGGGGTTGGGGTCACCACAGCCTCGTCGCTTTTGTCCGCTGCCTTAATGGGTGTTTGAAGGATCGATTGGCGGCTATGCAAGAGGCCATTACGACTCGAGTATCCTCTGGAGCCCTGTCCAAGGCCAAGACCATGCCGAACACCAGACATTCGCGGCGTGGACCTATTCAGTTTCAGGTTCGACAAGCGTTTCGCTGAACCTGAGCTTACGGAGTCGATAAGGCTGTCGATTTCGGCAGCGTTTGCAGAGGTTCGCGTACTCGAGCTGAGAGGCGCGGAGTTGGCAACTTGAGCCTGTGCACGTCGAAATAGGGAGCCAATGTCACCGGAGGTAGGAGTCGATGCACTCTGCTTGGTTACTTTTCGCTTCTTAACAAGAGGTCCCTTTGCAGCTGGCTCCACGTCCTCGTCGTCTAACGACTCATAATGACCTCGTTGTGCCCATTCATCCTGGCCATTGTCAACGTATCCCTCACCATTATCGTCGACAACGAAGTCGTCTTCACGCATTCGTTCGCGTTGTAGGGCACGGTATTCATGATCGCTCAATTCTTGATAGATCTCTGCATCATCATTGTCGTAATTTAGCGTTGATGCTCTTGTTTTCTTCTCTCTTCTAAGACGCCGGAGTTCCTCCAGACCGGCCATACTAGTGTGAGCGGTTGAGAGAAAGAAATAAACGCGTCGCGTCGCGTCTCACCTAATAAATGTACCCAACGTGATGTTGGCTGGAATAAGCAGGGACGCTGAGTATCCTCTTAAGCTTAATAGGCTATAAAAAATTTGGGAAACGTACCGTAAATCTCTTTGGTAGAAAAATACGCGAAGATTTGTACTTTATATTTGAGGCATCCGGTGACTTCTTGACATGTAGCAATGAGCTAGAGGGCCGCATCCCCTCACTTCGGCTTTTCCCTTTAAAGAGGCCGTTACCTGGACCACATCAGAACATGCTATCACATGATCAGATTATGTCGACACTCCCACGCAGGCATACGGATGAACTACAAGCTCTAAATTAACAGTCGCGCGAGTGGTTACTTGTGACCTGATGTTGGAGCGAGAAAGAATATACATAGTGTAAACTGTGTGCTGGAATTCTGAATGACCCCTCTCGAAGTCCTTCACACAATGGTTTGATTGATAAATAGTTAAAAGCGCAAACGAAGATGAACCAGATAGATATCGAACCCAAAATCTGATATCTCCTTTATCTTCATGAAGAGTTTGATTAAGTTAAACAATGTCACTAGTGATCATAAAGAGGAGAAAACCGTTTTCAATCAGCTTAAAGCGTACAGGTGCCACAATGCCTCTCAGCCTCAACAAGTTGTACTTTCAAGGGCACAGTGTATAGAAGCACGGCGTAGGCTAGTGTATTATATAATTGTCAATCATAACTATGCCTAGTCCGTACGACCCGGAGAGCCAGCCATTTATGGTGCTGGCTCAGGCTGCATCTGATAATCTCTACGACCTGAGTTCTCAATTGAGACGTGTCGATAGACTCAACCAAAAGGCTACGAATTCCACTGGCTCTGAAAGGCTCCTTCGGGGCGTAGCAGCCTTATCGGACAAATGCGCAGAGCTCAATCGTGTTATGGATCAAATCGAAGCGTTTGCAGACCAAGACCTGGGTCCTTCAGAGCGTGATCAGCGCACTGAGTTTGTGCGCGAGTTTGAATTCCTGATTGCCAAGGTCAAGCAAGCCCAAAGTAGCGCGAGGGCGACCGCCCAACAAGGCCTCCCTCCAACTAGCCAGGATTCTGGCGCTGGCCAATTGGAATCTACTGAACGGACGCCGCTCATGCAGACACAAATTCTTGATCGGCTCGATCCGGCTGAGCTAGATATGCACAGTGGTCTCATCAGCGACCGAGAGCATGAAATTGCCGAGATCCAAAGAGGAATGCGGGAAATTAACATCATTTATCAAGACATCGGTGTTCTCGTGGCTGAACAAGGTCAACAACTGGACTCAATTGAAGATAATATCACAGAATTGGCTGGACAAACAGAGGAGGCGAGCCGCCAACTCAACAAAGCCGAAACTTATCAAAGGAGCAGAGGACGCTGGTCATGTATAGCATTGTTGGTGTTACTGGCAATTACCATTCTGGTAGGTATTAATGTTATCGCATGACGTTAGAAATTTCATGCCTTACATTGGCAAGTCTGCGCTCTTGATCGATCGGCAAAGTTTAGACAAACCCAGGTCATATAGCCCGCAATAGGAATCATGCCCCCAACTGGGAAAGTTCTAGCATTGCTATTGTCTCCATTTTTGTCCTTGTGTGCTCAAGTATTTATTCATCTAGTTCTCTCAACTTGTGTTCCTCTCGTTTATATCTGCTTGGTATCTCACGTGAAAAACCGGAATGCGGCTTGCTATCACAGTAGCGTCCGGGCTCTTAGGGCTTTGCGTTTCTAAGAGTGTGAACTCCTCTGTCTTCCATGAAGGGCATATCAATAGCTCTCTTGAGGATACCTCTGGAAAGAGCGAAGGTGTCCGTGAAGATGCAAAGACCCACTTCCACCCCCGTAGGCTAGAGATGCTTCCTCATTTTCACCAGGCTGTTGCACAGAGTCCTGAACAGCGATCTCACCTCCCTGGCTACCCTGGTAGTGAGCGTCATTGGCAAGGAAGTATTGATGTCCAAGCACGTCCTATGCAGTACTGGTTTTTTGAATCTCGTTCAAACCCAGAGAAGGACCCCCTGATTCTTTGGTTATCTGGTGGCGGTGATACTTCTGGTCCTATTGGTTTATCAGCCGCGGAAACCATCTTGTTTGACAATGGTCCCGCGCGAGTGACCGAACACGGCACCCTAGCCATGAACCCTTACAGCTGGAACTCAAATGCAAATATTATCTATCTCGATCAGCCGCAAGTTGGAGGGGGCCCGTCATCGCTACAGGTTGCCAAGGATGTCGCGGCCTTCATAACTGAGTTTGTCAACAGAAATCCTCAGTTCAAAGGAGCCAAGCTTCATTTAGGTGGCAGCTCATATGCTGGGGGTCATTTTGTCCCTACCACCGCTGCAGAGTTGATCAGCAGCGATAACTCCCCCGTAAAGCTTGAATCAGTTATCATTGGGAGTGGCATCACCAACCCATTGCTGCAGGCGTTGTGCTACTTACCCATGGCATCTGGCGCCGGAAATTTCCCGCCCCTGTTCGATAACGTTACAATGGCGGCTATGGCTGAGAGTTCTGCGGCCATGGCTAAGAATGCCCGACAATGCTACATAGACGAAAATGCGATCAACGAGTGTATCATCGCTGATAGACTCGCTCACGAAATGGTAGAGCCTGTATTGAAGGCAGGTTATAACCCCTACAATTTAGCCACTGTGTGCGAACACGATCGCTCAAACCGATGTTCAGCCGAACTTGATAGGGTTGATGAATTCCTGGATCGCTCCAACATTGCACATGGTGACCTCGCGGCAGTAAATCATTTGGCAATGGTGGGTGATGCAATGCAGCCGTACCACGAATTTGCAGCGATGGTTCTCGACAATAACGTCCCCGTGCTTGTATTCAACGGAGATCTGGATTTCGTAGCTAATTGGATTGGAGCAGATGCGTGGACAAGTGCCCTTGAGTGGAATGGCGCACCAGAGTACCAAAAGACACACGCGATGCCATGGGTCACGAGTGATGGGATCTCTGGAACTGTACAGAATGCAAATGGCCTCTCATTTGTGAGAGTATTCGGGGCGGGGCATATGGCTTCTCACGATCGGCCGCAGGCAATGTTGCACCTTGTGACGGAGTGGATCAGGGGTAACCATGCTCTCAGCGCTCCTTCCGACGCCCCTGAAGTAGCTCTGCCTCCAGTTGGTTGGATGTTAACACCACAAGGGAATGAAAAACCTCCGCAGACCCAGGGCTGGAGGTCAGCGCAGCAAGACATCCGCTATACGAACCAACTACAAGGGCATTCAATTCTGTACAATACAGAAGAACCTCAACAAGCCTCTCAAATACTTCAGCCTCTTCCCGAGAACTCTCTGTCGTTCGTGTTCACTTCAGCACAATTTGGTGGTCCCTACGAGCCACATGAGCAGCAGGAATATAAGCAGACCTATATCCCATACTCTCAAGAAGTTCGACAGCAGCAACCGGCCGAAGATACTCAAAACAAGTCTCGTGAGGGCCCTTGGTTCAATAAACGGCAATTTTCTGAGGCAGAAGATCCTTCTTCTGAGCTGTCTTACCTTAGGAAGTCATCTTCACCCGAGCCTGAACCTACCTCTGCTGACCTCTCTGCTTCTAATGGTCAAAGCTTGAATCATTCTCATTCTAACCTCAAGCAGGGCTTAAACAGGCGACAGGAACTTGCTTGCAAGAGTGAATTCTGGGGCGGATATGGACCCTTGCCAACGGAGTTTGTCCCATTCACTACACTCGCCACTCTCTATGCGCATTCCACAGCTGCCTTGGGCGCAGGTCCTGCGGGTGCTAATGGACAAGCCCCTACATATCCCGCGCCGTATTACTATCCTGGCAATGTGTATCCTTATGGTGGACAGTTTCCCGGTGCCCAGGTATCTCATCGCCATAACCCTGGCTCAAACGGCCTAGCTGAAGCCAGTGCAAACTCACTTGCTCATCCCGTCGAGACAGGCTCAGTCAACAGCGATATTGTAGCGGATATTGCTAATATACCGGGTGGTGCTGTCAGTGGTGCTGCAGCTGATGACCCCTCTCCTTTCATGACCGCGTACACAACAAGGCAGTCTGCATACACGAGCTATAATGTCCAGACCTTGGTCCGTACCTTGAGAACGACGTGGAGCTCTATGCGCCCGTACATCACGGTAGCTACGCTTACCGCAGGCGGAGAGACTTTCACAGCTACCGAAGAAATTATCCCTGGACCCACACCAACATCATTGACTCTCGACGGTTATTCTAGCCCAACCATCTCGCTTTCGCCTCCGGTAGTTACAACTCCCTTGACAACCTCTGCTAACGTGGACCTTGATAGCAACGGAAACGTCATTTCGTTCACGAGCTCTACTGTGGTGACACAGTACGTCACACAACCTCCTGTAACACTGACTGCAACTGAGCAATACTTGACCGTGACTGACTACTACCCTACGCCTACCACAATTACAGCTCCTCCAGTGGTAAGTGTCACCACAGAGTATATTCCTGAACCGGTCACTGTCACTGCTACCCCTGTAGTGGACTCAGTTACTGCTTACTCGACCATTTACGAGCCCCCTGTTACAGTGACAGTACAGGAGGCTGTTCCGCCGCTCACAGAAACAATTATTTCGGTCTATACCCCAGATGCGGTCACAACGACGCTACAGACACCGGTACAAGTCCCCACGACTATATTCCAGACCGAAACCTACGTGCTTCCTCCTCAGCAGATCCCTGTCACTGTGGTCAATTACCAAACTTATACAGAGACCCAACCGGCCATAACGACAACTGTTAACAACTACGAGACCTATGTCCTTCCTCCAGTGCAGATACCCACTACAGTCCTACAACCTACAACTGTTTTCGGCTATTTAACCTACACTGCGCCCCCTTCTCTCATACCGACCACCATTGTCGACTACATCCCCTCTCCGGTGACTGTACCCACAACAGTGTACAACTACCAGACTGTTATTCCACCACCTGTAACTCTTCCGACAACAGTTTACGATTATGAGACGATTGTGCAGCCACCTGTGGTTCTGCCTACAACTATCTACGAGGTTGCCACCACCACAGCCACAGCTTTCTATCCCATAGCGACCGGGCTCACTGAAGTCGGATGTAGTGCATTGCCTCCCTGTCAGCCTGTTTGTACGTGTGCTGTCGGGCCCCCCGTTAGACCGCCGCCATTTTACGAGCCTCTTCCACCCGGTCGCTCGCCATTCGCTCTGCCAATAATGCCTCAGCCACGGCCAGAGCCATTCTTCCCGCAGCCTCAGCCTCAGCCAATGCCAGAGCCATTCTTCCCACAGCCTCTCGCACCACAGCCGCTTCCGCTCCAGCCGGCCCCGCCACCATTGCTTCCGCCGCAGCCAATACCGCCACTGCCAATTCCGCCGCCTCAGATCCAGCCCCAAGCCGTGTTCCCACAAGCGTTCCCAGGTGGTCCCCCACCACCAGTCGCGTACCAGCCTGGTGCACAGCCCATTCCACTCGCTGGACAGATCGGAAATCGTCTCGTCATTGTGCCGAACTCCAACGGAAAGGTCAAGGGAAAAACAAAGAAGAATGGAAAGCAAAAAGCTGGTAAGGCGGCGCTCAAGAGTGCGCAACAATATCCGGTTGTGGGAGGGGCATCACCAATGCCTGCGGGTGCATTGGCCATTGGCCCGGCACCTGTAAAATCGCCAGAGGCAAGGTCTAGTGGGAAAGAACGCGGGCCCGTGAGAAACGCAATGGCAAAGATGGTTTCAGCTCTCCAGCCGAAGTAACTACAGCACGCCAATAAACCGTTTTTTTTATATGATTATCGTTATATAGTAAACTTATGACGCAAACTCTCATACTCACTCCCTTTTTTTGATTCCTCAAGGTCACTCAGCCCTTTCTAGTCAATGAACTGGTTTCAGCCATGGTGGGGAACTTACATGTAAACAGGCCTTGACGAATCGGAGTATTTTCCATAGCTTGAATTTCTACTGACGTTTTTACTGATTCTTTTTTTTTCTTAATTAACCTTAGCCATTTGGTAAAAATGGCTGGCTGCCGTTTCCCCCTTAAATTGAAGCCTATGGCTGGCGCTGACTGTAATCTGGAGCTTATCGGTCAGAGGATACTGGTATCTTCAATTAAGCCAAGTGGCTCGATTTTCAGTCCCCAGGTGACAGCTTTTCTTGTTCAGGCTCATTAAATCGAGATACTGACGCAGGCACTAGACGCCTGGTATCCCGTATGAAGTGTAAATACAATATACGGTTACTCTACTGTATGCATACTACGCGAGACACGTGAGCGGGTTGCTCACCTAAGATTCTATTCGTAGTGGCTGCCCTCCACAACTAAACATCATAACTGGTGGCAATGGACGTGATTATCGGGTTGCGCACGAAAGACTCGGTCTTGCTTGTAACATCGAAGAGCTTGGCTCGTGGTGTATCGGTTTTCAAAAATGATGACCTGAAAGTGGCCGCTATCAATGATCACACAGCCATTGCTTTCAGTGGCGAGCCTGGCGATACCACGAACTTTGTGGAATACATTCAGGCAAACGTGAAGCTCTATGGTCTCCGTCATGACATCGAGCTTTCTACACATGCCGTCGCATCATTCGTACGAAAGGAACTCTCAACATCTCTGCGCACGCGGAAACCGTATCAGGTGAACGTCCTGGTGGGTGGTTACGACCTCAAACAGGAGCGCCCTGAGCTGCATTGGATTGACTATCTAGGTTCGAATGTTGAATTACCATATGCCGCCCATGGTTATGCTCAATACTACATTTTGTCGACGCTAGACCGTTATTGGAAGGCTGAAATGAACCTTGATGATGGTCTTAAGCTTGCGAGACGCTGTATTGAGGAGCTGCAGTTACGTCTACCAATCGATTTTAAGGGTTGTAACATTCACGTCATCGACAAGGACGGTATCAGGTTACAAGAGAGTACTTCATTCGACGATAATAATGAAATTACTAGTGCCGCTAATGTGGGCACCGATCCGCTTCTAGCCTCCACCTCCTCCAACTGAGCTGTCTCCTAATCGCTAGCTGGCCTAGCACGCAAAACTATAAACGCACAATTATCAATCAGTCCAGCACTCATATTAGCACACACTGTAGAATTAATTATCACGTTTCGACAGAGCATACTGCATAGTAAATTATTTGTTTGTGTACAGTTTCGGTTTAAAAGGCTCGTTAAAGGCGCACTGTGCAGTATATAGATGTACAGAATAGACCGTTGCTTTGGGACTGAATATGATTGATGACCTCACTGCGGACGAGAAATCGAGGCTGCTGGAGCAGATTGGGGCGCTGGCAGCCCAAGTGAGCGGCGTTGATGATCCTGTCGTCGCGCAGTATCTGCTAGATACATACGAAAATCGAAGAGACGACATAAATGCGGTTCTAGCGGACTTCCCTCCGAACTTTTCACACGATCTGGATATTTTGATTCGGAAAGCAAGCCTTCGAAGTAAGTCGGCACGCTTAGCGGCTCATCGCAGTGCTTCAATCGCAGCCCCTATATCGCATAAAAGGAATGCTCAGGATGACAACAAGGAGCTAAAGCATGCGAGGCCCGAAGTTAACATTGAGGTGAGGCGGTCTATACCAAGGTTCTTATCTTCGCGTGTTACGAGCCAGGAACTACAGCGTGTAAACGCGGCATCAATTGCGGCTGATCAAAAAGTAGAGTCAAATGGTGCCCTTTCAAAAGCAGCTGTTCATGCTGCACGCAATTCTGACTTGAGACGTCAAGCTCAAGCTGAAACTAAAGGGCCAGACCAAAAAAAGGACTCTACGAGGTATTTTACGCGGCTACCTCCGGCACCAAAGCAGGATCTTGCTGCAGTTCGCAAATCATTGCCGGTATACTCTTATCGACAGAAGTTTCTTGATACAGTTGCAGAAAACCAGGTAGTAGTTGTCGTCGGTGATACTGGTTCAGGTAAAACGACACAACTGCCCCAATATCTCTACGAAGAAGGGTATGGACGTTATGGATTTATCGCATGTACACAGCCACGACGCGTAGCTGCAAGTTCCATCGCTCAGCGTGTAGCGCTTGAAAGTGGACATCCACAAGTAGGCGACCTAGTCGGTTATTCTATGAGGTTTGAGGACGTTACCTCTGTTCATACTAAAATCAAGTTCATGACAGATGGTCTCTTACAGACAGAGATCGTTGCCGATACATCCTTAAGAAGATATGCAGCTATCATGATCGATGAAGCGCATGAACGGACAATCGCCACTGACGTATTGCTAGCTCTACTCAAACAAGCACTAGTACATCGACCTGAACTTCGCATCATAATCTCTTCTGCCACCCTTGATGCGCAAAAGTTCGCAGAGTACTTCGGCGGATGTCCTATTCTCAATATTCCCGGCAGAACCTTTCCCGTGGAGATCAAGTGGGCCCAGGAGCCGACGCTTGATTATCTCACGCTGGCATTGGATCGCGTTCGCGATTTACATAGGAACACGCCTGTCAGCTCTGGTGATATTCTCGTGTTTCTCACTGGTCAAGAAGAAATAGATACTGGCTGTGATCTACTGCAGCGACAGTTGCCAGACTTATTAGTGCTTCCAGTTTATGCCGCGCTACCACCAGATTTGCAGGCACGAGTCTTTGCTCCAGCCCCACCAGGTCAGCGCAAGGCAATTCTTGCCACCAACATCGCCGAGACTAGTGTAACGATTGATGGCATCTGCTATGTGGTAGACTCTGGTTTTTCCAAAGTTATGGGATGGAACCCTCGTCTTGGCATTGAAACACTACGGATCATGCCGATATCACAGGCACAAGCCAATCAACGAGCAGGCCGCGCTGGACGTACGTCTCCAGGAATCTGCTATCGTCTGTACACACAGCAAAGCTTTCAGACCGAGATGCCGGCATCTCCAATTCCCGAAATTCAACGTCAAAACCTGGCCTATACCCTACTACTCTTAAAATCTATGGGAGTCGGCGACGTGCTCGCTTTTGACTTTCTTGACATGCCAGATACAATGTCGGTAGTAGTTGCACTAGAAGAACTTTTTCAGTTGGGTGCTCTCGACGATTCGGGCTCCCTCACAACTCTGGGAGAAAAAATGGCCAAATATCCCCTATCACCGATTATGGCTAAAACTCTCCTCGCTTCTGCCGCTGAAGGATATGCTGATGAAGTTGCAACCATTATGGCTATGGTGAGCTCATCAATGGCTGTTTTTTATCGACCCCGAAATCCAGAGAGCCGCAAAAAGGCCGAAAGGGCGCACGGTAAATTTGCCGACAGCACTGGCGACCATTTGACACTTTTGAGGATTTTTAGGTCATACAACTCACAAGGTAATATATCGGCGAGGCGAAGATTTTGCAGAGATATGTTCTTGCAGGAGAATTCTCTCAAACAGGCTCTGGAAGCAAAGAACCAGTTGATGGACCTCATCAAGAAGCACACTGGTACTTGCAAGCAAAACGGAAAAGAAGTTAGTTCTGAAGGCATTTTGAAGGTATTATGCCTAGGATTTTTCCGGAACTGTGCGCGAGCAACTTCGCTCGCCGGAGAGTACAAGACACTCGTTGATGACCATACCGTCATGATCCACCCCTCTTCATCCCTCTACGATCGCCGGCGAGTTGAGTATGTGATCTACCATTCCATCGTGTCGACCACTCGGGAGTACATGCAGCAAGTGTCGGCTGTCAAACCAGAATGGCTCCTTGAGGCTGCCCCTAACCTATTTGGAGAGTCAACTGCAGGTGATTATGCTAAGCGTATGAAGCTCACGCCACTGCGGACAGGGAAGAATACTAGTGACAATGGCAGAGGCAAAATATTGGGTGGAGGGCGACTGCTAAGATGAATGACGTCTTCGCCTGAGTTCGTTGTGTAGATGGACTAAAGACTGTTTCAGACGTATGACGACTAAGTCAACAGGACCACTGTGAAGCAGCATCCCAAATGCGTCGTCGGCATCAAATTGAGATTGATGAGATTCTGTGGGACTTATTGATAGGTTGCGAGATAGGCTATGGGCGCTGACCTCAGAAATGTGTGATTCTAGCGCATGAATCTTCACCAGGGTGTCCTCTGTTTGGGTCTCTAGTCTCTGCAGGGCCTTTTCTCTCTCTTTCACCGTCTTTTCAACGTCTCCTACCGCACGCTCTATTTCACAGAGTTCCGTTGATCCTCCGCTGCGTGATTTTAGGGTTCTCGAGACACCCTGAAGAAGCAGGGCCGCTAAAACCGCATCTGCGTTGGCTCTTATCACCCTGGACCTGGCCCGTCTCACCAGTTCGTTGAGTTCAACAAGCTCTTCTCGCGCAATTTGTTGCTCGGAGATAAGTCTTTCAAGGTGCAATTTTCTTATATTCGACTCAGATATTGCCTCATAGGACTGCCAGACGAGTCTTCTTTGTCCCCAGATGGTTTCTGTTTCTAAAAAGCTGATCTCACGACCTTGAGGATGCGCCTTTTTGATGGGTATCTCCAACCTCGGGAGAACCCTCTTCTCCATGTCTACACCTGATACTCTACCTCCAGCAGCGAACTTGGCGGGTTGTATCGTCTCATCACTGGCAGCTCCAGGGACTAAGTGAGTATCTGGGACCATATTGGCGCCAGCGGGTAATTCATTCGGTACCGTCATGGCCTGGGATGGATAATAGTACGAGCCCTCACTATCGTCTAGCTTGCCTAGTGCTGGGAGCGCCTCAGTGTCGCCTGCTAGACCGCCATACTGTTTCTGACCGGTTTCCACCGGGCCAATTTCGTATCTTTTGAGAGATCTCATCAGTAGCTTATGCGATTTTCCTGAACAGTATCGGGGCTTATATCGCTGTTATTTTAAGATAAGAAGATGCTGTTCTTATAATCTTGTGTAAAGCTGGCCTGCAAGGTGGACCGCCAGATCCCTTACCCAAACCCTTATTCTCGTCTTCGAGAATGACATTCTGTTATCTTAATTCGAAATCGTAAGAATAATTAATTCCGACAGATTTGTGAAGTATCTACACCGGCTTATTCTGTAGAATTTTATCAAGTATCTCCTTGCTGCTACTACGTACCATATCACTCAATGTTGAGGCTGCTGGACCGCCTCCGGAAAACTCAGCATAACTCTTTCCGCAATGCACGGAATGGAATCACAAAATATCTCAAACCTTGTGTTCACCATGCCCTAGACACGCACCTTTGAGTGACATGTATCTCTAGAGCTATCTGGTGGACAACACAAAATGGAGCCCCTGAGCAGTCCCGCCACATGTGCTGAACTTAAACCAGAGAGTGGCCACGCTTTGATCGATACTCATGATCACGGGCCAATTGGGGGCCACTCCAAATCGCTTGCACCAGCCACGTTTGATACTGTCCTCGGCTCGATGGATACGTATGGATAAGCTATGCGCTTTTCTTAATATAGGCTACTAACTGTAATGGGTGACGACTTTCACTAGGCTTTGTTGTCAACAGATCCTTTCTCCGTAGTTGAAGCTTCTTCTGTCAACACTTTGGCATTGGCAATCTTCCGACGGTAGCTGATATCACCGATCACGTTCAGTATAATAGTTTGTGTAATAACAAAGCATACAAACCAATTCTTCTTGGCGTAGTCCAGGAACGAGTCGGTAGATTCCAACACTTCAGTGAGACTTATACAAGCCACCAAATCAACGAATGTTATGAGCACTGTGCAGCATACCAAGCGCCCAACGCGGTGATCTACCCGAAGAGCGTCAAACTGTTCCTGTGTGTACTCAGATAGGTCGTAGAGTTCCTTTCGCCCAAACCTGCTCCTGGGTGCCTTCCACGCTTTGTGAATTAGCAATGTGACGAGAGCGACACTAGCCACAGCGATTTGGTAGTACAACTTCGCATTGGCGGGCTTGAGCAAGAAGACAGAGATGGCAAGTGCGGTAGGCTGGGTCAGCGCACACACGGTGGCGACGGCAAGCGTGATTGCGCGTTCATTTACCGGCATTCTTTCACCCGTTAATAGATAACCGTTGCAGGTGGGGAAGGCAACGCTCGCCCTTCTTATAAAGTAGGCTTAGGAACCGGGGAGAATATTGATGATGTCATCTTTAGCGGCTAGATCAGTCAGTGGCCGTTGTTTACGAACCCTGGGGTCGCAGTGGTTACCACAGTTGCCATAGTTACGGCCATGAGAGCCTTGTTTCGTGTAAAAAGAAATAATTACCCGAGTAGATATGATTCTATGTTAACGAATTGAATTCAATAGTGAAAGCCATTATTCTTTGAACATACTCGAGGCTGATATTATGGCCCTTGCTTTATCATGATAGTTTCCACGGTTGACAAGGGACAAATGTATGGGAGTAGTCAGTTACCTAATTTTTTTTTCCTCTCTCGACCAGCACTATGTTGAGGACGGTCAAGCCCAGAAATGCGCGATCCAAGCGTGCGCTTGAGAATAAGGCACCTAAAATAACTGAAAATACGAAGAAGGCGTTGTTTGTTCCTGGAGCCAATAGCAACAAGCTTCTCCATGATGCAATGGTTGACCTGGAATCGCTGAAAAAGCCTGACGCGAAACGGTTCCAACGCAAGAACGAGATCAGGCCGTTCGAGGATCCAGCCTCGCTCGAATTTTTCTCAGACAAGAACGATTGTTCACTGTTGGTTCTGTCTACGCACAACAAAAAGCGTCCTAACAATTTGACTTTTGCTCGGACTTTCAATCACCAAATCTACGATATGATTGAGCTTAGAATCCGCAATTGTAAGTTGATACGCGAATTTCGCCGGCAGACATTCAACGTAGGAATGAAGCCAATGTTTGTTTTCCAAGGTGCTCTCTTCGACGAGCATCCTACATATCAACACATAAAGTCGTTGTTCCTGGATTTCTTCAGAGGGGATGTGGTGGACGTCTTGGATCCCGCAAGCTTGCAACACGTAATTTGCGTCACTGCCAAGGCTCCTGAATCCGGAGACCTTACTGTGCTACCGGATGTTCACTTCCGCGTGTATTTGCTCAAGACTGAGAAAAGTAGCACCCCCAAAGTCCCACGCGTTGAACTCAACGAAATTGGCCCCCGGTTTGACTTCGTGGTGGGCCGTGAGCAAAGGGCTGACCCTGATATTGAGAAGGCTGCGCACAAGCAGGCTAAGAAGGAGGAAAAGACAAAGAAGAACATTGTCACCGATGACATGGGTGACCAGATTGGCCGCATCCATATGAGCAAGCAGGATCTGAGCCAGCTGCAAACGCGTAAGATGAAGGGTCTTAAACGTTCATTCGATCAGGACCTCGAAGACGAGGAGGGTGAGGACAGCTCTAACATGTCCGACGAAAGTTTAGATGAACTTGACGAGGTATCCGGAGACGACTCAGAGACAGGCGGCGACTTTGGTGGCTGGTCCGAGTGAAGAAAAAAAATTAATTGAGACTGTATTTAAATTTATGCACAAAATGTAAAATCATACGACAAAAGATGTGGTTCCCTCAATGAAGTACATCAAAGAAATCAGGCACGCTGCTCTGCATTGTGAGCCAAGCGAAGAAGATTCCGCAATAGCATCATGATGGTAACTTTACCAGTCATTGGTACATAGAGCGAGGCTCGCTCCTTTACATCAGGTCCAAAGTTCTTCTCACTTGAGAAATTAACACACACGGCGCCTGATTTGATAAATTCCACAGGGAACTTGTAGCTAGGTGATGGTACTCCAGTGATGATAACATCTGACATTTGAGATACTTCTTGAAGGGTCAGATCAGTGGGAGACACCACGTGTTTGACGTGCCTTAAGCCGTCACCACGGGTAAACTTTTGGATGTTGTTAATATCAACTGAGTACACAATCGCACCGTCATTGGCAAGCAGTGCAGCTAATGGTCGACCAACAATCTCACTACGATTGACCACCGTGATCGTCTTGCCATACAAGCGATTGCCATAAGGCAAGATGGGGTTGTATATTTTGAGATACTCAAGAATCTTGACCACAGCGAGCGGAGTGCATGGAAGAATTGACTTTTGCGTTTCCTGAGCATCAAGGTAACGAACATTTTGGTACATGTTCTGTATATAAATGTGGCTGAGACCTTCAACGTCTTTATCCTTGGATACAACTTGCTGCAGGTACTTGTCCTGTTCTCCGCCAAATACGGGGAAGTATACCAAGATTCCATCGATGCTCGAGTCGGAGTTGGCATTGCAAATAGCCTCCTCTAGCTTTTCCGCATCGACCTCACGGAGCTCGTAGCCGAAACCAAGCTCTTCGCACGTTTTTCGGGTCCAGTCGGCGTACATGCGAGCAGCCGGATCGGAGTTGGCCAAGAAACCAGCCAGCGTTGGAGTTTTGTGTAATTGTTTCACGCCTTCCGTGAGCTCTTCATGGAACGTCTTCGCGATTGTAGATGCTAGTACAGTCTTGCAGGCTGGTTTAGGCTCCGCCATTTTAAAAAGTGGTATCGTGCGATAGTGATTGAAAAGTGGATATACTATAACCTACCAATGTTAGCCCGATTATCTCGTCACGTGTTTTAGAAGTTTTACTCCCAAGGCGTGCGTGCACTGTCTGTGTATAACACGCAGTCTGACAGGACTCTGGTGCAGCTATGGTCCAGCTAATCTCCTGACGATTGTGATCTCAGCGATTATTCAAGCTGTAAGATCTGTCAGAGTTGAGACGGTTATTCCCAAGCCATTTGAAGCTCAGCGGCCGAAGCGCGCTTCAAGAATAGCACTGTCAGCTTAAAGCTCCAAGCTCTGAACTCGCAGTGCCTGACCGCGTCTTATGGGGCTGTCCGTGGTTTTGCAGCGCGGTTCAGATGAACCTCCACTGACATCTCAAGACACCTTGTTTTACGATGAAACACTTCATATCTGCCTTGATGCACCCACGGAGTGTACAGTTCACGTCGCGGCCGTAATGCGAGGCAGGCTGCCGGACAGGCTCGAGAGCCTGGTTGTCACCATTTTTGAGGACACGGTAAAGCGATGCAAAAGCTGGACAGCTCCTTTGTACATAAGGCATCCTCGTGGGCCGTTACAGGATCCCCATCTTGAATTGCTTGCGACAATTGTGGATGAAACCCCAGAAGAACGCGCTAGTCCCGAGAGAACAGAGGAGACGCTCCCACCCCTCGAGCCTTTGTCGTGGAGCGGCCTGAATTTCCAAAGCTCACCAGGGTTGCCTGAATGGGCTTCTTCTGTGCAGCCGTCGCTATTAAACGCGTCCAACACGGCCCCTACCGTGCCAGTGAGTACTCATTCTATGCGTGAGGGTCGCCCAAGATCCGTGACTGGTTCTGCGACTGGCTCCCTAGCCCGCTCAGGATCTGCATCCGTGAGTGGATCAATGCCACCGCCTAGTTCAAGATCTTCTCCTGCTCCATCGCTCCGTATCAGGCCCCAGCGGAGGCCATCCACCACATCGAAAGATTCCGCTCCACCTGACGCTTTGTTAGCTCGAAGTCTTGCAGATTTCACCTTTCGAGCTCCTCTTACGCAGGCCCTTGAGGTTGGCATTCGATGCGTGCGACCGGTGATTGACAAGAATAGCGTCATTGCTGAAATTGGAGTCGACAGCACCAGAAACGTCCTTCTCCGCAGCTACGAGATCACCATTGATGAGGGCACTTCGGAGATGATGGGCACAAATCTCGTACCGCTTGAGCTGCCCGCTCGTGGATCTTGTTGCTTTTCTTATGCGTTCAACACATTATCGACATCGAACACACTCCGGCATGCGGTCAACATTGTTATCGAGTACGAAATTCTCGATGCTGGCTCGCCAAAACCACTCATTCGCACAGTATGGACGCCTTTGATCAATTTTGATGATACGGAAGGTCCACTTCCTAAAACTCCCATGCTCGCAATTTCATCACCACCAAATCCTGCACACGCATGGGGCAATATGCCCGCAGCTTCGACACGAAGTTCTTCGACCTCCCTCTCACAGATCGGCGGCGTGGCCACGCGAACTGTACAGCCTCCGCTCTCAGGAATTTCGTTAATTCTCACGGGACCCACAGCTGTGGACACAGGCAGTCAATTTGATTGGACAATTAAGGCCATAAACCGCTCATCGCGAGCTCGCAAACTGGCTTTACGATTTGATATCCCGGACTTTACTCATGGCCCAGACCCTGCGAGCCATCCTGCAGGCAACGATAATCGCGGCTTGTTTGTAAGTAGCGAGACGTTGCGGAAACGAGATGCCCTACATCGCGTGATTTGGGGCGCCAATCGCGGTCTCATGCCGCTCAAGCACGAGGTTAGGTTGGGCATGCTTGCACCTAGCACCTGCTACGAGACACGACTATCTTTGTTGGCGAGACGCCAAGGCTATCATTCGATTTCTTACGCTTCAATCGTTGACCTTGGTACAGGAGACTTGTACGAAATCACAGATCTGCTTGGTGTGTTCGTCAATTGACCCTGGTGAATCCCCGGTATGGAGAGGACCCCAGTATTTATATTTCTATTTGTGAAGTAGTAAAAAACCAACCCAAAATTATGCGAGCAGCGAGATTGCAAAGCTAAGTCTTAGGAGTTTGTTGCCTTGTGCCTTTAAACTTGAACTATTTTGAAACTAAACA
Source organism: Wickerhamiella kurtzmanii (assembly GCA_030572965.1). Classification (NCBI taxonomy): domain Eukaryota; kingdom Fungi; phylum Ascomycota; class Dipodascomycetes; order Dipodascales; family Trichomonascaceae; genus Wickerhamiella; species Wickerhamiella kurtzmanii. The sequence goes on along the minus strand of JAJMCK010000029.1, from coordinate 97 downwards.
GCCTGAGGTGGTGAGCAAGTTAGTAACCAGGCTCCTACGTACGGTGGGGGGGGGGGGGGGGGGGGGGGGGGGGGGGGGGGGGGGGGGGGGGGGGGGG
>JAJMCK010000028.1:0-111716 GCA_030572965.1 Wickerhamiella kurtzmanii | reverse complement strand
ATAGCAATGTGATTATATGCGAGGATAAATCCTATGCATACGACTTAAATGTACGACCGGGTATTGTAAGTGGTAGAGTAGCCTTGTTGTTACGATCCACTGAGATTAAGCCTGAGTTGTCTGATTTGTGCAACAGCACACTACTAATTTTGAGAAGATGGGTATCTCCTTTTAGTTAGTACTTAAAAAGACAACTACTTCTCGAGCAAGATGCTTAATAAATAACTTGAAGCTTTTTCGATCGTGAATTCTGAAGCGAAAGAAGCTTTCTTACGAGCCGCTGAATGATTTAGCCAGGGTCATCTGATTTGTGTAAGAGCAGACCACCAATTTCGAGAAGATCGGAATTCTCTCCGAGTTAATGTGTATCTGTGCCCGTGATATCTGGGGTGCTGCTCTCGATCTAGTAAATTGATCACACATAAATTACTTTCACGTTTTAGATTTCCGGAACTATTGTTCCCAGCTCCCATTGTATACAGGGACAATTTGATGCCTATCTCCCCGAACCAGTTATGCAGCAGGGCTATCTCTCGCAAACCAATTTTATCAATACGATGCAGATAATATTATATATGCTAGTAACGGTTGTTTCGCGTCATTCGTGGATATAATTGCGATGCCAGCGTCTTTGAGCAAAGAAAGCAATTTAGGACAATCATTACTCTGGTATATCAGTTTCAAAGTTTCGCGGACGGCTGCGATAGCTTTTTTTCGAGAGCCCAGATTTCCTGCATGTCACGTTCTACGTAAGAATCGGGAACATCTCGAATAGGCAAGCGAGACTTTCCACCGTATCCTGAGGTTGCTCGGAGTGCAGCACGTGCAGTTGGTATAAAGCCTTCATTCACTACAGCCTCGGCCCGAGTCACTATGGCTTGGAGCTCACGGGCCCTTGCCAAGTCGTTTGAAACGATAGCATTCCACAATGCCACGACCGTGTGTGGGAATTGATTGCCCATGGCTGTGATAGTGCCGGCGACGCCTGCTCCATATGCCGCGATCAGGAAGTCGCTGCTGCCCGTAAAGATCTTGAACTCGCCATAACCTTTGGGCAGATTCCCACTATATTCGGAGAGGTAAGTCATTTTGCCAAGGTCGTTGCAACTCAGCTTACAGCCAATGATCTTAGGATGTTTGGCCAAAGTAAGAAGGGTGTCAATTGACATATTGACGCCATTGCAAACTCCTGGGAAATTGTACGCGAGGAAAGGCAGCGGAGTAGCATTTGCTAAGGTTGTGTAAAAGTCGATCAAAGCTTCTGGTGTCATTTGGTCAGGGAAGTAGCCTGGCGTCAGAACGATGGCAGCATCTGCACCAGACTCATGCGCGTCTTGGAGGAGATCGAGACTCTCCAATAGGCTAAATCCTCCAGCACCTGCAACGAGTTTGAAATTTTGAAAACCAGCCGCGTTCAAAGCCTCTCGGCACGATCTTATAATAAGTTTGCGCTCTTCACGTGTAAGGTGAACTGCTTCTCCCGTGGAACCTTGGAGGACTACACCAACCAAGCCTGCACGAGCCAATCGAACAACATGCTTAGAGATTGTCTTAAGGTCAAGAGTCTGCTTCGGATCATCAAGGAAAAATGCAAAGGTAGGGCAGTAGACTCCGTATGGTAAAATTTCACCCATTTTGAAAGGATCTTCTTTTCGAAATGTGAAAAGTGGGGGAGAGAGAGAATTTGAGAGATAGATCCTAGTTATAGCGTTTACCCCAGGTTCGAGGATTCTTGGCAGCCTGAATTATTAGTCACCTCGATATGGTCGGCAACGAACCACAACTTGCCGATATCTCGTCACTAAAACCCACAGGCTCTCACTCCCATCCCCATGAGCGGCCGATTGTGTCATGTGACGGCTTGAACCCCCTCTGCTGCTCTCACTTCGCGATAACGAGAAGGGTAAGATCAAGATTCTAGTGGGTCATTCACCGATATTAGCCCAATCGCGCCGCATTTACTTTTGACCTTCAATTGATCCCAAGAGAGGCTGGCAACACTCTTCTTGCATTCGCCAGTACGGAAAAAATAACATCAAAATTCTTAAGCAGTAGTCTAAACGAGTGAAATCAGCCTTAATGCGATGATCTAGGAGAACACTCAGCGGATGTAAAGCTTTGGCTGCTCATGCCTCTTCTGGCACCCAACAAGAAGTGAGACTGGCTTGGTGACGCTAACTATCTAGACCGTCACGCCTCTCAATGAAGTCAAAGTACATACTACGTGTCCAAATGCGGCACTTTTTGCCCCAATAGATCATTGGAAAAGTCAACATGACGAAGAAAAAGTTGAGGACGGCTATTGCGATGAAGGTATTTTGTGCTCCAGAACTTGCCATCCATCGATCCGTCACGAAGGAGAACACCATGCCAATGTTGTTGTTGATCATCGACACTCCTACCATACCTTCCAAGACCATTTCAGGATAGCAATCAACAAGATAGCTCATAGCAAGATCGCCGCAGCAACCCCACCCGAAGCCAATGAGCCCAAGGCCAACGTACGGTGCATACCACTTCCAGGCACGTTCTGTGCCAACACCAAGGAGGATCATGCCCACAGGGCTCACAAGACCAGCAGGGATGATACACCAGAGTCTCATTTCGGCTTCTCGTACGCCGCCGTTCCGACGAGCGAGCACGTCTGTGAACCACTCTGAAAACCAACCACCGTACACACAGCCTATCACAGCGCCTATGAGCGTGGGAATGTTCATGATACCTACCATGGCATCAGTATAATTAAAAGGAGGATCATAGTAGAAGTCATCTTCAAGGTCAATGTAGAAGCTCAGCCATGCATCTTGAGCGCCCCACTGCAACCCAGAAAATAGCACTGCGGGGAAGAGGAATACTCGTGTCATGAGGAGTAGACGTTGAAGGTATTGCTTGAAGCCCCATCCTTTGAGGTTGTTTGCCGGGGTGATGAATCGCATCTGCTGCCAGTAACTGTTGGGCTCATCAGGAATCGTTTGCTTAGGTTCGTTGACCACATCTGGGCGAATGGTAGCCATAGTTCTTTGCGCCTGAAGCTCAATGTCACCTATCTCGTCACCCACACTCCCTACCCTACCTGAAGGGACTTTCTCCATTGATTCATGGGTATAAACGGGAGGCACATCTGAGCTTGTGTTTTCCTGACTGCTCGGGATGCCTGAGTCCAGAGCAACTAGAAGCGGTGCCCAATGCTTTCTGTCAAATGACGTCTCCTCAAGCCCAAACACTATCACAATAAGGGCAGCTCCAGAGATAATGACGGCCATATAACCAACCCAGTGCCAGTTTAAGTAGTCTGCAATGAAGCCCCCAACAAGAGGGCCCACGAATGTTCCTACAGAGATGCTGAGAACATAAAGGCCAATCATATGATTTGCACTTTTTTGATAGAAAATTTGGGTTATGGACAGTTGAACCACTGCTTCGGTCACTGATTCCGATGCTCCGATAAACAATTGCGACCATACAACGTCACTAGAGTCCTTGACTCTTGCATACCATATGTTACCAATAATTGACAAGACAGCTGAAACGATATAGTTGGACCTGCTCCCCCACAGACTAACCGCTGGGGCAGCGAACCAGGTCCACCAGCCGATACCAATAAATAGGACTCCCGTGCCAGTCGCAAAAACATTCACATCGATATTATAGTCCTCTTGAATGCCGTCCTCTGCTGCACCAGCACTATTTGACGTAGCAGCAGTGAGACCAGTCAGAAATAGGATTAGAGCAAGATGCCAACATTTTCGCAGTAGGGACCATCTCAGAGGGTCATTGGGAGATACTGTTGGTTGGGGGACGAGGATGGCATCTCCATCGGTCAAAACGGCTCCATCCGAGCTCGAAGAGGGTTTGAAGAGGTAGTCAGTGCCGGGAATATAGTCGTCAGCTTCTGCAGTGACGGTTTCCCCCATTTTCATAGCTAGCTGAACGTGTCGAAGCCGACCGCACCACCAGTCTAAGTCAATCTGGGGTGCATAAGGTCGGTTTTAATACCGCCGAAGAATCTGAGCCCTCGATAAGATCGTCGCGCTGAATAAGTCTCACCAGCATTTATCTCCACTCTTATCGCTAATTTTGTCAAAAAGAGCGCACTATCCGTATAATCTCCGCCTATCTTGATAGCGCTAAAGAGTGAATCTGGCGGGTATCGGGAGTCATGGGTAAGGGTTGGACATGTAGCCCCCCCTAGCTGGTTCGCCTAATTTCTATTGAATTAATGCCGCGTTGAGCGTCCTGGGCCAAGACCTGCATTCAAATTGTGCATACTATGAAATCGAAACGCAAGATCTCATCGGAATCATGAGTCCTACTTTTAAAAAGACTAACTAGAAATATTTTGCTAGCAGACTAAACACTACTTAAGGAACTGCTATCTTTACCATTTAGTGCCTACGAATTTTTACGCCGTACAATCGCTCTTCTTAACTCTACTCACCCTGCTGACCTCATGCTTTTTTCTGAAGCGCGTACGTAGGGAGAGCAGGCGGCCCAGTGCCGTCATAGCAGAAGTAAGCCATTTTTGACAAGGCTCCAGAGACCATTTATTTTTATAAAAGGGACACAAAATCTTTGAAAAATGAAGTACGTTCGAGACTTTCTGGGATTCATTAACGCCTCACCATCTCCTTATCATGCAGTGAATAATGTTGTGGCTCTGTTGAAAGACGCAGGTTACACTGAACTCGCAGAGAAGGAGAGCTGGGACGGTCATATTAAGCCTGGTAGCCGTCACTTTGTGGTACGCAACGGCTCCTCCATCGTTGCATTTGCCGCTGGTGGCCAGTGGAAGCCAGGTAATGGCGTTGCAATTGTGGGTGCGCACACAGACTCTCCTTGTCTCAAGATTAAACCCAAGAGTAGCCGAAAATCTAATGGTTACGAGCAAGTCGGAGTGGAGATTTATGGAGGTGGCCTCTGGCCAACATGGTTTGATCGCGACCTGAGTATCGCGGGAAGAGTGTTCGTGTCCGATGCCACTGGTAAATATTCTCAAAGACTGGTCCATATTCGCAAGCCATTACTGAGAATTCCTACTTTGGCCATTCACTTGCATCGTGAGCAGGGAACCAAACTAGAGTTCAACAAAGAAACGCACCTTGAACCCATTATTGGCCTTATAAAGAAGTCTTTAGAGATTCCCATTTCTGGCAACCGCGTCGATGAGAGTGACGACAGCGAACAAGGAGGAATCCCGCCTCTCACGCAGCGTCACAGTAAGGGCCTTCTCGAGGCCATCGCTGAAGCCGCTGAATGCAATTCCAGTGATATTAAAGACTTCGAGCTTGTGCTATATGATACTCAGGATGCCGTGATTGGTGGCCTTAATGACGAGTTTATCTTCGCGCCCCGACAGGACAATCTCAATTCGAGTTTCTGCGCCATAAAGGGTCTTCTCGAGGCTACCGACTTGGCGAGCGATAGCTCAATAAGGGCAGTGGCCTTATTTGATCACGAGGAGGTTGGATCAGTGTCTGCCCATGGCGCCGCTTCCAATTTCCTTGAGGCGGTCATCTCTCGCCTTGCAGGATCAACAGCTTCATACGAAAGCCTCGCAAAGTCCTTCTTGCTAAGCGTTGACATGGCTCATGCAGTTCACCCGAATTATGCATCCAAACACGAGAGCGAACATGCCCCATCAATGAATGCGGGTCCTGTCATAAAAATTAATGCAAATCAGCGATATGCAACGAACTCCCCTGGCATCGTACTCCTGGAGGCAGTCGCAACGAAGGCTAACGTTCCGCTTCAGGTCTTTGTTGTACGAAACGACTCTCCATGCGGTTCCACCATCGGCCCAATCATGGCGTCGAGACTTGGCATTCGCACCGTCGATCTCGGTAGCGGACAACTCTCGATGCACTCAATCCGTGAGACCGCAGGAACTGCAGACCTCGAATACTCCGTGAAATTGTACAAGTCTTTCTTCGAGAATTTCACGAGCATTGAATCTGGCATTGAGTGGACACCTTAAAAAGGGTATTTCGTAGGACCATTCCGTATCACCAACACCTAGAAAACGAGACAATGTTTCATGCAACCCTAACCCATATTATGCCGAAACAGCCTTCCTGAAATCAATGCACAATCAGGCATCATGCACTGGAAGAAGTACATAAAGCCGAAGGAACCTAGCGGAGCATTTTCTTGTTTCCACACCCACATTTGCACACATCACCTAGTGGACACCTGATCACATCCGCCTTGTTTCCAGATGGTTTCAATTAAGCATATCTTCCTCTTCATGGCTCTGGCCGTTGAGGGCTATAGCAAGACCCTCCCTCCTAGCTTTTGCGAACAAGACGTTATCCAGCACTGTCTCAAAAACTTCGAGGCTAAGTATGCCAACTGCGAAGCGGACGATTTCGTTTGCCAGTGCGACCATGTACTCACCACTGGAGCCATGTGCTACTCTCCGTGCCCTCAAGAAGACATGACATCGTTTATCAAGACATACAGCGACGGCAAATGTGCTCAGTATGATCCGGTGCTTAAGACGCTGGCACCCATCAACGATGGTTCGCTAGGACTCAAGGCTCATCAACTCGCTCAAGCCCCTAAGTTGGTGGAGGCGCCGACTCACTCGACAACGACTCACGCTACAAAGTCCACGAAGCTCTCGTCTACCAAAACTCATTCTAACCGCACCCAAACCACCCACTCGAACTCGAATTTGACCCTCTCTACAGTTGCCGCCCCTGCCAAAGACGGAAAGCTATCAAAGTTCATGAACGTTCTTTCCCCGATCAGACATGACAAGGATAAACGTGAGATTAACCTAGAGAACGTTGAAATTCTCAGCGCCAACCGCACCGGCACATTGACCACATCGCACACTGCTGAGGACGCCATGACCCTGACAGCTGACCCACCTGTCACGGCTACCAAGACGATTCCGGTCGACGACTACAGATCTCAGCTTGAACAGCGTCGGTACAAAGAGAATCTTGCCAGAATCCGTCGCGAGAGAAAGCGTTCTAGCGAGCTCGCGGCTGAACGCACCGCGTCGACTATCACCTCTGGCATCCCAGCTGCTTTCGCGACGGGATCCAACGATCAGTATGCCGAGCAACAGCAACGTTTGGACGAAGAGAACCGTGTCATTGGTGAGAAAGTCATCGAGAGTCGCACAAAGAGCGAGGTGAGTCACGGTACAATTCACAAGGCCAAAGAAAACGGTGCTGTGGCTCTCAAGAGCTCGAGTGTCGCAATTGCCACTGCTGTAATCGTGATGCTCTTCTCGGGCCACGCCTTGCTGTAAATCTCGGATCATATCCGCCTTTGTTCGTTAATTATTTCTGGGCTAATTTCGTGCCATTATAGATCGACTATTTTGATATTCTTTGTTATTTCTTAACTCACGGTCGCGATCAAGGAAATAATAACTCCGAACCGAATTAGAACGAAAAGTCCGATTTAGCAGACTCAAGATATCTACGATCCGCTTCCGAGAGCTTTTGTGCTTGAATTGTGTGTTCCGGGACGTTAAGCTCAAACTCATCGCCGTCTGTGTCCATGTTGGAGTTTACGCTCTCGAAACTGGTAGCAACTGGCTCTTCAGTTGGCTTAGTGGATCCACCGGCCTTTTCGGCTCCAATCCAGGATGGAAGCTTCAAGTCATTATTCGTGGTCGAGGCAAATGGCTTGGCAGGATTAGTTGGCCCTTCGCTGAGCATTTCGGTTTTGGCATTTGCGCTAGTCTTGAGGCTGGCCCGAGGGGGGGCAAAAGTAGGTAAGTTCGGCCTAACAGGCTCCGCTGAAACTGTTGATGAGTTGGTGGCATTCGCCAGCGGTATACCAGTTGAGATAGTTCCGCTGGACAAGGTTGAAGGACTCGTGGGTTTGAGATGACGCCTTGGTTGGAAGCGCGTTTGCGTAGGCGCCGATGTCTCTGGGATCTCGTCCTTATTCTCAAGGCTAGAGAAAATGATTGAGCTTGAGACGCTCTTAACAGAGTCATCATATCTTGGGCGAGACGAGGACGGCTCAACTCTTGATTGTAATGAGGAACGAGGGGATTCCTGACGGCGCGGGCCCGAGGCAAGGCTTCGGCGATTAGTGCGAAGTGAATTCCAAGGTTGCTGGGCTGCTCCCATTGGCGTTCTTCGCGGGGCATAAACATTCCTAGCAGAGGCGGACAGGTTGTGAGCCTCGGAACTAGGGTGGATGTATGAGCTATGCAAGCTATCAAAACCACTGAAGGTTGTTGACCCCGATGATAAGAAAGACCCTTGCGATTGATTTAGAAGGGAAGCATTTTCACCAGCATCAGATACGTTGCTAAAGTCAAGAACGGACTCGTTCCTAGACACAGCATCCTTAATTAGGCTGAGAACCCCAGCTACTTCGATAGTTGACAACTCGCGGTCACCATTCTCCTCAAAGAACTCTTTTAATTGAAGGTTTGGATCTCTTCCAGTGGACCGCACCGATCTATCAGGGGTGAGACCGAAATCAGAGGTCAGGCTTCGATCTGAAGCTCGCGAAACCTGACGCTTTTTACGAGGTGACGAAGGCGGTGCTTCTGTGTATCTCATTAGCTTTGGCACAGTCTCAGATTGGGCGGTCGGCCTCTGGGCGTCCCCGGCTTTTTCATGGCCAAAGAAAAAGTTTTTGAATCGAGAAAAGAGCGAGCTGCCATGAGAAGAGGTTGGGCCTTGTGTCGAATCCGACTTCGCGCTAGATTTGGCCTTCACGTTTGAGCCTTCACCTCGACTGTAAGGGTGAGGTCTACTTCCAGTTCTGCGAGGTCTATAAGGGCCAGAACGCTCCATCAGCAATCAGAATGCAAGCGCCACGTATATGAATCCAATTAAGGCTTTCCCGTCTTCGAAAGATTAAAAGGGCTTCAAGTCCAGGATCGAGGAATGTCAATGCCCCCGAGGACTTCTAGCCAAGTTTGTTCGCGGCCTTCAATAGCAGCTCACCAAGCTCGAATGCGATTATGTGAGCTCTCTCGAGCTCATCTTCTTCACAGGAACTTATAGTTCTCACGTGACATAATCGTGTGAGGGCTTCATGAAGTTCCCTCATGGGGCTGCCGCCTCCATACTGAAGGATAATAATGTTACAGGCTAGCAAGTCTAGTGGTAATTGTTCAGTTTATTTAGCTCAGCCATATGAGCAACTCAGATGGCCACAGAAGTCATTTCTCTAACAAAGTTCGCTACAATGATATGTAGAGGACATGCTTGTCAGCTCTAAGTATGAAGGCATAGGGATGAGAGCGTACGAAATTAGTCGCTGCGTGCCTTGGGTGCTAAGATGCGTTCTCCTCACTCGTCGGGCTGAATTGTTTTGTTATCCATGCGGTCATTGTCTCTGTATCCATGATCTGGTTGCGTTCTCCTTCTTCCCCTGGCTGCAGGATAAGAGTTACGTAGAAGTCAGCATATCTTTGCACCAAGCCCTCTTGAGCGGCATCTAAAAGCGTGTCGATGGCTTTCTGATCAACAATGTGCTTTTGGACTTCAACTTTTAGTTTGGACAGAGTGGTAATAATGTCGTTCCGCAAGTTTCCTGTGGTTGCAATTGACTTCGACGGATCCAGGTCATTGAGCGAGGCAGTAGCCTCTTCGACAAATGCAGCAGTGAGCCGTTCTGCTCCACCTCGTAGCTCGAGATACATATCCTCCATTGCATCCATCATGTGCTCCACAACACGCGGGACAGAGGTCATCGCTAGATGCACGAGCTCGCGAAGAGATCTTTGATACGTGAATGACCACAATAGAGTTTGGAAGCCACTGAAGTCAATGTCGTACTCAACCCTATTGTCCAGGTCAAACTCTACAATCTCCGTCTGTAAAGTTATTAATTGTCCAATGTTCCATGCTTCGGATTCAATGGCATCTCCTGCCCAGGCAGACTGTCGCGCGATAGCCAGCGAGCTTAAGCATTCTCGGATGCATCGGTGCGCAAGCTCATTAAACACTTGGTCATCTAGCAGGTGATAAACCTGCTCAAGCAAATCGATGGTCCGCTGAATAGCAGGGTATCTCTTTCTTGCGAAATCTTTTGCACCCAGCGGTTTGTATCCGCCGATAGCGTCGACTTCAAGATCAGCTCGAAACACTAGTCTGTTCTGAGCGTCGGATATGATGGGACTCAGCACGTCTTTCCAGAGGTTCGATGCCTTGGGAGTGTCTTCGATGTCATCATCGCCATGGCGATCAAACGTGTCGTTCATGCTCATGGATGATGCATCAGCCCGATCAAGAGTCGTCAAAGAGTCATTGGAGTTTGCGGGAATATGGGCATCACCCAGCCCGCTCTGTGCCAATGCCGAAGTGGCCATTGTTGCGGCAGCGCCTTGCAACGCCATCAGCAGACTGCAAAGGCGGTCGATGCCCTGTTCGCGTACGATGTAACGTCGAAGAACACTATAAAGACCATCACAAACACTACCACTCATCCATGAAACAAACGAATCCGAGGGAGTGGGGCCAAAGAGCAGTTCGTATAGGTGTCGCTCCTTATCGTACAACGCGTGGAACTCTGCAAGTACAGTTTGGAAGCTTCCTTCAAGGAAACTCGGATCTGCAGGTTGTATAGAAGCGACATATCTGTCTACTTCTTGGGAGAGAAGTTGTGATCTCACTGAAAAATAGCTCTGTTCAAGGCCATCAAATATTCTTTTTGCGTCCTTATCACTGTCCTTGTTTTTATCAGCACTAGTAGTTTCCGCGGAGTAAGTTGCTCTACCGTCATTTCCACCAGCCAAAACGCTGAAGCTCTGCTGAGGAGCGAAACAATGTTGGCGAACGAGGTGGGCAGCCGCTCTGGCCTTGGTAGAATTCAGGTCATTTCGGAACTTTGTCCACAGTAATGCTTGAGCCGTGTGGGCGGAACCCAATTTTGGCAATATACGAGAGGCACTGCGCTTCAATTCATGTGTGACATACGCAGCAGCCACAGCTAAGGCACGGTCTATGCATTGCTGGAATCGAAGCTCATAGAGATCAATATCCAAAAAATCGGGGTGTGATTTGCACCACTCTAGGCCGTTGCCGAGATCTTGGACTAACTGTTCAAAAGTCGCAAAGTCGCGCACTACTCTGGGTGCCGGCTGGTTCAGGAGACGCGATGCCTTGTCAAGAATATCATAAATGCGAAGATTGTTTTCAATATCTCTGCTCAGTTCAACTGTTTTCAAATGTCCGCTAGTGGAAGAGTCATTTTGAACTCGGAGACTTGCTGATTCTCTCTGGACTCGTGCAAATCCTGAAGCTATATCCTCCAAACCAGACAAAGCAGCAGTGGCTTCAGAACGCATGAGTTGTATACTTCGTTTAGCAAGCTCGGCATGAAGCAAGGCCAGCCTCGCTTCATTTGTGTATTGGTCAAGAAGATCCTGGTTAATCCCCACCGTTTTTGGATCATAAGCGGGACCCAGCCACTTGCGAGGGTTGCCCAAATCAATCAACTCCTTTTTAGAGAACGGGGTTTCCAGTTTTAATTTTGAAATATTTGTAGGCGGCTCATAACCAGGAACGGAAAACGAGCGTGGCCGTAGTTCTGGTTCAGGAACTTCGTGTGAGTCTAAGGCTACGGAGTGGGCAACAGAGACTGCCCGTTTCCGTGTTTGCACCGGCTTATTCCTTACAGGAGAGCTCGGCGCTTGGAATGTCGATGGATAGTGGTAAGACCATTGGTCGAACATGGTCTCTGTTTAAGCCTTAGTCCAAACGGCTCTCCACGACCAATGTTGCATGCCAGTATGGCTGTCTTCTTCAGCTTAGCACCAAACGCGAAAGGGGATGATGACTTCACACACATGTCACGTGTGAACCAAGAGGTCTCTTGAGGTCTCTCTGTGTCACCTGACCATTGGATTCTGTTCTATGAGGACCGCCGCTGCTGACCTGGTGATGATGTGCCGAGATCTAAAGGTGCCCCCCTGCTGGGGCACATGCACTGTATGTAACATCTAGCGATCAATGCAACTTGAAATGTCATACACCGCCATGATAAACTTCCTGGGTTATTTTTAGAAGGTTACCCTTCGAGCCCTACAAGAATATTCACGAGCAGAACAAAGTTCAAGGATTGTAAATGTTGCTCTATTCCGTTCCAGTCATGATAAAAGGTCCTAAATTTTGCCTTGCGTTGTCTATTGTGTAGAATTTTAAATATTCACTGCACTCTCGGGGAAGAACCGAAAGGGGGCAATCAGAAAATAGGTTACATATTGGGGGAGGGGTTTCTATCACGTGCTCAGAGGTCAATTTGATATCTTGGGCTTTTTAACTACAAATAAGACTTGAACATATCACTGTGATATGGCTAATAGTTCCTGTCTTGTAATCTTCTTGATTTTCAAAGATTCCGCTCTATCTGGACCGTTTCGTGTTCTTATTATAGTGGTACAGTCATGTGCGGGTACTACGGCTCAAGCAGGGTTCCTGCGTGCTTACACAAGTTTTATAGCTACGCGTGTGCCGCTGGTAACCAAGGGTTGAAAAGGGAAACGATCTCGATGGAAGTTTGAGAAAGCACATTTGATTACCTTGACTTTCTCCAGAGCTTTCAAAAGTCGACTGGCATCTATATATGGACGGGATCAATGCGCTGCCTACGGGGCAACGGGAACTGACATCGACAATTAAAGGGGGGTCTTTAATTATAGATGTGAATCCCGTCGATAGGCCGTTCCGGATACCTGGAGATATAATCACAGGCAGTGTGACCCTGCAAATGGCTCGTTCATTTACATTGAGCGGAATAGACGTCAGTTTCAGATGCGAAGAGTTTGCAGCAGTCGCGACAAAGCACGAGGAGCGCCAATTATTCAAAGACAAGCGACTTCGAGGGCGCCAAGCCAAAAAGCGAAGCAGCGCAGACAAACTTAAGGAGGATGCTGAGCAGAATCTCATCAATGAACGTGCGCCTAGAGCTATAAAGCGAGTTGTCAGACACTACAATCGAACTATCACATTATTTGACGGTAAAGCACCATTTGCCAAAGGAGGATACCAATTTCCTTTTGAATTCAGAGTGCCGCTCTCCTCACTTTCACACGCTCCCATTTCTACGCCGAATGGGCTCAACGTGGGCATAAAATGGTGCATCAAAGCAGTAGTTCGACGCCCCCGGCTCTTCGATCTGGTGAAAATGAAGACGGTTGTTCCAGTTAATGTGCAGTCTATTCCAGGATTGGCAGCAAGTAGAAGTTTCGGATCTAAGGAGGGTAGCTCAAGAACCCCCTACGCACGCAGCGTTTACAGTGACGATACAAATAGCAGTGACATGCAGTACACCATCGATTTAAAGAGCACTAACAGCACTAACGCCACAGAAGCTAGTTCAGTGCTTCCCTCAGAATCATCATTACCGGACTATGAACTGCGCTCTTTGCTGACCAGAAAGTCGAGCTTCTTTCCTGAGAGAGAAAGTCAATTCGTCGTCTCAGACATGGCAGTAATAAAGAAACGCTCCAAGACTGGACTTGCGGGTATGTTTGCCGCAAAAGACGCGACCGAGCTAATTTTCGACTTGTACTGCTCAAAGGCAGGAATCGTGCAACAACCAATGCAAGGTGCGCTGAAATTACAAGCAACTAATACAAACCCAGCTCTACCTGTGTGGATCCGAGGGTTGAATGTTTTCCTGGTTCAATATTGTGAGGTGACTATTGAGAACCAAAAGAGAGACACTTATTTGTACCGCCATAAGATCAAGTCTTTGCCCCTAAGCATTCGTTTGACTGACAACTTAGATTTGAGCCCACATGTTGACACTATCGAGTTGGATAAGATATTTCCGGCATCGTTTTCGAGTGCGTATCTGAAAGTGTGGTATGCAGTTCGCGTGGAGCTGGATATATCCACTAATTCTTCGCAAAAGTTTCATGACGTTGCAAGCGTAGAAAGTAACGCCGCCCTGCTTTCTCCTGTACTCTGTTGGTATGAAGGGAATGGACTCACACTGCCCCCGCCTCCATCTCCACCTCCACTCGACCCTCTTCCACCAATCCCTGGGGTGGCAGCTGCACCCATTGTTCCCGAAGTCCCTGTTGCTGTTGAAGTGGTCGAAAACCCACCCTTAGTTCTTGAGAAGCCAGCTGCTATATCCGTTGTTGAGTCCGCGGTGAGTGACGACGACGATGACGACCAAGAAGAAGAAGATGATGATGATGAGAACGTTCTCTCTTTCCTAGTGTCTAAACTACTGAGTGGCTCCTACGCTTCTATGATTGGCTTATCGATTTTTATATTGGTTCTGGCAGTTTTGGTATCTATGCTAATAGATAAATTTATGTAGAGTCCATAAAACTAACACTCTTTCTACACAATGCCTATACCTTCGCTTGCGTAGACTAATCAACTACCATAAGCACGTGGATCGTAACTAGTACTTGTATGCATCGTAAACTATAAATTTATAAATTAGCGACGTTTATAGATGCAGGGTTTCAGCAATGGCGATTTATCGGCACTCTCAGACGAATCATCTATAAACTTGGGCTTTTTCCGGTCGGTATTTGACCCCGGAAGTAGTTGGAACTCGAACTTGACAAACATCTTGTTCGAGTCGTCTGTGTGTTTGTGATGCAAGCCCATTGACTTCAACAACGACACAAAGCGACTGTATTTAGTAGCATCACCCTCATCAAAACGAGACTTGATCTCAGCAATCCATAATTCCCCTCTTGGTTTGAGAATCCGCAATCCCTCTTTCAGGAAATCCTTGGTGTTAGTGCCCATCAGTGCGAGACAATAAACAACAACATCGCAGCTCTTATCAGGCAATGGAACATTGGAAATATCCGCCACGGTGATGCGATCGTTGGCCTTATGCAAGTCAAAGCTGTGAATCTTGAAGTGGGCTTTGCGGCTCTTCCGGGAGCCCTTAGTCTTTGCGAGCGCTCTTGAAAGCTCAGCCTCACCACAACCCATGTCGGCCACAACGATTTCTCCATTTGCCGAAGAGGCTGGAAGTCCACCAGGCGCGTTAAGAGGCTTCTCCAACCGGGTCTTGAAGCTGGCCACCATGCTCTCAACTGGGTTCTCTGGCCATGACTCTACTTGGTGCCTAAATCCCTGGTGATACTCACCAAACAATTGAGGTTGGCTCTTGAACAAGTCTAGTGCTGTTCCTGAGTCGGTTGTATAGAGCTGCTCATTGATCCAGCGGAATCGCGAGCCACTTAGTTTGGCCTGCATTTTAAGCTGCATTGGAGTCAATTTCGGCTTCTTGGACTCTCTGTGAGTCTCTGAAGCGTGTGATGTAGTCGAAGTCTTTGCATCGGCTGCATTGTCCTCTTTCTCAACTGCGCTAGAAGCACGCTTCTTATTGTTGCGCTTGTTCTTCTTAGGTTCACGAGGAGCGCGTTCTTGAATATTTCTATCTTGCTTCTTAGGTTCTGGGGCCTGTTGCTCACCATCTGGCTTTGCTTGTTTCGCCTTGCCCGAAGGAGCTCTACCAAGCTCGCTGAAAAGACCCTGGAGGTGATCAGCAGATGGTTTATTATCGTTTTTCTTGCCCTGAGAGCCCTTCTTTTTGGCTTCAGGCTCGGCCGCCTTAATATCGGGAAGGTTGAGACCGTCAATTTTGAACATGGTCAACAATGGCGTCTGGTATAACGCGAACAAGTTCTCTGTTTCAACTGCGGTGAAATTTTCTAGCCTGTTCGTGCAAAAGGCACAGTAAAGGCTCAAAATGTTTGGGACCTGTGGGCAAGGGCGACGACCATCATGATCACGAGACTGAGACTGACTAAACTCATTCGAGCCTGGTTATCAGCTGCCTTTATCTCGACGCGCTTGTGACAACTAAGTTGGACAAATTGGCAATTGAACCATGGTTGAACGAGACTACGTTACATGCCATATCCTTGATACAGTTACAGGACTTCCTGCTAAAGGCGTCAAGTGCGAACTCAGCATATTAAAAGATGGTCAAGAAGCTATCCTAGCCTCAGGGAATACTGATAATGATGGTCGCATTGCCAACTGGGAAACAGCGCGAGTCTCCCAGGTTGATCCGGGCGTACACAAGCTCAAATTCGAGACTGGACCTTATTTGAGCTCCAAGTCTGGCGGCCAGGCTTTCTTCCCTGTGGTGGAGGTGATGTTCGTTGTGAGCGATCCTCCTCAACCGCACTATCATATCCCGCTACTGCTCTCGAATTATTCGTATAGTACGTACCGTGGATCTTAAATAGATTATGATGTAAAGAACACAACCACCATGATCAGGAATGAGGTGAGCCAATTCACTTGATTGTTGGTGAGTATGTCCCGGCCTGAAATGTGTTTCCGACCGGCAGCATTATCGCTGACACGAGAGCCAGCAACCTCAAGAATACGGCCATCAGCGCCCGTGACAGAGGATTGTAGTGTTGCGCCAAGAAGGGAGTCCAATAACGTTCCAGCTATACCCCAGACTGTTGCCGACACGAGAACGTCAATGCCATACAGCTTGGAGATGAACGCAATGAGCAATGATCCCGAACCACCAGCTACAAGCCCTCCAAAGGATACACCACCATTGGTTCCTCGAGGAACTTTACCTGCGAACGGTCGTGTGACAAGGTATGGCGGCCCAGCTAGTATGCCAAGCTCAGATGATAGCGTATCAGCAGTTACTGCCGCATAGTGTGCTATAATTGTATTGCAAATGACCCTTTCATCTAAAAATGTCCAATGCACCGGGACCAATTGGGCAATCAAGATAGCTATGGCCGCGTTGCCCGAGTTACACCACACCTGGCTAGCTGACCTTGGAGCATGGTCAGATCGTGAATCTGTCGCTGGTTTCAATTCAATTTGTTCAACATACTTGTGCTTTGTGTGCGTCTTCACCTTGGATGCCAATGTGCCAGCAAGGAAGAATGCTGCAAGCAGAGCAAGGTACAGGCTCGAGGGCGTGAGACAATGTATTGCTCCAATGAGCAGAGCCAATAAACACCCATTTGTAGTGAGTTTATGTCCCTTATATGCCCATACATCAAGTACGGCAACAGCGACGAGTCTCCACATTACTTTCATCTTGCGCCTGTGGATACTGTGTATAAAAAGGGAGAGGGTAGGGGCGTTCTGTCAGCTTAAAATGTGAGGGGGATCAACAAAAATCCGGGGTGTTCCTGAGAATGGCAAAAAATATATAAATACAGATCAACTATCTACTTTTTCGAGCTGTTTGTAGAACGCCAGTACGCGGTGATCAACTCTTACGCAGTCAGGCTTGAAGCCTATGACTTCAAGGCGATCATAAGAGGTTGCACGTGAAACGGCTACATATGCTTGGCCCTTTTCAAAGATGCGTGATAGATCAACCACGAGGCGGTCGAGTGTTTGGCCCTGAGATTTGTGTATGGACAACGCCCATGACAATACTAAAGGCAATTGAGTGCGGACGCCATCGCCATTTCGATTGCCGCCTGACACTTGGAATTGGCGGTGTTCTACAGGTACTATGATACCTTGGCGGAAGTCGACGAGAGGGAGCATCGATGTGCGCGGGGTTTGCGATGCACGAAGAATGAGATCTCGCTGGGACGAGCTCAGACTCGGTAAGGCATTGAGCTTAGCTTCAATATCGGAGTTCATAGCGCCTCCAGTCTCCACGAGCTCATTGTACAACGACAGAACTTGGGGATCACTTTGGAATAGAGGCATCAATAGTGGCCATTTATCAAGATTGACAAAGGCAACTACATGTCCTCTGCGACCATTGACGAGCTTGTCGTTGATATTCCAAATAAGCATGACTTGCGCGCCTACCTTGAGCTTTAACTCAGCTGGAGCGAGCAATTGCTCAAACTGCTTGCTCATAGATTCCCAAGCTGGCGAGTCGCTGGCTTTGAACTCGAACGTAGCTCCTGGCAACGCGGCCATACGCTGGGTGTTGGCTCTGTCTACCTCATCGCGGCGAGCAAAAAGCCGCGTGGGCTCAAGGCCATCATCGTACACTACCGGACGGGCCAGTGCCTTAAATTGGGCAGTGATATGATCGGACAACTTACCATGGCGCATGGCGTTGAGCATTGTGATCAATCGGGTATCTGTTTGTCTAAACACTTTTGTGAGCACGACACTGCGACTAAGGACTTTCTCCCACTGCTTAGCCTCGAAGCACAGCTTGACGTTTCCGCTAGCACTTACAGGGGGAAGTTGGAAGAAATCACCGCAGCATACTACCTGAATTCCACCAAAAGATCGTTCGTCTTTGCGTACTCTTCGCGCGATCTCCTCTAGTTTATCGAAAAGATCGGAACTCAGCATCGAAATTTCATCGATAACGAGAACTTTACACCGCTTCCATTTTTCGCGTGCTTCCTTGTTTTTGCTCGTGATATTTTGGGCAATGGCTGCGGCAGTCGATGTGCCAACTCCGAGGCCACCCCACCTATGTACTGTTTGGCCGCCAACATTGAAAGCCGCCAACCCTGTTGTGGCCGTGACAGCGACCTCTGAGAAGCCATATTTGCGGTTAAGTCCAGCGACAATCTGCCGAAGCAGATGGGACTTACCAGTACCGGCAGCACCTGTGAAGAAGAGACTTTGTCCGTCCTCAACAACTGCCTTGAGTACTTCTTTTTGCTCACCACTTAGTAGAGCCTCGACAACGCTACCCCCGTTCGACGCTGCTGAGCGTGATGCGAATCCGCTTGGTCGGCGGCTTGGTTTGTCAAGGTCTGGCCACAATTTTGATTTTTTAGACGCGGACTGGCCAAAGGTTGATCCGAACGATCCCGACGACATGCGTTTTGAGGCCAGCTGAACCGGATCCGACTTTAGGGATGAATTGGCGCTTGCGGCCGATGATCCCCACCATGCAGGGCGAGATCCAGCAACAACAGCCGATGATGCGCGTTTGGCTGGTTGCTCATGCTCGCGGTTTTCTTTTTGAACGCTAGGAAACGACGCCGTGGCGCTTGCGGTGGAAATATTTGGGGGTGCAGGTGGCTTGGAAGAAGCTTTTGAGGAATTATCGCGCTTGGGTCTGCCAAAAAACGACTGAATACTTTTCTGTTCCTGGCCAGACTTTTTTTGTGACCGCATTTTTGGGTAACAAAGAAAAAAAGTTCACCCCTACACGCGACGCGTGGTTGTTTTTGTTGATGCGATGACTTTGATGATGAATATGTATGGCAGGCTCGGATTAAGCTGGTGCTAGATGTAGGGTTAGGGGTTCAAACTCATATTAGACATTAGGCTAAGTTTACGCGGATCTTCGCATGCGATGGTCAAAGTAGCCCTCGTGTCGCGCACGCATTGCGGTAAGTTTTTGAGACCAATTACGGAAATAAGTTTCAGGAACGTGCTCTTGTTTAGCCAATTTGAATGCCCAGTAGAGACGGTCTCGTGAACCGCCGCCACGGGCAAGAGACGCTCGCATTAGTGCATCGATGAACTCAGCAGTGGCTGCGACGCCCAAAGTTGTATTGTGGTACTTTTGCAGGAGCAGCTTTAGTCGATGTACTCGATTGGTTATCTGACTTTCAGACAATTGGGCTGAGCGACACGTAATTCGAGCCATTTGACGAAGAATGGGTGCAGGCGCTTTGAGCCCGGCAGCATCGTTGAGCCAAGTGACCAAATGTACGGCAACCTCGGGGAAACCTCGGGTCAAACTGAGCAAAAACTTCCACAAAGCGGGCTCGGGGATGCTCTGAGCTCCAACAGTATGCAAAATTTGAATTGCCATCGTGTAGGCGCCATGACGTACAAGCATACCTAACACCATGAATATCACATTAGGTAGAGGAGCAAACCGCGTATGAACGCTTCCAAGAAGCTCAGCCACTTCTCGTTCATTCCAAGTCACGAAAATTCGTCGGACCAGCCGGACAAATTCTCCTTCCTGAGGTTTCGAAGCGACAGCCTTTTCTGACGCCAAAATCACCCCGGCAATAATTAGCCTGATATCATCTTCGTTCTCCAAATCACCTTGCGACGCATGTTTAATGCGCCGTCCTAACATTAGCCGCCGAAGGTTTGCATCTACAAGGCGCGACACACCGCTGACTCGTACTTGAGGCAGGGCCATGTATCTCATTTGCTCCATATGCGGACGCTGGACAAGTAACTTTGCGAGTACCCCCTCAGTCCGCGGACCAAATTGCGCTGTCGCAGGGATCGTAAGTAACATCGTCCAGAGTACTCTCCCAGATACAGACCGTGACTCTGAGCTCTTGGCGAGATTAAGCAGCCGTGTGGATGCCGATGCCAGAACTGGCTCCACAAGATTAGGCGGCACCGAATCCCAGATCCTTTTAGTTTGCGTCTGTGTAGGCGAATTGATGACCTGGCGCTGATCAATGTCAGCGCGAGTTTGCGTTGAATCCAGCCGATGGTCGAATGCGGTTGCCAGCACCGCTCGAGCGATCAGGCTAGGATCGATATTTACAGATAGAGAATGGCTCATCTTGCAGATGGTAGCCATTTCATAGGATAGCCCGAGCCGAATTGCATTGCGTAGCATACAAGTGAGGACATTAACACCAAGATCTTTATGTTTTTTGAACGGCCGGTACAAATATTGGAAGGAAGCCCCCGAGGTTGCATTATCGAGTGCAGCCATTAAAAAGGTGAGCTTTTGATTTTCGTCAGGATTGTGAAAAATAAGGCGCTGAACAATTGCATCAAGTGCCTTTCTGTCTGTGGCTACTCTCAGAAACTCATCCACACTTTTTGCAGAGGCCAAGAGTGTTGGGCCATACCGGTTGACAAGTTTGATAAAATTATTATCGCGAGTGACACACGCCAGCGTGCGAATTTTGAACCACTCGGAAACGTTTGAATAGCCCAAAAGTTGTGGAAAGTGATGCCCACAGCTGCTATGGGCCATTGCGTCTATGAATTGCACTGAATTTTCAGCCAGAGTGAGTTTTGACACCGTGAGTACCTCTTTCTTAGCAGCTTCAGCGTCCTGCACCGACTCAGCCAGAATATGCATAGCAAGGGCTTGTTGACCTCCATCTACAAGAGCAAGTGCGACCTGCCGAGCGGCAAATTCTCGATCTCCAGGCACTACGAGCATCACTCGATCTACAATAGCCCCAAGTGCAGAAGAGAGCGGAAGATATTTTATGAGAAAACTGCAAGCGTGCTCAATTTTACCGGCCCTGGCGAAGTCGCATGCTTGCACTATTTCCGTTTCGTACTGCTGTGGATCATCAAACTCGATTCTTTCACTGTTTGAAGGAACCATAGCAGCTGGGTCCAGCCAGTCTTTGATCCGGTCTGCCAACGAAAGCCGAGCCGGTGTATGAACAAGATTCCTTCGGCCCAGCCTGGCCAGCGCCTGAGTCCCGCCCAACAGCGCTGGCCACAAGAATCGCGTCTGTAGCCTCCGCGACAAGGACGGTATTCTCATGACAAATTATTCACCAGCGATGGGTGAGCTTTAAAAACCAAGCGTTAAGAAGGCAGTGTAGGAACAAAATACGAATTAAAATGTAGATTATAATATACTTGAGTTTTTAGTTTTAGTAGTCTTCACCATCCGAGTGTGCAGCATTGCCATCGGAAGCAGCATCGGCGTCTTCGGGATTGGCTGCTACCGCCTCGCACGCGTCGAACCACTCAGTGTACACATCTATCGGCTGAGAGAGGGCTGGATTGGGTTAGTATCAGTTGTTGACAATGTGATAAAACACGTTGAAAAACTTACCGTTTATAGATGCCTGGAAATTCTGACCACAGACCTTGCACATGAGGTGGCCAATGCCAAGTCGTTTGTCCATTGTGCAGGTGACACTATCGTCGTGGTTGCAGAAGAGACACGTGAACGTCGTCGGAAGTGTCTCGCGGACCCGCTTCACGGGGCCGCGGCTACTCTTCTTCCGCTTTCCCTTCTTGTTAGCGTCTGTTACGGACACTTAAATCCATCGAAAACTTACCATCTGAGCTTGAGCACCAGAGATCGGGTTGGAGATTGGAATCGCTGATTAACCGGACTCCCTATTGAGATGGCAGCGTAGGGCCATCATCAGTGCCTTTGGAAAGGCACAGCCAAAAAGAAAAAAAAAAAAAAGATGGGAGGTTAGGAAAGCACCTGATCAAGTAAAATAAAAAAAAATAAAATTTCACTTTGTTTATCGCGGTAGCTACATGGATTCAGGAAAAGTTGCCAAGGCCGCCGAGGCACTTATAAAGTACCTCGACTCGTCTAAGAGCTCAAAGGCTGAGCTTTTCGATAAAGACGATGACTCTGTTTATTTAGTGGTGAAGAACAAGCGCTACTTCGCCGAGTACCGTTCCACGAAGCCCAAGCTTGTGAAGCTTCCTCACCGCGTTTGGGGAGCCGACAAGCGCCCATCCATCTGTATTTTCACTCGAGATCCTCAAAGATTGTACAAGGATGCTCTTGGATCGAAGGTGGACCGTGTTGTGGGCGTGACCAAGCTCAAGGGCAAGTTCAAGCCCTTCGAGGCCCGTCGTAGTCTTAAAAAGTCATTTGAGCTGTTCCTTGCCGAGGAGGAAATCGTGCCAATGCTTCCAAAATTGTTGGGTTCGACGTTTTTCTCTACCCAATCCGCCGTGCCTGTGCCTGTGATTGTTCGCAAGAAGGATTCCATTGACGTTGAGAAGGCTTCCCACGCCATTGACCGTATTATCGACTCTACAGTGATTGTGTACCCTGCCAGTACCGTGATGCTTGTGCGTATAGGTACCACTGGCCTCAAGCCTAAGCAATTGGCCCAGAACGCCAAGACTGTAGTCGACTACCTCTCTGAGAAGCTGCCCAAGGGATTCGACTCGTTCAAGTCTTTGAGCATAAAGACTAGCCAAAGTCCTGCCCTCCCCGTCTACTTGACCGACAAATTGTTCTCTGATGAAGACATTGGAGCGTCAGATGATGAGGACTTCGAGACTGAGAGCAAGAAGCGTGTCCGTGAGGAGGCTGAGCTCGATGAGCTCCTTAAGGAGGTTGCCGATGAAAGCGAGATTGTAGAGTACAACCGCGACGCGAAACGCCGGAGGAAGCAGAAGAAGCCACAAGACAATGACGAAACTGTAGAGGGCGATAAGGAGGAAGAGACTGCGAATAAGACTGAGGAGAAGGCTGAAGAGAAGACTGAGGAGAAGGAACCTAAAGAAGTTGAGGAGTCCGAGGACAAGAAGGAAAAGGAGAGTGTCGCCATGACCACGAAAACTGAGTCTAAGAACAAGACCAAGTCAAAGTCAAAGACCAACAAGTCTAAAAAGTAGTATCGGATAATAGGCTATATAATAAATACTCTAATGTCACACAAGCCTTCATTTCATTATTGGATGGTAGGCAAGTAAACTCAAGGTAAGGGGTCAATTACTTGTCTTTAATCGGTACAAAATTTCCCACAATGCAAATAGGAACATTATGACGGTCTCGTCGAATTGTGAAGCAGAAACAACATTGGCGTCGTTTACGTCCACTGCGGTGTCGCAAATTACATGTGGTCATCACCGCTTTGCGGTCTGCTTGGAATGCAACGCTGGCGAACTTTTCCCAATACCGCACCGCGCTTTCTTCTGTCATGAGCTCATAGATGCCGACATGGCCCTCGCGGAGCTCTTCAAGCGTGGTACCTACAAGCTCTGCAAATTCTTTGTTAGCACGATATATCTCACCGGTGCGTCGCCACAAGCATGCAGGCATGGACATTGCAGCGAAAATACGATCGTAATCGAGTTGCATTCGCTCAAATGTTTCCTCCACAAGCTCCAGAGCGTCACTAGGAGCAGCCTTGGCTACGGCACGAAATGCAGGGCGAAAAGCAGCCAATGAGCGGAGAATGCGCTGCCGAGACTTTTCACTCATGTACTGGTCCATGTATTGTTTGAGTCGGTCATAGCCAGCAGGGTAGTTATATGGTTGTAACAAGCCTGCCTGGTGTTTGGCGTTAATTACGAGACTCAGCCTGCGCTCAGATGTGTTTCCATCTGGGTCAGCAGCGGTGAGCATGAACTCATCAGTGGTGATATGTTTTGGAATGTCGGTAAGTTGTGGTGGCTGTTGAATGGCTCCAGGAGTAGCAGAGGCCAATGCGCCGGCGGTGTCAAGACGCGTGCTTGACAAGGACGCAGAGTCGATGCTAGATGATGGTGTAATTCGACCTGAGCTATGAAGTGATGGGAACAGGTCTTCATTGAAAATTGACGTGAAGTCTTCAAGGTGATAGAAATCTGACGATGGGAGGCTTGGAGCCAATGACAATGGCGGTGGAGGCGGTGGGGGAGCTTGGATAGGCTGGTCCTGTACTGGTTTACTTTCTGACAGCTCAGCAGAAACATTCTGAGGACTTTTAGAAGCTGCCTGATCATTAAAACGTGTCTTGGTCTCGTCGCGACACAAGTGGCCAATATTACGCTTGATGCAGCGAAGACAAGGTCGCTCCTCGCTACAGGTCATGTGCGAGCGACGGCAGTAAAGGCATGCTGTGCTGGTCTTCATACGACGACGCTTCTTACTTGGCGATTCAGCGAACATGGCCGAGTTTGCATCGACAATTGCACTTAAAGCCGAGCCGAGTCCAGTCTGGGGTAGTAGGGCGGGGACGTTATAGTTTTCTTACGTGATGTACTACCAGTTTTCATGGAGCTTATGATGAGAAAGAGAGGGGGGGGTGAATAGAGTAAAAGAAACTGATGTAGTGAGAACGTTAATAGTGGCTATAGATTTTAAGTTTTTTTTTTGGTGAGAACAACAGCTCATCCCAGACTCTAAATATTTCGCGCAGTCAGGCTTAAAATTTATCTACTGATTCCCATCATCGATCATGCCAGGAACGCCTAGGGCAGCCCTTACCCAGGCGGTTACTATGCCAAGTAAGACGAATCTGGGGTGAGGGGATCCACGTAATGGCAATGACTATTAACAGTCTTGTCGACGCATTGAACTTGTTTTTGAATTTAGTTTTATATTTAGGTTCGGTGCTCGATTCGAGCTGGGCCTCCAAAAACAGACCAAAGACCTAGATTTTATCTGGTTTGATGGGAATAAATGACTATGGCTTTTAACCTGACCCAAATATCGATATATAGGCAGGTGCCCACTTTTGAAATGAAATAAAAAAAACCATGTGACTGAGCCTCTCTTCACCTGCTTTTTGACTGCCCTGCCTTTACCTGCTTGACTGCCCCCTGCCATTTGCACAACGAGGGTGAAGGCTTACTACGCCCGTCGTACTACTAGTCCATATTCAAAATGTTCCGGTTCTCGAGGCCATTGTGGCAAAAGGCACGGCCAACCCGTGAGCAGCTAGATCAATTGCGGTCAATTCGTGATCGAATGCTCCGGGAACGTCGCCGTAAGGATGTCACCACTATTGTTTTATATGGGCTAAGTGGTATGATTGCATTTGGCACGCTTTCCTACGCGAGTGTTCCTTTGTACAGAGCTCTGTGTTCGCGCACAGGCTTTGGAGGCACCCCACTAACTGACTCGTCTAAGTTTGCTCCAGAGCGAATGGAAGCAGTGGCTCGTGACAAGCGTATTAGTGTGAAATTCTCCAGCGAAGTAAGTAGCCAGTTGCCATGGTCATTCCGGCCAGAACAGCGCGAAGTGTCTGTGCTGCCAGGCGAGACTGCCTTGGCATTCTACAAGGCGAAAAATAATAGCAATGAGCCTCTCATTGGTATGGCAACCTACACAGTAGTGCCCGATCGCGCCGCTGCATACTTTTCTAAAATCCAATGCTTCTGCTTTGAAGAACAGATGCTTATGCCTGGTGAGGAGGTTGACATGCCTCTGTTCTTTTTCCTCGATCCGGACTATGCGAGAGATCCCGCAATGCAGCACATGGACGACATAATCCTTCACTACACTTTCTTCAAAGCGCAGTATGAGGGAGAGGGCGAAGATCGCCGCGTTGCTGCTGAGCTGGCGACCAAGTTCCAGCCTAGCCCTAGTTCCAGCTCAGGTACCGTTCCTGCTGTGACACAATCGCAGGCACCAGTCCAAATCAAGCCCGAGCCTCAGCTGCAGGCACAGGCACAACAGGTGCAGGCGCAGCAGTAGCTGCAGACCACCCTCAGCTCATCTTTTGTACAGTTTCTATATATGGAAAGTAGTTAGACAAGTCCGTCTCGAATCTTCTTGCCTCACTTCATTAAACTTGCCTAATTCTTTGCCAGGCAGGATTTGGTCTTGGACGACAACAATCGCATGAACTGGTATAAAGGAGCGCATGAATCCTCTCAACAGATTCTCACATCAATCATCTTCTGAGAATCTCACAGAATGCGCATGAATCTTCTCTTCCTTCAGGCACTTGCCGCCACTGTTCTCGCCGCTCCTCTCTCTGAGGTGACTTCTGGCGAGGATAATTCCCTTTGGGTGGGTGGCACCCAGGTGGCAGATGCCACCACAACTGCTGAGATCCTTGCCAATGCTGATGGTGCTGTAGATGTGGACGCTGATGGTCTTCCCCTTAAGCAGAATTTCTGCCTGAAGGGGATTATTGGAGGCTGCGGCGGCGGCTGCGGCGGTGGATGTGATGAGCGCCCTTATTACCGTGATCCCTACTACCGTGAGCCTTTCCCAGAGCCCTGCCGTCCCCGTTACGAGCCGTACGATGTCCCTGAGCCCCCTTGCCTTGAACCACCGTGCCCTCGCGATCTGCTCCCTAGCCCATGCTGCATTCTTGGCAAACTTCGTGGAATTCCTTGTGCGGCTGGTGGATGTATCTCTGGCCCTTGTGTTGGTGCTTGTGGTGGTAATTGCGGTGGTGGCTGTGGCGAGCCATTCCCGTACCCGCGTGAACCTCTTCCTTACGGCCCTCGTGAGCCCTACCCGTACGCTCCTCGTGAGCCCTTCCCTATTCCTCCTCGCGAACCTCTTCCTATTCCTCCTCATGAGCCTCTTCCTCTTCCTCCTCATGAACCACTTCCTTTGCCTCCTCGCGAACCTCTCCCTACTCCTCCTCCTTCGCCTGGTTGTGACGAGTGGTCCCACCCCTCTTACCTGCCTGAGCCTCACTGGGGACCTGAATTCCGTGAGCCTTACGGTCACCACCACCCTCCTCCTGCCGGCTACTACCACCATTACGGACCCCATCACCACCACAGTGGTGGACCTTGCCTTGCAAAATGTCTTGGAAAGCTGTGCCCTGGTAACTGTGACCGTGGTTGCGAGCCTCGCTTCCCCCCGCCTTCCCCTCATCCCTACCACGTTGAGCCGGTGCCTTACCCGGTGCCGTACCCTGTCCCGGCTGAGGGTTCTGCAACTGACGCCGCTCGCCGTGAAGAGCTCGAGGCTGAGCTCGCCCGTGAGCGTGCTGACCGCCGTCGTGCTGAGGACCGTGCGGACCGTTATGAGAACTCGTGGTATGGCAATGTCTACGCGCAGCCAGAGTATGGTGTTTACCCTCCCTACACCGGCCCCGGCCCTTACGACAGCCCCTACGACCCTGAGTGCGACTTCCCTCCCGTTCCTTCCCCCACCACGTTCAGCACTACTACGGGTATCGAGACCGTGACCCCTACGACGTTAATTTCGACCATCACGGCTCCGAACGCTACCGCAACCGCTTAGGCTGCCCACCAGTAAAAGCAAGCAGTACACGCCCAGCTTGCCTACTTTAATCTTTTCTTTTCTTAATTTCTCAGTAGACGTAGTTTCATTTCAATTTTTCACTTTCCTTCTTCTGGTCATGCTCCGACGACGGTGTATGAATGACAAAATTATGATTTTTTATGAAACTAGAAATAACTTCCTTAGGAAGCCTAGATAAGTTGAGCAGAGCCACCGAAAGGCTCAACGCCCTCAGGGCGCTTACCCTTGAGCGCGAGGGGAACGATACCACTCACGTGCATGTCAGGGCCGTAGATCTCCATAGGCAGATCAAGCTCCTCGCCAGCCTGCTTGATGAGGCGGAGACCCTCCTGCCAGTTGGGACCACCACGACGGACGTAGATGCGGACCTTGTGCTCGAGGAGGTCCTTACGGAGGTCGCGGAATGCACGAATAATGCCCTTGAAGGTTGAGCCGACCTGAGTGAAGTTCGCAATACCACCACCAATGAACAGGACCTTGCCGTCAGGGTGAGGCGCGCCACGAGTCATGAGGTCGAGAACGGTCTTGGCATACTCATAAGTCTGCGTCTCATTGGGAGCACCAGAGTACTCGCCGTAGTTGGCGAGCTCACTGGCATAGCCAGCAGAGGCAATGGCGTCAGCATACACCACGGAGGCACCACCACCAGCAACAAGCGTCCAGATGCGGCCAGCGCTGTTAAGGATTGTCAGCTTGAGCGACGCGCCCGTCTTGGAGTCAAGCTCGGCAATGTAAGCCTCCTCCTTGGTGAGCTCGCGGCCGAATGGGGCAGGGAACTCCATGGGAGGGCCATTGTCGACGGTTGCGGCGCCGGTGCTGGCGGCAATTGCCTTGGCAGAAACGCCGAGGTTGGCCGGCGAACGGGCCACAGCCCACTTGGGGCCGCACTCGAACTCGGCAGTCTGATCAAGCTTGCCAGCGAGATCAAGGTAGTGAACCTCAACACCATCAGCGGTGGGGATCACAACAAGAGGGTTGATCTCCAGGTAAGTGAACTGCAGGTCAACGTACACGGCATACAAACGGTTCACAAAGTCAACGAGCACATCGTGCTGGTCCTTGGGCACCTGAGAGAAAAGCTGGGCAGCGATCTCGGCATTGCTGGGGTACTCATTCTTGAGGTCGACGGGGATCAAGATCTTAGATGCCTTGGCGTCAACATCGCCGACATCGACACCACCCTCATGGTAGAACAGAATCCAGTCACCCTCACGCACAGAGTGGATGTTGATGTAGTACTCGTGCTTTTGCTCGTGCTGCACGAAAGGCTCGACCAAAAACACGTTGAGAGGGCCGCTAACGTGCTCGACCTGCTGCGAGCGGCCGGCCCGCGCGAGAATCCACTCCTTAGACTCATCCCACGACTTATTGAGGGCAAGAAGACCAGCTTTACCACGACGCTTGATAAGTTGATCAGGCTTGGCAACGAACTTGGCACCAGGCTCAAGCAGCCAAGGGAATGACGCCTCAACGCGGGCAAACTCCGCCTCGATGGACTCGGGAGTGGCAGCGCCCTCGAACCTAAGCTGAGCGAGCTTAGGCGCGCCAATGGAGAACTTAGTCTGAGGTTCAGACTCACTGTACACAGGCGCCTTGGACAAGAAATGTGCAAGCAACGCCTTGCCGTCAGCCTCGCGAATGGACTTGGCACTCATATTGTGGTTTGTGTGTTGTCTAGAATTTCAAAGTGTCACACTCAAGTCAAGATGAGGTTGGGGGTTACGTCATTTACCCGAAGCGGGGATCTCTCGACCTTGGTTGTGCCAATCTAAGTGGAGGTTATCGAATGTGGCATGAACATAAGTATAGTTTTCAATGCTTAATTTGTAAGTGTGCAGTTGAACGACGAGTTGGCCAAATTCCAGCTCTTATAAAGAGCTCACTATAGCATTGCCGATGCACTCACACCCTGAGCCTCCCGAGATAAACACACGTGACTTACCGGACGAGATTAAAATGTGAACAAATCGGCACGTGAGCCTTCTCAGCCTTGGCGCGGTTTTTTTTCCCTGCTGTTAATTTTGGTCGTTAAATATTGAGATACAAAGCTATTTAAAGCTGAACATGAGGTCGGCAATTTATTCCAAATGAACTCCAATAAAGAGAATCAGTTCTACCCAAATTAGCTCGCACACTAAATCAGGCCATCTTATATTAGGTTACTAAGGAACGCGACTTTATTTACCGACAAACATGTTCATTAAAGAGCTTGTGCTCAGCGGGTTTCTGTCGTTCGGCAAGGAAACCCGGATCACAGACCTAAGTAAGGGCCTCAATCTGGTCGTAGGTCGTAATGGAACCGGTAAATCCAACTTTTTTGTGGCTATTCGCTTCTTGTTGTCAGAGTTGCCTGCTGAGCTCGCGAACAGGGATCTTGTTCATCTCGGCGTGACTGCATCTCAAGAGGACATGCTCGACGCGTCATATGTCGAGGTTTGCTTTGATAATAGCGACAGACGGTTTGTAGGTGCTGGACCTGAGCTGCGTATTCGAAGGACGCTCACCAGAGGTTCCACTAGCGCGTCAGAGTATACCCTGGATGGTGTCTCTACAACTAAACAGGAAGTGCTGGCAAAGCTTGAGAGTGCTGGATTCTCTCCTGCCGCATCTGCGTTCTACATTGTGCCTCAGGGTGAGGTTGCGCATCTCGCCACAGCAACTGATAGCGAGCGCATGACCACGCTACGAGCAGTATCAGGCATTGACATATTTGAGTCTCGCCGTGATAGCAGTCGACAGCTGCTGCTGGAGACGCGTGAAAGAATGGATTCTACCGAAGAGTACTTGGAGCACATTGCCTCGCGCCTTGAAACGCTTGAAGAGGAGCGCGAGGAGCTGCAAACCTACCTCAAGGCCCAGACGGACCGGAGATCAATTGAGTATGTGTTGCTCAAGCGCGAGACGCAACGTGTCGAGCAACTAATTGCTGATATCGAGCAGCAGCGCCGCGCAGCCGAAGCAGAGCACGAGAAAATGGTGGCCGATTTGGCAGAGAGCGAAGAGGCCGTGGAGCAAGCGCAAACGTCAGTTTCTGACCGCCAAGCAGATGTCGCTCTGGCTGAAGCTGAAATGGAGGCAAGCGAGTCGGAAGTCGCTCGTATTAGAGGTCAGTCTTCCAAATTCCGGAATCTAGATACAGACGAGGACGCCATGGTAGTGGATGTCATTGAGCCAGAGCTCGCTAGCACGCAGTCAGAAACCGACGGGCTCGATGTTGATGAACTCAACGACCTTGTTCCACGATTGGAGACGGCGCATACCAAAGCACGCGAGGCGGTATCTCGTGCCGAGGCTAATATTGCACCTCTAAAAACACGTGTCAAGGAGGCTCAAGAAACTCTGCAATCGCTCCAGTCGCGCCAAAGCCGTTTTGCAGCAATGGAGGAATCAGAGCGTGAGGAGGCCGCTAACGTGGCCCGTGGAGATGTGGAGCGTTCCATTGAATCCCATAATGAGCTTCTTGTGACGCAGAATACCATGCGCACCGAGGCGGAGGCGGCTGCTGCCATTGCTGAACGTGAGCTTCGCGAGGCTGAAGGAATTGCAGGATCGACGGCAGAGGCAGTGACTCGTGCATCCGAACGTGAGCGAGCCGAGCGTGAACGGCTCGAGGCTGCTGAAACGACTCGTTCAAAACTTCTGCTTGAGCATCGTAAGAGCGAGGTGCTCGCTGAGAGACATACAAAGGCAGCAGAGCAAGCGGCCAAAATGCTCACGGAGAATTCAAACGTATCGAGTGACATAGTCACAGGAATGTTACAGATACAGCCCCTCATTCGCGAACTTGGGCTTGGCGACAAGTACTTAGGTTTGCTGGCTGAACTCGTAGATGTTGAAGCAGCTGGATCTATGGCTGTTGAACGTGCTGCTGGCAACGCGTTGTTCTATCATGTTACAGAAGATGCTGAGACAGCCAGGGTGTTGCTCGAGGCACTTGCAGACCGTAAGATTGGCAGTGCGACGTTTATGCCTCTCGATCAATTGTCAACTCCAAGCATTCCCACAGCAGACTTAGACGAGAGTGATGTTGTTCCTCTCACCAGCTTCGTCACCACAACAGTGCCACAGGTACAGCGGTGTATTGACATGGTTTGGGGCCGCTATCTGTTAGCCAAAGATCTGAAAACAGCAACTGAAGTGACTCGTCGTACGAATAGACCGTCCATTACTCCTGAAGGTGACAAGGTAGACTCGCGAGGTGCGCTCACAGGTGGTGCTGCACCATTTGCAGGCGGTCTGGGCTCAGGAAGACTCGCGACAATTCGCAGAGCGGCTCAGGAGGCCCGTACTGCCCAAGAGCTCGTGCTCGATGAGACCGAGCGCCAACAACAGGTGTCTGCTGCCAATGCCAACGTGACCGCTGCGCACAATGCGCTGAGCAGTGCCGAACTCGAGAAGGAGCGATGCATTGCGTCGCGTGCGACTGCCAGCTCTACAGTTCTCCGTTACAAGACCAAGCTTTCACAACTTCGATCACAAGCCGATGAGGCTTCTGCCCTAGCTGCGTCTTTGGAGAACACAATCGCAAGCTTGCGAAATGAGCTGGCAGCCATTGAAGATGAATATTTGCGACCCTTGAGCGGAGACGAAGAGAGCGAGATTCGAGAGCTTGTGCATTTCGTTGATCAAGTCGGCGCTGAACTGCGGGATGCTTTGGCGGATCTAGAAACGCTTTATGCTCAGGAGCAGACTGCTCAGCAAAATTTGAGGAGCAGGCGTAGCCAGTTAGCCGCAGCAACTCGCCGTGCAGAGTTGCGGGCCCAGCTCGACGATGAGGCCGAGGAACGTGCTACACGCAATTCTGAGCTCGACCGGCGGGCAAAGACGGCAGTCCGACACCTTCAAGACGTGAAACGCAAGCTGAGATCGAAGACACAAGCCGCCGAGGCCGCTGAGGAAGCTCTCGAAGAAGCAGTTGCTTCCCGCCAGAGCGCGGCGGTGGCCATTGTGCGACACGAACGAGTGTTGGAGAAACGTAGCTTGCGCCAGAAGACTTTGCTTGAACTCAAGAAAGATAACGATGTTCGCATGAGATCTATTGGCCAAGTTACAGAGGCGGCACTCAACGGCAGCCTCGATGAGCAGAGCACCGAGCAACTTGAGTCGCGATTTAATGAATTATCTACTCAGCTTGACAGCGCCAATGCGGTCAACAAGAAGGCTGCCGACCAATATGAGACCTACCAACGTGAGCTACAGATGCTCAAGGAACGGTTTGCTTCTTTGGAGCGGGAACGCGGGTCGATTGAAGAAGTAATTGCTGATCTCGACACGCAGAAAGAGCAGAGGCTTGCGTCAATGCTCCAACGATTCTCTGACGAGTTCGCTAATGTGTTCGCAGAGCTCACCGACGGTCATAAGGGCACGTTGCGGTTCAGTCCAAGCATCGAGAGACCCGAGCGCATGTCATTTGATGTTTCTTTCGGCTCTAAAAACCAGATGCTCAGTGGTGGCCAAACCACTTTGTGCGCCCTGGCACTTATCTTCGCCATTCAGCGCAGCGACCCTGCGCCGTTCTACATATTCGATGAAGTGGACGCAAACCTCGATACTCAGCACCGTGCCGCTGTGGCTCGAAGTTTGCGCAAGGCATCGAGACATGCGCAGTTCATTTGTACAACATTCCGACCAGAATTGGTGGATGTTGCGGATCAATGGTTTGGCGTGAGTCTCGAGAAGCGCACATCTGCAATTGAACCTATTTCAAAAGACCTGGCACTCGAGTTCGTTGGCGACGAATAAATCTAATCAATAATTTAACAAGCATCATAATCTAGCATATTCAACGCAGTCAAACCAACTTGACGAGAAAAAGGACGTATGTATGTACCGGGTTAGGGTTGCTGTAGTCGCGTTCAGGCTATTATGGAAGTATGGAGACGCGACAGATTCTTTCTTTGTTTAGGACCCCAGCCACACCAAATGTAAAAATCTGGGCATAATAAAACTCAAAATAGCTGTGTAACCGTACTAACTAAAAGATATGCTGCTAGGTCCTCTTCGCCCAGTCTCTGTTGGTACCTGCCAGCACTGCCTAGTGGGGTTTGCGAGGGGGGGGGTTAGGTCAGCCCTCTCCTCCTGGCTATTTTAAAACCGTTAAAGTTAAAGGGTTCGAGAGCTCCAGGAGACGTGACAAGTTCCATAGCAGAAATGAGTATTGAAGGTCGTGTTGTGCTCGCGTCGCGCTCGCCGCGTCGCAAGGAAATTCTCCAGAAGGATCTTGGTTTCAGACACGTTTCTGTTGTCCCGTCACAGTTCCCTGAGAACCTCAGCAAGGAGGCATTTGCCCCGTTTGAGTATTGTGTACAGACAGCCACCGAGAAGGCACTCGACGTGTATCGCAGTGAAATCGATGCCGACGAGCCGCCGGTTCTGCTTATTGCTGCTGATACTGTAGTTTCTCTTCAGGGCAAGATCATCGAGAAGCCCAAGGGAGCCGACGAGCACGTTACAATGCTCAAGGCACTTCGCGACAGCCCATACCCACACAAGGTGTACACTGGTGTCGTGGCTATGGTGCCTTACGAGCAACCTGTGGCTCCTGGCTATGCTTTGGAAACTTATTTGGGCGATTCTGACGTGCACTTCCGCAAGGACATTACTGACAAGGAGATCTTGGACTATGTCGCTACTGGCGAGGGCCGCGATGCTGCTGGCGGCTACATGATCCAGGGTGGTGCCAAGGGCTTTGTTGACCGTTATACTGGTGAGTTATCGAACATTATTGGCTTGCCTATCGAGGGAACTCGCAAGCTGATTGAGAGGACGGTTGCAATGGCTAAGGACGACGACCTCGAACGCGAAGACGACGACGAGTACGAGGTTGACGACGAGGGCCGTCTCCAATTCTAACCCCCTTTTATTGTTTTCTATTGTTGTACTGTATACTATTTAACTTAAGTTAACTTAACTGCATTTCCACTGATCATCATCCTCCGCAGCAAGCGATACGCGGGCTGAGTGAATAAGCGCATTCCTGCTATGTATGGTGTCCCCCACTAGCAGTGAGACTTTATGGCTCGCGACATTTGCATGAACGTTAGTTTGATCGTGGTTTGTTCGTGGCGACTCGTTGAAAAATACAAAAAAAGTGCCTTTCAAATCATCTTCATTAGTTTATTATCTCAAAAACAAGTATAAACACGGTGTAGGCTCCTTTTCGTCCTGAACCTATCTTACAAGGCCAATGAAAGTTTCCCCGAAAACACCTAACCGCTACCCAAAAAGCAGGGCGTTACCAGCCAATCACACGTCCAGGGCACCGGAAACTTGCACGCCGGTGCTGACGCATCCCGATCACGAGGCACCCGCCTGGGTGGTTATATATACAAGCGCAAGTGCCATTCCCTGACATCATCCAACCTCTTTTCCACCACTAGAAAGACGATGGTTTTCTTCCCTACGAAAAGCCAGCTCCAGGCGACTTTCGATAAGTCGAACTCCCGCTACTGGGTGAACGCCCCTAACGAGACCACCCTCCAGAAGGTGGAGGTCGCCGTTGAGGATGAGGTGGCCAAGATCGTCAAGCCTGACCACACCATCCCACTCTACAGCGCTGAGTACTTCAAGTACTGTACTTACGGTGGTATCTTCGCTTGCGGTCCTACCCACGCCTCCATGACTCCTCTTGATCTTATCAAGTGCCGTCGTCAGGTCGACCCCAACTTGTACAGCTCCAACATTCAGGGTATGCGCTCTATCATCAAGGGCGAGGGCTTTGGTGGCCTTCTCACCGGTTTCGGTGCTACCTTGATCGGTTACTCCTTCCAGGGTGCCGCCAAGTACGGTCTTTACGAGACCTTCAAGTACAAGTACGGTCACTTCATTGGTGAGGACAACGCCGCTAAGTACAAGACTGCTGTGTTCCTTGCTGCTTCCGCCTCTGCTGAGTTCTTCGCTGATATCCTTCTGTGCCCCTGGGAGATGGTTAAGGTCCGTACCCAGACTACCATTCCTCCTTTCGCTAACAACCTCGTTTCTGCCTTCAAGAAGTACGTCGCCGCCGAGGGTTTCGGTGGTCTCTACAAGGGTCTTGCTCCCCTCTGGGCTCGCCAGATCCCTTACACCATGGTTAAGTTCGCTACCTTCGAGAACACTGTTATGGCTATCTACGGCGCTCTGCCTTACAAGAAGGAGGAGCTCTCTACTATCTCTCAGACTGGTGTCTCCTTCCTCGGTGGTTACATTGCCGGTATCTTCTGTGCCGTTGTCTCTCACCCTGCCGATGTGATGGTGTCCAAGATCAACTCCGAGAAGACCGCTACCGAGAGCACTGGTGAGGCTATCAGCCGTATCTACTCCCGTATTGGCTTCGCCGGTCTCTGGAACGGTCTTGGTGTGCGTATCGTCATGATTGGTACCCTCACCGGTCTCCAGTGGCTCATGTACGACTCCTTCAAGGCCTACGTGGGTCTCCCCACCACTGGTGCCGTCAAGAAGTAAACCGGATTAGTCTAGTCTATTTCAACTCTAATTTTACCTGTGTAGTTTTAGAAGATGCGCCGTTTGTATCTTCAGCCAATATTTCTTGGTTGTCAATTTGTTGGCTGTTAGTTTTTTCATTCCAAAAATATCAGCCCTGAAAATTTATTGGCAATTGACTTTTAATCTTTTGCTTGAACTAAGCAGCAAGAAAAATGCCGCGTCATTTACAACTTCTTGTTGTATCTGTCAAGAAAAGATAAGATAAGAAAAAATAAGTCTAGTATGATAGAAAAAACGTATGTAGATTAGATTCAAGCTAAACCTGCTCGATAGTGACCTTCACAGTACCAGTGCCTCCAAGATCGGCTGTCTTTGTGCCTGTGGTCAAGTATACACTGCCTTGGCCAATGTCGCTGCTACGACCAAGCGACTTGACTGCTGCGGCCTTGATACCAAGAGAACTCTCTGGGAACGCCTTGAACGTAAACGTCTTTCCAACTTCTCCTTCGCCGTCCTTGACTTCAACCGAGTGTGTCTTGAAGACCTCGTGTTCGTTGCCGCCAAGCAGGAAGCCTGTAACCTTCACGGCATGGACGCCAGTCATACCAAATACGCTGTCAATTGTCACATTGAATGTGCGGTTACCACTGCCACCGTCCTCCTCCTCATCACTATCATCGTGGTGATGGCCGAGAGCGAGAGGGTGCTTGAGCTTGCCGAGCAAACTATGGTGGGCATGGCCAACATGGCCAGCTACTGAGCCGGCCATGGCTCCAGCACCTGCACCGGCAAGACCGGACACAGCACTGAGACCGACCACTGCCTTGTCGGCCTTCTTGATAAGCTCACCAGGATCGTATCGCAAACTCAACGTGATGGTACCTTCTGAGGGCTTGATATTACGGGCCTCCTTGGTCTTCTTAATCCACTCTAGCGGCAGCTCTAAATCGGCCCATTTGAGAGGCTCAAGCTGGTCAAAGTTGATGCGCACACCACCCAGGTAATCGTCCTGGTTGCCCATATCCCAATCGTAGACCAGCGCCTTGATGAAGGACTGCTTACGGTCAGTAATAGAAATCCGGAAGTGTTCGTCATAAACAGGGTTACGGGTCTCCTTCTTGGTCTGCGACTTGTAGAATTTATCGTTGTCATTATTGAGGTAGAAGGACACGTATGGGTCGGAAAGACCGTTGCGATCGGCAGATTTGACCTCGGTACACTTCTTAAGCACAATCTCAACAGAGCCGTTCTCAGAAATATCTTCAGCAGGGTCAAGAACCAGGTCAGGAAGCGGGAAGAAGCGCACCTGAAGGGTGATCTCAAATGCTCCAAACTTGTACTTCTTAGGCTGGTAGCTAGCGTCCCGCATCAGCTCGTGGCACGGTATAGTGATCTCAGAGCATACCTCGAACTCGCCAACCTCGTAGGCATTACCACCACCAACTTCGAAGCGAACACTGGAAATATCGAGCTGACCACTCACAAAGTCTCCAGATTCCTGGGCAACGTACTTCTTGCCTTTGAAGGGCGGGCTCACAAACACGGGGTAGGCGCGGTTATTAGCGTATACCGCGAGCACACGGCCAGCCTCCACGCCAGTGAGAGAAACGACGGAGAAGGCAAACACACCGCCCGCGTATGACATTTGTTGCTCGACTGGCATGTCGACGCCAGCAAATGAAAGCCGGTCTTCGCGGGTCTCGAGGTCCTGCTTCTGCTTGTCGTCCAGCTTGTCCTGTGCTTGGAGATCGTGAATGGCCTTGCGCTCCAATTGCACACGCTCACGATCGAGAGGCGAAACGATGCGAATGCTGGGGAAGAACTCAAGAGTGTAGGTGAGGGTACCCTTAGGACCACGATTCGGGATCATAAGGCGGTTGGTGAAATTATCCTGCGAAACAAACACTTTGTAGTTGCCATTCTCGTCCTTTTGTATAATAGTGCTAAGGTCGATCTTGAATGCGCCCAAAGAACGATCTTTGGCGCGTTTCTCGACATCCATGACCTCGACAGTGAGATCTTGAAGCTCGTTCTGCACAGGCACGTAGAGCACCTGGTTCCAAACTGGGTTAAGTTCATTCTTAAACCAATCCGTGCGTGCGACCTGTCGAGGACCAAGGAATAGTCGCGCATATGGGTCGACTTTTCCAACGTGCTCGAGGTTGCGTAGGTCATTGGCGTGCATAACATTGATACGAAGCACACCCACGGGCTCGACATAATTCGAGATCGACGAGCCACCAATGGCAATATTGACTGGCTTCCAGATCGCCCGCAAGCAAATCTCACCCTTGCCACCTTCAAGAGGGTACCATTCGCGGCCCTTCTCGACTTCAACAAGCAGCTCCATTAGACGCATCTTGAACAAGCCAACCTGCGGGCTACGATGGTGACCGCCACGGTTGTCGCGCACACGACACACAAGCAAGGTAGTGAGCTTGTCAAGCACAATGTGCTCCTTAGAGTAGCCCCACTCGGGATCGTTAGTGTTTTTAGTTGGCTTGGTTGAGTCGATAAGCTTACCATCGAGCTCAATCTCGCAGAAGGTATTAAGTCGTCCGACCTTGGACTTGCTACCGTCAAGCTCACGTGCACCGATCACGCTCAAACCAAGAATACCGCTCTTGGTATCGGCGCCATCATCGACATGGTCCGCACCACTCTCGTTGCGCGGCATGCGCACGGGCGAGAATTGAGCAGTGTAAGTAAGAGAACCAGCGCGACGGCCACCACTGGTGATCTCGGCAGTCCTAGAATCAGAATTGCCAATCTTGTCGACTGAGATTGTCGAAACGCCAATTGAGCGGTCGCGGGAGTCGTCGTTGAAATCGAGCACCTCCATAAGGATCTGCTGGTTGAGGGACGAGACAATAACGTGCAGAGTCTCGTTCCAGCGCGGCGTAGAAGTGTCTGCCTTGATCTTTGTACGAGCGAGCTCCTTCTTGTCGGAGCTTTCGAGGCACACGTAGGGATCGACACGGCCATCCTGGTCTGGCTTAAGATCTGCGGCACTCTCCAAGGTCACAGTAAGTACACCAACGCCGGTCATTACGCCAACACCAGCCATAAGCTGTTCGACATTGACCTGGAAGGCATTCGGGGCATAGAGCATGGGACCAAGGTTGGCGTTGACCATATCCTTGATGAACTTCGACAAACCCGGGATGATGTTGATGTCGAATCCGAAAGAATCACCACCAATCGGCTTAAGCACGAAGTCGAACTCAGGAGGCTCTAGGAAGCTGAAGTCGACAGTTTGAATGTGGGGGAAGTTCTCCATGAGCTTGATACGTAGGCGCATTTCGCCCTTGAAGCTCATGTCCTGAAGCAGGATGGGGAAGTGCTTGCTGAGCACACCCTTACCAACACGCACACCAAGTTGAATCTTGGGGTTAACTTTCGTGCGGAGCTGGCGAGCGGTAAGATCGAGAGTATCGTTAGGGGTGAACGACGCACCCATGTCGATAACTACAACCTCAGGGTCGGTCTTGGGGAACGAACGCATGAACTCAATACGGGGAGCTTTAGTACCGAGAGTGAACTTCTCAAGCACGAGCGAATCGATGAATCCAGGCGTCTGCTCGGCAAGAACCTCGTTACCAATCTGTGTGATCATAGCACTAAGGCTCGGCTCATAAATGAGCCAGAACTTGACCATGAATGAGTTGAGCCACTCCATAGTTTCCGAGTCGTTCTCAATTTGCTTGAGACCCTCCTCGCGCACAATGTCATCACGGTAGTTACGACGCAGGCGGCGAATAGATGTGCGGTACACAGTTGCGCTGAACAGAAGCACAATTGACAGCCACGAAATCGAGAGGCCGAAATGGCCAACGAGCCACGCTGCAGTGGCCGTACAGACGATGAGTGCCGTATTCTGGTACCAGTCACCAATGTATTTATCGTTGATGTAATACTCGAGCAGTGTTGAGCGTTCAATAAGATCGGCAGCTTCCTCGGCACTACCTTCCTTGCTGTGATTATCCCAACCACCAATTTGACGCCAACCAACATACTCAGCAGCGAGCTGGCGCTTGCGCTTAAGCTTGTCCTTGGTGGTACCGTACTTTTTATCGATGACAGCCTGATCCATGTCCTTGCTCTCGCCCTTAGACGCAGCGGCCTTGGAGCTGGGTTTGTGGGCATCAGTGCCGGGGAGACCAGGGTCGCCGTGGCCAACGTCAAGACCGGGAACAGCTCCGTCGGGGATGTTGAGTGCGCGCTTGGGCGGTTCAGAAACATGAACATCCTCCAAAGTTTTGGTGCTCTTACCAAAGGCAGGCTCAATCTTGGGCTCAGACATTGTGCCGTATTCAGCAGGGACAGCACCCGCACCAAGACCAGCACCAGCACCAGGTCCGGCACCAGGTCCTGCAGGGGCAGCCGGGGTGGGATCTGTGGGTCCAACTGGCGTAGGACCAGGGCCAGAACTCGTACCAGCACCGCCGGGAGCAGCTGTGGATTGTTTAGGATCAGAAGTTGCAGTAGAGCGCGACGTAGTGAGTCTGCTAATGGTGCTGGAGTACTCAGCGGACTCGCGAGCACCAGCGATCGACGAAGTTGGTGCCGAGCCAACAATTGACGGTGGAGCACCAGCAAGAGCGGCGAACCCAGGAGTACCAACGGTTCTGTCGTTACCAAGGGTGGTCCCATTGGCAACGGTGTGGCTGCTTGCTGCAGCCGCATGGCCATTGGCACCATGTCCACCAGCGAAGTTAGGCTGCGGGACCTCGTGGGCTGTACGCATGCTCGTGGCATCTGGTGACGGCTCCTTGGGTACATAGTACTGTCTAGAACGCGGGCTCAGAGGCGTGTCACGGCCCTTGGCGGCTGTGTTTGAGTTTGCAGCGTCAGAAGTGACTCCCTCACCCACAGAGGTGGGGGGCTGCTCATTGTCCATGTGTTGCTTGATGCGCTTTGTACGTTCTTCCTGCTGCGAAGAAGGCGTGAAAGTGGTCAACGTGTCTGCAATTCTCGGCTGGGTGCTCGATGTCGTCAAATCTTCGTTGCCGCCCTTGGCTGCATCTTTGTTGTTCTTAGCTGATTTCAGATAGCGTTCAGGGTGTTCTGCAGCGTCGGGCTTTGCTGATCCCGAGGTCTGGCCCTCGTAGCCGGGTTCTTTCTCATCACTGACGTCTGCATCTTCGGGGTTTGTCTTGCCAGGCTCCTGGCGTTCACCAGCTGTGAACTCGTGGGCCTCGCCAGCTTCGTCATTGCGGCCAGCTTGGCCCTGGCCACCAGCAATGCTGTTTTGGCGGCTGTGGCCGGCTTCCGAACGGTGCTGGGAGAACTGGCGCGAAGGCATCGCCCGCGGGCCATTATTGTTTGTGCCACGGCCCTTGCGCGAGCGTCCCAAAGATCGCAAGCTCTGGGAGAAGCTACGCTTTGAGCGGCCAGATTCGAAACTTCGACGGCCACCCGCGTTAGCAGTGTTACTAGTAGTTGAGTTCATAGAAACGTCGCCTTGATTGGTCGTATCAGCACGTTCGCCAGCGTTGAGCGCGTCACTGTTCGCGTGCTGTGCCGTGGGGAAAGCAGTGCCTGCCTGGACATCATTCTCACTGGCACCAGGTGCTTCCTCCGTGCTGGTGACGGCAGTATGAGGCCGCAACTTGTCTCCCATGGCCTTAAGCGCGTGGAGAGGGCTCGAGTGATGGTGGCCAGAGCCCTCCTGAGCCAACACATTGCGGTCATCGGCCTGGGACGTGGCCCCCGAGGAACGCCCGCCCTTGGTCCACGGAGTCGATGGCATTATGTTGCTAGTGCTATTGTCGCTTTAGCTACTGTCGTCGCTACCGTGGGTGGAGTTGAAACAAAGGGGAAGGAAGAGGGGGGGTGTGGTAAAGTGAAGCTTGAAGGTGAAGGTGGAAAACGGCAACCAGCGTCCCACTGTCAACGCAGGGAACAAACCCACACCACCAAATTTCGAACCCTCCTCCTCCTCTTCCCCCAGGGCAGGGGCTCGAGCTTAAGGTGATCCAAACGCTGCTGAATTTACTCCCAAGCACGCTGGCAGGCTTAATGGCTGGGCAGTTTTAGGTTCTGCATCCCTTGCCCAGTAGCTAAAGGGCGAGAGAAAAAAAAAAGAGCCTGCATTCCAGGGGGAAAAACGGTTATTCCAACCGAAAAAAGTACATTCCCGGGTCCGGATAAGGCGGCTTCACCCTTAAATTTTTTTATCAAGATTGGAAGTCTCTTATCTTAGCTGTCTACTATCAATACTAGTGATGGCCAGTCTAATCTGTCTCCCCACACGCCTGGAGATGCCACCCATGGCAGGAGACCCCTTGCCTCGTGCCTTGCCCCGTGCCAAGCACGGTGTGCGTAGGATAGTGCGTAATCAAGCTTAGGCGTTTGTCATGGCAGCGTTACCCGAATAGGTAAAGATCGCCGGCTCGTATGTATGCTCGTTAGCATATAGTTATAGACGTGATTCGACGTCAACCGTAACTCCTAGACCAACTCAAAAGTGAATTTCCTAGTTACAATTTTATCCGCTGTCCGACCCCTTATCCGATCGCGTCTGCACCCTCGATGGGTAGGCACTGCAGGCTATGCAAGCGATGCAAAGCGACATGGCCCCGTATCTGACGTAGCTTGGCATATAACGTCACGCACTCAAATGTACATGTAGTCAGATAGATGCGGAGACTCCGCCCGGAACACGAAGCCGGTGAGTTCTGATCTGTGTAATTTGTGCAGGTTCAAGTTTAGTAGGTTACTTACAATACAATGTAGTATATTTCATTGAAATCCGGGGACTAAAAACAAAACATCTGCTACATACAAATGTAATGATTATACCGATGACATTTCTAACGGCTGCCAACGACATCATCGCCAACTGCAATTTAACAAAATATTCTCTTTCAAAACCAAAACTAATTGCAACAGAACTAAAAAACAAATCAAATAAAAAATAACAAGAACCAAAAAAAAAAAAAAAAAGACGTCAATACGTAGCTAAAGCGCCCGGCCTGCGAAAATTGGTCAGCAGAAGCACATTCATACCATGGCGAACGTCCTGGAGGTTCCGCTGGCCACTGATGGCGAGGTCCTGACCGTCGATCTTGAAAGCGACTTGCCCGAGGACCCTGCCGAAATCTGTGTGCTCCTCGAAAATGAACGCTGTGCCCCCAAATACTGGCTCGCGTTCGCGGCTGCCTATGCTCAAAAGGGCGACTCCCCCGGAGCTACCGAGGTGGTCGAACGGGGCTTGCACACTCCTCAGGGAAGCGCAGATGCTCCGCAGATGTTGATGTATCTTGCCTGGCTCCGTTTGCATCAGTACCGTGCTCAACGAAGCTCAGAAATCTACGAAAAAGTGGTGGATGCAGTGAATCAGGCATACACCGCGAGCAGTGGCTCACCTGACGCGCTGCTTGTCCGTGGTGCAATGGCCCAAGTTGCTGGAAATGTTGACGACTCCATGGCTTCTTTCACTCAACTTCTTAAAGCTCAACCAGAGAACATCTACGGCTTGTTTGGCCGTGCTCGCGTCCTTTATCACCGTAAAAGCTACCACGCTGCCTTGCGTATCTATCAGAACCTGTTGCGGATGCGTGTTTCTGCACCAGATCCTCGTATAGGTATCGCCCTCTGCTTCTGGCAACTTGGTGACTTTGCCAAGGCCGCTCTCGCTTTAGAGCGAAGTCTCAGCTTGGCGACAGATCCCGACACAAGGGCCACTGCCAATGCTATCCTTGGTAATGTCCTTCTTTGCCAGGCTATCCACGATCCCAGCGTTAACTTTGGTGACGTCTACGCTGCTGGCTTGGATCATCTTGTTCAGGCCTATAAACATAACAAAAACCCTTTGGCTGCCGCTGGACTTGCATCTTATTTCTTTTCAAAACACGAGCTCGAAAAGGTCTCAAAGCTTTGCACCCAAGTCGTCGACTCGACTCAACTGCCACAATTACGTGGCGAAGCTGAGTTTTGGCTCGGCAGAGTGAATCACTACTCCGGAAACGACGAGAGTGCGCTTGAACTTTACCGCAGCGCCTCACCCACCAATGAGGCTGCACAGCTTGGCCTCGCTCTTGTTCAACTCCGACTTGGTTTGGATGGCGAGGCTCTGCACACTTTGGAAGCGCTCGCAAAATCGCATCCCCGTCTCGTCGCGGTACACTTTTACTTTGGCCTTGTCAAGGCCAAACGGGCTGCAACATCTGGTAATGCCACTGAGCACGCCCAGGCAGTGGCTTTGCTTGAACGCTATTTAAAGTTGTGCACGCAGGAACGGGAGACCCCTCGACCCGAGGCACGGTTGTTACTTGCCCGCCTCACTGAACGCTCGGACGCTGCTGGCGCGCTTGACCAGCTCCGACAGGCTATTGTGGCCCAGCCAGATGCACCAGCTGCTTTACGTGTCAATCAGGCCGTGCTTGCGTTCCAGGTACAAAACTTCGAAGAGGCCCAGGCCGCGCTTGCAGCCGCCCAGCGTGCTGCTGATGCCGCTACCTTCGCCCCTACTATTGCCTACAACTCTGCTCGTATCCTTGAGGCGTTGGGCCGCCGTGAAGAAGCCGCTGAAGCATATGATAAACTTCCGCGATATGTCGATGCTCGCTCGCGACTTTTGCTTCTCCGCTTCTTGGACCCCGAAACCCCAGATGCAGCTGCAGTTATCAAACAATTAGAGACTCTTGTTGAGCAAAATTCAAAGAACGG
This sequence comes from Wickerhamiella kurtzmanii, assembly GCA_030572965.1. NCBI lineage: Eukaryota > Fungi > Ascomycota > Dipodascomycetes > Dipodascales > Trichomonascaceae > Wickerhamiella > Wickerhamiella kurtzmanii. The sequence goes on along the minus strand of JAJMCK010000028.1, from coordinate 67,133 downwards.
CGAAGCTCGCGCCTTGCTCGGCTGGCTCCTCCACCAGCAGTATAACCACCATAAGCGCACAGAGCTCCGTCAAAAGGAACAGCAGCTATGGAAGGACACTCTTGTTGGAGTGGATAAACACGATGGCTATGCCCTCGTTGCGCTCGGTAACGTCTACCTCGCTAATGCGCGGGAAGTGCGTATCCAGCGTGATTCCGACGCTGATAAGCGCGACCGTGCGTACATGCGTGCGGCCGAGTTCTTCGATAAGGCGCTCCAGATCGACTCACACAATGCCTATGCGGCTCAGGGACTTGCCATTGTCTACGCTGAGACAGCACGAGCGAGCCAGGCTCTTCAGATTTTGGGCCGTATTCGCGAAACCCTTATTGATGACCCGACTGTGTGTGTAAATACTGGTCACTGCCTCATGGACCTGAAACAGTACCAACGGGCGGCTGAGCTCTACGAGCTTGCCCTCACAAAACTTCCCCAGGCCGATCCAGGCGTCTACAGCCTGCTGGGCAGAGCTTGGTACGCGCGTGGCCAGGCTAGTAAGGATCCAGCTGCATTGGAGACCGCGTTGGAGCATGCCATCCGTGCCGCCGAGCTCTCACCTGAACAGCTCGCTCTCAAGTTCAACGTCGCTTATGTTCAATTCCAACTCGCTGATACTGTCCGTCGTCTGCCCGAAGAGAAACTGTCGTTGGCTCTTCTTGAGCGTGCTCGCAAGCACCTATCCCAAGCTATTGTGAGCTTGCGTGAGCTCGCCACGGCAGACCACCCGCCTTACCCTGCAGCTGATCTCGAAGGCCGTGCTGAGCTTGCAGAGTCCACAGTCGCTGAGCAGCTTTCGCGCCTGGCTGCCGACCGCGAAAGCCAAGAACGTGAGAACTCCGCAAAACTTGAGTCTGCACGCCTTCAATTACAAGCCGAGCGCGACGCTGCCGAGGCAGAGCGGGCCAAGCGCGAGCAGGAGCAAGAAGAGCGCGAGCGTGCTGTGGCCGAAGAGCGTGCACGTCTAGCGGCAGAGGCCCAAGTTTGGGAAGAAGAACGTGCTGCTGAGCGTGAAGCCGAGCCTGAACGCAAAAAGACTCGCAAGGGTTCAACGAAGGCCGACCAGGACGACTTCATTGATGACGCTGATCAGCCCCCATCGCCCAAATCGCCTGATCTCAATGACGAGAGCGACGCGGATGAAGGCGCTGAAAAGCCTGAAGCTGAGCCCGAGGCAGACGCTGAACCCGAAACTGAATCGGCACCCGTCAATAGAAACAATGTCATTGACGATGATGACGATGACGAAGACGAGGAAGAGAAAGTTGATGCCGATAAGAAGGATGTGGACGACTTGTTCTAGGCTTGCACCCTGCCACAAGATACGTGTTCCTTTAGTATAAAAAACCTAATGGTCGCACTGACCAACTACATTTACATTAGCTTCTTGAACACATGAAAATTTAGGTACCATTCTAATTTGTGCACCACCAGACTACTCTTGTTGATTCCAAAGCTTCAAGTCGCGCGAGGCCATATGTGCCGCCTTATAGAGGCCACGTTCGTATTCGTCTAGCGAATTGGACGCGTCTGATCCTAATGACGCGTTTGCGCTGTCCAGGATTAATGCTGTACGCGTCTGGATAGTATCATAAAGCACTTGGCCCAGCTCCTCGCTGCCAAACAAATCCAGCCAATACAGAGCCAAGCTTGTGAATACCGGAGATTGAGCACGTAAATCCAGAGCCTCTGCGTCGCTCTTGAGAGCATTTAACGTATCTGCCGCAAAAGCCGGAGGCTCCTCGAGTGATACAAACGCCTGGTCGCTGCCCGCAGCTACACGCGTCGACGCGAGTGGACCTGCTAGCCATAAGGGCAATGACAGACGCGTCCCTTCCAACACAGGGCCATTGCCATCTCCTTTAGCCTCTTGGCCCCGTGTCCACTCAAGATTAGGAACTGTTACCTCGAAGGTGGCAGGCACCTGCTGGCCCTCCGTCTCAATATCATCGATCGAGTAGTAGCCCATGGGACGCAGTAGTAAGCACCATCATCAGCACTACTTTATACTGCTGTTTATTTGTTTGGTTTATATATCCAACATGATGTTTTTCCAGGATTTTTTGTGAAATTCTCAATTTAAATACACTGTGCCTGCTCTTGCAAAACTCTATCCCTCTTAAATGACTCAATTTGACTCAGTTGAACTTACATTGGCTGTAGAGACAATTTAGCGAACAAAGTTACATCTACAAACCAGCTTTTAATTAGAGCATTGCTAGTCTTGAGAGCTAATAACGACTTGCGAAATACTCAATGGGGTTTATGGTTCTTCTGGCATGGAGGAGGTGCTGGGCCAGTCAGAGGCGCATGTTCAACAGTGCCCACCGGCCAGTATCGCACGTGGTTCGTAAAGAAAGTATGCCAGCCACGAATTGCCTCGATTTGGTCTTCATCAAGCTCGCGGAGATCATGTGTAAGGTCTGTATCGAAACATCCCGTCGCAAACGCTCGTGCTGCATCTCTGCCACTAAAGAATCGATAGGCACCCAATGGGCCGTAGGTCTGTGGTCGGGCACTGACGTCGAAAACGGTGCCATTGATAGCCAGGTAGATTGGCAGGTTCGGATCCTCTCCGTTGAAGTGGGCAAGCTCCGCCTCAGAGAGCACCACAGGGTTCTCCAATAACTTGAAATGCAAAAATCTTGGGTCTGTCCATCTTGTCTTGTGGCCCCAAAGCAGGTTTCCTTTGATGTAGTAGCTAACTACAAGGAACACCACGCTCAGGCTCCATACCGTTCTCCACCAGCCTGGTTCTGCCATGTATGATGTAAGTCGGAAAGCGCTCGTATACGGGGAAAGGCGATATTTGAAATTGCGAGTTTCACGTTGATGCGGTAATTTTTATTCCAATTCATGCGCAGCCCTGTCTAAACTGCACTTTAGAAAACAATCCCCCTTTTAATTGTCGAAGCTGTCACTGGACACTTCAATAAAGGAGCCTGACGCGTCGCATAGCGTAAGCTGGCACTATGCCTAGCAGACGGCTCTGTCTCGACAAAAATGTCAGGAAAGTCGCGTTGATCGAGATCCAAGGCATTGTTAATGTCGGAGACGAGGCTCTTGTACCGTCTGAGCTTGATCTTGAGCCTTGGAAAGCTCCAGCTGCGGGCAGGACCGTCGACATCGGCTCTCTTGAAACTCAAGTCGATTTTGACGCGCTCGAGAGCCAACAAGGTAAACCAATTGAGATGATAGTCGGTACAACTCAACTTCTTCGTGGAACAATCCAAAAACTGTCTATTCCAATGGCTGTTCTCAAAACTTCAGGGCCCGGAGATGTACATGTCGTGGAGATTATCACGCACAAGCTCATGTTTAGCAAGCGGCCCGAGCCAATCTTGCGTTGAAACAAGTCACACATTACGCGCTAGGTTTTTAAATGTTTTTAACGAAAAGATAAATTTTAAGGATATGCTATTAACTCAGAACAATTTCTAGATCTCGTCAAGCGTGGGAATGTCTTCCTCAACGCGCTTGAAGAATGGCTTCTGCAGTGTCTCGTAATATGGTGCGATGGCATCGCCTGGAGGGTTGTTATTCGTCACCTTGGCAAAGTAGTTCTTGTACACATGACCGTCGTAGTTGCCAATGGGAGCATTGATGAAGAAGTCAGACAGGTTGAAGGAGTCCACAATTCCCACTGCCTCCTTGCGCACTTCAAGACAGGCCTCATCAACAAGTATAGTGACCTTGTCAAGGTCTGCGGCGGTAATGAAACCGACCTGCAGGAAGTGTGCAGCCTCCTTCTCAAGCTGAGAAAGAGCAAACAGGCGCCACAACCGCTTCAAGACAGGCTGGATCGATGGCTCTGCCGACTTGATCCTGTGCATGAACGCCTCAATCTGGAAGGCACGAGTGTGCAAGCGGGCCGCAAGCACACGCTCGCTGCTCAGCTGCTCAAATGCCTCGGTGGGGTTTACCTTCTTGTCCTTGGTTAGCTCGATGAAGCGACGTGCTGCAGAGAAAATTACCGCAGAAGCGACAGTGTGCCAGCCCTCGAGCATGACAAGAGGGTCGCTAATATCGCGGCTACCAAGCTTGGCTTGGCGCAAGCGGTCAGCATCGTTCAAGTATGCCGACGTGCCAACTGCCTTCTTGCCATTCAAAACGGCGATGGCATCCTGGATAAGCGCACGGCCTGTACTGAGGCACAAAACATTGTTGTCACCCTCCCAGGTGCAGTTCACGACCCAGTCGCTGTAACCCTGACCGAAGCCATTGTATCCAGAGTAGCCATGGCCACCGCAAGCCTGGCGGCACTCGTCAATAACGGTCGCAGTAGCCCAAGTCGAGAAGGCCTTCACACCAGCACTAAGCACAAACAGAGCCTTAGCAGACTTAACCACTGCCGCAAGCGCGTTCTTGTCAGTAGGATCAACCGTTTGCTGAAGATGGTCATTCTCAAGGTACATGCGGTAGACTTCAGAGGCTGCGGCTTCAATAGCGATAGTGTGAGCAAGAAGAGGCATGAGACGGCGTTGATGGTAAGTGTAGTCGAGCAGCTTGGTCTCAGGAGCGCCAGGCGATGCATTGAACTGACGGCGGGCAGCAGCATAACGGATAGCAATCGTCAAGAAACGGCGGCCCCACACCCAGGAGTCGTAACCCATGCTAACACGGCCATTGATCAGAGCGCCATATGCGAGCTGAGCCATTGGCGGCTCGATGACCTCGCCTTCGGGGGTCACTTGAATGTAGCGCATCAACAGGTAGTTGCGAGGAATGCGAACACCTGAGAATTGGATCCAGCCATTGTCGATACCATCACGGCCCATTTTCTTGCCAATGTCACCAAGGGCGATGCCAGGAAGAATCGTGTGATTCTCAATGTCGCGAATAGGCACTACGAAACTGTACACGCCGTAATCCTTACCCTTCACGATTAACCGAGCGAAGCAGAGAGTGTGGTTGGCGGAGTGAGCCGCACCACCGATCCACCACTTGGTCGCAGCCACGGTAGGTGTATTGATGATGAACTCATCAGTTTCTGGGTCGAAGGTCGCTGTGGTCTCCATGCCAGCCACGTTGGAGCCGTGGCCAAGCTCGGTCATACCGAAGCATCCATAGAATTTAGTGAGCGAGATGCAGCCTCGGCTTTTCCAGTACTCGTACTGTTTAGTCGTGCCCTGTCCACGAATAGCGTTCACAAACAAGCCATAGTGTACGGAAATACGGGTAGCAGCACTGGGGTTGATCATACCAAAGCTTGACAGTGACTCTCGTGTGCGGTGGGTTTCGACACCTAGGTCGTCGAGGTATTGATAGATACGACCCACGTGTTTGAAAGTAACCTCGCGGATCTCATCCTTGTCCCAGTCGTAGAACTTACTTGAGTTGAAGATCGGGTCACGCTCAATGCGGCTCATGAGAGCCTCCGTGGTCTCTGTTTGCTTCTTACCACCACCAAAGTAGTATGTGAGCTCGCGTACGGGGAAGGTGACGCCAGCGCGCTCCTTGGCTAGGGCCGCCGGTGGTTCTGAGAACGTGTCGTACGACTTGCCATCGATGACCACATCACTCGTTTGGTTGGTTGTCAATTTCATTTTATGTTGTAGTATCAAATCGAAACGGACTTAGCCTCACGTTATATAGACAAAATATCCGGGCTACCAGGCTTCAGGTAAGGGTGGACCCCGCAATGCGCGTCCAATCTGACCGATTACTTAGCATGGACAACGGCTGGCTACCGAGGTTCGCTCGGCTCGACGAGCCGGTAGAACAAAAACAGCACTTAAGATATTGGAGTTTTTTTGGTTTTGGTTTCTTTTCCTTAGTACTATACAATGAAAAATCATTTCAGAGGCTACGGTTGTGTTTACATTTCAGAGGCGTGAAAAACTTAGTATGTCGCTTACCCCGGATTCTTCCAAGACTGATCAGCATATACCCTATGAGAAATAGGCCACCGATTACTCGTCGTAATCGTCGTGTCGAGTCTATATCGTTAGGTGCATACTAGTGTCCCTTGCAGGCAATCACGAGCCAAAATCTGAAATTCTTGTCCGAGCCGCCGTCGGCCTTGGCATGGTCCACGATTTTTGTCGTTTAAACACGGCGGGCTTCTTTCGGTTGAATATGTCAATTAACATGGATCAGCTCTGTGTGTGTGGATATGGAGACTTTTAATTGTTGTCGGAGTGGGGCTCAATGGCGCTGCGGCTCGATATTATCGTGTAAATCAGGTACAGTATAAGAATAAATTATGTTTTTGAATTAATCTCTGTGAGAGCACAGGGAATATTTTACTTTGTTAGTTCAACAATTTTAAATTTCAATTTCAACCCGGACATCAAGACGAGCAATGACATCGTCCAGGGCAGACAAAGGAACATGCTCGGCATTCTCGAATTTGGTCTCCTTCTCTTTGGCATCGTCAGTCACCGACGAGACCACCTGTGGTGCCTCGGGTGCCTCTGCACTATAGAAGACGCGAGCAGTCGTACGCAAACGCGTGAAGGGATCGGCCTTCATGGCATTTCCACCCTTGCGACGCTCAGCACGTTCAGCAATTTCGGCTTTACGCACGCTTTCAACGTTCGATCTACGATTGCGATCAGACACATGTCGCAGACGAGCATCTTGATCTTTAAATGCGGGTGAATCAGATGTCGAGGCAGTGGAATTTTGTCTACCAGTCGACAGGCGCTGGAGCTTGTCGTCGATTTCCGCAACAACACTATCGTCACCTTGCTCCTCAGCCTGCTCGCGCTGCAGCTGGAGAACCTGTCGTTCAATCACAGCGTTAGCTCCCTTAGCTCCTGCCAGGCTCTGGCGCTTAAGTACCATCTCCTGGATCTCCTCATTGAGTAGCGGCCGGCGTTTAAATTCATCAATTTCTTTCGTTTTGCCCTCAATTCGGCGTTTTGTTGGTAATGAGAGACCGGCGTTACCCATACTCTGGCGCCAGTATTCAAACTCGTCCTCGGTAACGGGCGAGTCACTACATATGCCAAATTCAATAGTGCGCTCAGACCCGGCAATCATCACCACTAGCCTCTGATTAACTGTGCGGCCAAGGAATGTGTATGTTCGTGAAGAGTCGTTAACGGTGCGCACCTGGCAAAGACGGTAAACAGGGACTTGGCGTCGCTCATTAAACCCGATGTTCACGCGCACGAAGCAACCTGTGACAACGCTTTCGAATTCTGGGTAGTGCACAAATTTCTGGAACATGGCCTTACCCCAGCGGGCACGGTTCACATCCACGAGACCGATTTCTTGGTCCTTACGGCGTTCCTCTTCGTCCTCCTCGTCCCACTCTACTTCAGAGTCAGCATTGCGACGGAAGTCGCTGCCATCCTCATCAACATCAGAGCCAAGCTCGGCCTCAGAATCGCCCGACTCGGCGCCACTGTCATCGTCGACGCCGCCAGCAAGCCTCTTTTCGCGTGCCTGGCGACGTTGCTTCAACTCCTTCAACTTGGACTTGGTCGTGCTTGTAACACCAGTTGTCTCACGCACACGTCCCTGTCGCGAAGCCTCCTTAGCAGCCTGCTGTTCTTTTCGTCGACGCTCAGCCAAATACTGACGCTCCTGGAATCGTTGCATTTCCTCAGACCGATTGAACAGAATCGACTCGCGCTCGACTTCTGGCAAATCCTGGAGACGCTTGCGGTCTGCAGCGTCTTTGTATCGGCCTTCAAGCGGGTACGGGTTTATGATTTCGGGACCGGCGTCACTATCGTCGTCGTTACCATCTTCATCATCGTCTGCCGCAGCTGCGCCCCCACCAGCCGAAGGACTCGAACTTGTGCGCTGACGCTTCGCAGGACGCTCATTCTCAACCTCGCTCACGTCGCTATCGTCAACGAGCGCCAAGAGATCGTCATCACTTTCAGAAGACATTATGTCGATATGGAGGTAATTTGGTGATGTGGTGATGGTTTTCGAAAATATGATGTGTAACGCTGCTGGGTCACGTGCACCACCTGACCTGCTCCCCCCATTCCACCGCTAATATGCCAATATCACCAGTCTTGAAACTTATCAAAAACCGCTTTATTATTTTTTTGGCTTATTTCTAAATCTTATAACAGTAATACCTGAAAAAAGCTCACGATGTTCTGTGGACTGATCTATCCGCTAATCTCAAAGTCTCAAGTCGATCCTGCAGCGACAACCACCATGTGAGTACAGTCCACATCATGGACAGCATCAAAGTTTATTCCGAACACAAAATTCGCTTGCCGTACCTGAGAGCTTTGGAAATCTTCTCGAATGTATCCACACACTGTTTCATTACACGAGGTCATATGAGCATTGGACAGTGCCTGCTGGATAGCTTGGCGATTATAAGAATCGCTAGTCTTATGCCACTTGCTCTTCTTTGGAACTCTAAGGTAACACTCATCCTGACTTCCCTCATCACTGCCTGCGTTGTTGATGAAATAGTCCAGCTCTTTCGAGAAGTCGTTAATGTCCAAACCGTCTTGACGGGTGGTTCTGACAGCGTTAAGAGCGACCCAGCTCACATGCGTATCGGAGCTGGATTGGTGCTTTATTCTCTTTGTGTATTGCTTCAGCACTTTGTTCACATCCAGCACCCGCTTGTTCTTGCTCAAAGAGTAAAGCCCGAGTGATTTTCCTCGGATTTGAAGACTGGTAGCATCCAGCGAGTTAAGGAAATTAGTGTCGATGGGCGTTAAGCCGTGCTGAAGGATAGTCTTCTTCACGAAAGCGACTTCTTCATTTAGGTCGCGACAAAGAGCATGGCAGCATACGGTAGCCAGCGCTATGAATATACTCGACAGCTTCATTGTGTTTTGAACCCAAACTACTTGAACACAATCTGGTGTATAGTAGATGAGAAGGATGTGTGTTTATAGGCGCCGTACATCTGAAGGTTCTGTATTGCACAGTCATAATAGTGTAGGTGCATGATACTACGTCACTTTGCGGGCCGTGTGCTATTGGCGGGGGACTGGCGGGGGACCCTTGTGTAATCTGCAGAGAGGTCGTAGCTGGGGTTAGGTCGAACGGCACCATGCTATCCGAGCTTTGCTTGCATCTAACGTTAACAAATAAATTCGGGTCCTTTTCCAATCGGAGTAAAGGCCTTGTCCGAGGATGCAACAACGGTCTTAGACAAGTAGATGTCAAAGCGATGCTATGGTCATGAATTGCATTTGATACTGATTGTCACCTCGAGAAAGATAATGTTTTAATTACCTCCCTATGAGGTATTTATGTTCCCAATCTCAATCACTCTGTTTTAGTTCTTGATGGGGCGGAGACTTCGTTGCCGGGCAACATAAAACAAGGTGGTAGAACGTCGAGAGTGCACGTTTTTCGCAAGTTGTATACCCAGGAGCGTTAACGGAAGTTTCTCTAGTTTGTCCAACTGTGGCGCGTGATTTAATGTTTGTGGGAAGTTTTAGGAGTCGTTTCCTGTCCATAGTGTGTATAACAACCCAAAAGGCTGGCGCGATCTTTCTTCTCCTAAACGAGGATGTCGCTAAACACGCAAAGTGTGATTTTTTCAAATTTGAGCTGACATTTAGTAGCGCTAGTGTCTCCGACATCATCTTGATAGGCTTGAGAGATAACAAAATTTAAAACATATAGCAAAACTTGGTCTAATCGGCTCTACTCTTCCACGCTTTGATCGCAGCTCTTACTACAGACACTCCGAACTTGAAATCATTCATGTCGAGGTATATTGCTGCACTGCATCGAATGTGGACTTTACCATTGAGCGATCCTAGAGGCATGATAGTTTTCCATTCCTTCATCATGTATTCATTAGTGAACTTGATCAGTTCCGCATGCTCGCTCACTGGCGGTTGTAGAGGATAGAGAAGTGTGAACATAGCATTCCGTTTGCCATTTCCAGAGCTTATTTCCGTTGTCTTAAGTTCCTTGCACATATACTCGCTCGCCTCTTTCGAAAGCTCGTTCTGATACTTTCGGATAGCAGCTTCACCTCCACACACCTCTTGGCGGAACTTGTCCGCTGCCATGATAGACTGCACAGCAGAGTGGTCCGCAGTTCCCACATAGACAAAGCTACGAGCCAACGCCGTTCGCTCCTCCTCTGCAGACAGTTTATCATTCATAGGCACATAAGTTGCAGATACTGGCAAGCTGTTGATCAGCCGATGATATTTGGGATGAACACAGAGCGGCGCTACGGAATGACTGGCCGAAAACCACTTGTGAGCATTTGTGGTGAAAAATGTGGGGTTGGCAGTTCGCAAAGAAATAGGAATCAACCCCAGTCCGTGAGCCCCATCAACAAGAGACATGATATCGCGTTCATTGCAAGCCTTGACTAGACGTTCCCACGGAAATTGGTAGCTAGGCATGCTGGACACAGTATCGAACATGGCCAAGACAACGCCCTTGGTCTTGTCAAGCACCCGTGCGAATCGTCTAACTATATCATCGTCAGACATGGGGAAGTCAATCGGCACAAGGACAATATCGATCCCGAACTTCTCCTCAAGCATACGAAGTGTATTGAGACATGAGCCATAAATAGTCTTGAACGTGACGATTGTATCACCCTTCTCGAATGGGTAACTGCGAAGGACGGAATTAATTGCCGTTGTGGCATTGACGCACAGAACAACATTATCAACGTCCGCATCCAAATGCTTGGCTAGCACCTCTCGCGCCTCGAGAGCAATATCGTCGTGCTTGAGACGGATGTACTCATCTGGGAATGAGATTTCCTCCTTGATTGCATTGATTCTGGCATCTATAACTTCCTTAGGTGGTACGCCGTACGAGCCGTGATTGAGATTGACCACGCCGTCAGCGAATTGATAATGCGCCTCGCGCATTTCCCATCCCATGGGCGTCATTTTCGATCTCGACACGGTGTCTGGGCGTGCTGCGGATGAGGGCCAAGGGATATGCATTCTTTTGTGACTCGATTAACTTCAGATGAAACGCGATAAGGCCGCATCTTGACCATGTCAGCATCAACTATCAAAGGCGTGGGGGAGAGGTCCCCATTGTCACGAGATTAGGGTAAGGTTAACAGGTACCACCAAATGTGGATCAATATCAACAGGGGGATTGACGCGTCAATAATTTCAATTGGTAAATTCAATTGACGATTATCTTGGTGGCTGAGCATACATTTATTTGCCACCGAACCAAAAATCGACGGGTTGTCTCGGCCCTTGTTCCGAATGAGTTAATTTCACTTGGTAGTGATAAGAATTGCTTTCAAACTGCACTGATTGACAGTTGTAGTAGCATTGTCCAAGCTATTATTTATGCATTTTCGTTCTATTGCTACATAAAGCTCTGATAAGAGGCAATTCCTCGTGTGTCGTTGATATCAAGTCGTGCTCGCTGCAGATTGCCTTGTCGGAAACATCATCGGTTCGGGTAGCCTCGAACGCAACGACTTTCCTCCTAAAAAGCACAAGTGCTAACGGTTATATTACCATTAGCTGGGTAGCCGCTGAAAATTACCCCCGCGGGAGTTACTTATCTCTGGTCACGTGTTATGTTCTCTCATGACTCTACTCCTGATTCAGGAAACAGATAGAGAGGCCATCGAGCTTGCGGGTAAGTCTGAGCGAGACAACTGGCCTCGAAGATGTACTGAGATCAGAACTTACAGAAACTACAGGATCGAAATTATCGTTAGATTCATGCTAGCTTTTATTTCCCCGGCTAATTTCGTTAACGCAGAGTGCCCCACGTTTTCGGGCTTCGCCGCAGATCAGACCATTCGCAAGGTGCCCACCTCGCATGCATTTTGACACAATCAAGCATACCCTCGCTTGCAAGCACTCAATACTGAGTCTAACATTGTCATGAGTCACTTGAACTATCTAAAACTAGTTTGTACTGGCTAAGTTTTTGGGTTATACTGAAAAGATTTGCAGAAACTGCGCGTGTGCCTGCCTCATTAGGCTGGTATCCGCCAAGACCTTCTCTGTCCTGAATCGTGATCTGCACCTCCCAGATGTATGTGTCATGCACTCTGATTAGAATAAAAAAATTCTCAGCTTGAGCCACTTGGCCTGCCAAGTATATAAATTGAAATCGCACCACCGTTAAGGTGCAGAAAAAAATATCCTTAGTCACTGATCAAGCAGCGTATAAGAAAAGTGCATCATCGCCTTTGGTGAAAGAAATATATTGAAATGGCGGGCGACGACGGTAACAATGGCTTGGCCACGGCCATGGCAACCGTCGGAACTGTGCTTTGGTGCATTCAGTTGATCCCACAAGTTATCCGCAATTGGTACGTGCGCGACTGTGAGGGCGTACCTGCAATTATGATGTTCCTGTTCGCCGCGTGCGGCGTTCCATTTGCGATATACTTCTTGGTACAAACTGCGAATACAGCGCTGATTGTGCAGCCTCACTTGTTCATGTTCTTCAGTTTGATTGGCTTTTGGCAGAGCCTTTATTACCCGCCAATCAAGTTGCCATTTATGAAGTGCAACATCATTCTGGCAGTAACCTGTGCCGTATTTGCTGGCATTGAGGCCGGCGTGACTGTCCCATTGCGCCATCTCTATAACGAGGGTACACACTGGCCCAATCTTATCCCCGGTATCATTGCATCGGTGCTACTGGCAGTAGGTCTTCTTCCTCCTTACTGGGAAATGTACAAGCGTCACGGACAGTGCGTTGGCATCAATTTTGTGTTCCTGTTCCTTGACAGCAGCGGCGCAATCTTCAGTACTGTGGCCGTCGCTTATGGCCCCGGTAAACTAGACGTCCTAGGACTTGTGCTCTACCTTATTGTCCTAGGTTTGGAGTATGGTATTTTGACCATCCATTTCATCTGGATGATACGTGTGCGGTACTTTGGTTTGCCCATTGACCTTCCGTCGCGCCCGCTGCGTCGGCAGCAAACCAAGGCAACTGACGAGAACAAAATCGAGTCTAAAGACACGTTAGACGCAGGTGTATGCTCCATTTCAAGCGAGCCTTGCCGTAGCCACTGGGATGGCGAAGGCGAGTACGACAAGCTCGATCCTAATTCCCCTAATGCTCCCCCTCCTCCGCGCACCCAGCCTCTACGTGACTGGGTTGAGTTTAGCATTGTTGACCCCATAACCCGGGCGCTGCTACGACTCAGGTTGCGGAGCTTGAAACGACGCGACTCGGAAACGACGAGCGTACCTATTTAATAATTTTTGATACCATATGTATATATTTATTACTGCTTTATTTTTTCTAAAGAAACTCCTTGACAATCTTGTCGATAAGGCCGCTCTTGACTTGCTCATCGTAATCCCACCGCTCGTCGGTAAGCGTGCTTGGATCGAGCCATATGTAGGCGAACGCGATAGTGCCATTGGCAAGAGTGACCAGCCGCCTTTCATATTCTTCGATCTCAAACTCATCAAGTTTGGCTAGTCCTTCATCACTAACTCCATTTATAACCACACCTTTGACACTGCTGTCTGCGTCAGGCACAATTCCGGGGTATCTCTGACCCTTGACGCCAAAGCGCGCATAGCCTTTAAGTAGTGCAGGTTGAAACGTCTCGTGCGCTGATAAAGGTAGCTTCGGGGTTCCATACACAACTCTCGAGTAAATTTCTTGCGAAATGAGCGTGCCATACACGAAACATACGTGATTTCCTGCCATTGCAAGCGAAGCTACAGTACAATGGTGATATCGCGTTGATTGTATCACGTGAGCTGGGTCAGACGCTTACCCATACATAATAATTGTATGAAATAATTTAACTTCTCGAGACCAGGACAGAACCACTTAATATCACCGGGCACGATGGGTGTTCCGGCCTTTTACAGATGGTTATCCTCAAGGTATCCTAAAATTATTATTCCTGCTGTTGAGGATGCTCCAGTGGAGGTGGATGGCGTGCCCGTCCCGGTCGACTATAAAGAGGCGAACCCGAATGGCGAGTTGGACAACCTGTACCTCGATATGAACGGCATTGTGCATCCATGCACCCACCCCGAGGGTCGCCCGGCACCAGAAAACGAGGACGAAATGATGCTTGAAGTTTTCAGGTATACAGACCACGTTCTTAGCATCGCAAAGCCGCGTAAAGTGTTGATGATGGCGGTTGACGGCGTGGCCCCGCGTGCCAAAATGAACCAGCAGCGGTCAAGACGTTTCAGGAGTTCACAGGATGCAAAAATTGCCGCCGAGATCGACCAAAAGAAACTGGCGGATGCCGAAAGGAGAGGAGAAATCATTGACGACGCAATCAAGAACAAGCGCAAATGGGACACGAACGTGATCACTCCCGGAACCCCATTCATGGATTTCCTCGCAACGGCTCTGCGGTATTGGACTGCATACAAGCTCAATACCGATCCAGGTTGGAAGGATCTCAAGGTAATTATTAGTGACGCATCGGTACCTGGTGAAGGTGAGCACAAGCTCATGGAGTTCATCCGTAGTCAACGCTGTGATCCTCAGTACGACCCTAATACCAGTCACTGCATTCATGGCCTTGACGCTGACCTCATTTTCCTGGGGTTGGCTACTCACGAGCCACATTTCCGAGTGCTCAGAGAGGATGTGTTCCAACAAAACCGCATTTCTGGTGGTAGGTCTGTGAACCACAAGCCGCACATTTGGCTTGATATTGGTATACTGAGACAATATCTCAACATTGAACTCGATATCCCTGGCTCTGGCTTTGCATTTGACCTTGAGCGGGCCATTGACGACTGGGTGTTCATGGCCTTCTTCTGTGGTAACGATTTCTTGCCGCACCTACCGTCTCTCGATGTGCGCGAAAACGGCTTGGACGTGCTGCTCAAGTCGTGGCGGGCAAATCTGCACCGCATGCGCGGATATCTTACCCGTGATGGTGATGTTGACCTAAAGCGAGCCCAAATGGTGATTGAGGGCGTAGCCAAGGGTGAAGATGGCATCTTCAAGCGCAAACACATTCAGGAATTGCGTAGAGAAGCTAATGATCGACAAAGGCGCGAACAGAACCAGCGTCACCAGCAATCAAAACGCTTCAAGGGCCAAATTAACCAACAACATATTGCACCAGAAGCATTGGAAAATATGCCCATGTATACAGCGTCAGGGGAAAGTGTTGGTGCGACCCACATGACCACCTCTGATATTGCTGCACACAAAGTCCAGCTCAGCAAAGAGCAGAATAATATCGAGTCTGCAGGGCACAAGCGGTTCTCGGAGGATTCGCCAGAGCCCAGTTCCCGTGATACCCCCGGCGATACCTCCGCCAACGATAATGACAATGACGATAATGATGACGAGGACGCTTCTGAAGACGGTCCCGAAAAGACAGAAACCAAGCCAGAAGTCAAGGCCGAAGAAGAAATTTTGAACGAGGACACAGTGAAAATGTGGGAACCAGGCTACCGTGAGCGGTACTACCGCACAAAGTTCCATGTAAACTCCAAAGAACACCCCGAGTTCGTTCGCCAGGTTGTACATCACTACATTGAAGGAGTTTGCTGGGTTCTTAAGTACTATTATGAAGGGTGCCCGTCGTGGACATGGTACTACCCATATCACTACGCGCCCTTTGCCGCTGACATGGCCGATGTCGACGTTGGTACGTTGGAAATAACATTCCCTGTGGATACGCAGCCATTTGCGCCATTCGAGCAGCTCATGAGCGTTCTGCCAGCCGCGTCGAGCCACACGCTACCAGAAGTGTTTAGGCCGCTAATGAGTGATCCTGACTCGCCAATCATTGATTTCTACCCGGTGAACTTCCCTATAGACATGAACGGCAAGAAGATGTCCTGGCAAGGTATTGCCTTGCTGCCGTTTATTGATGCGGAACGGCTTCTTAGTGCTGTACAAGCCAAGTACCCCGAACTCACAGAGAATGAGACTTATCGCAACTCACGGCGAGAGCCAGTTTTACTGGTCTCTCCCGAGAACCCGCTGCGTAAACACTTTGCCCGATTATACGAGGATCGTGGCGAGGACGAGCCTAAGCTCGATGCATATCCGTTCCAGTCCAAGCGTGGACATGGCCTTGCCGGTACTGCCCAACCTCTACCTTCAGGGGAATGGGGCTTTGAGAAGCCGTTGATCTGCCCTGTAGCTGGCGCAACTGAGTTCCGCGATCTACCTGTGGACATGAGCATCTCCGTGGAGTACGAATTCCCGGCCCAGACGTCCCATAAGAGCATGCTTTTGCAAGGCACGAATGAGAAGGACCTTGTACTGGGTTATGACGATGAAGAGGCGATTCTAGCTCGTCGCTCTCGCAGTGACCGGGGTGATGACCGTCCGGATCGCCGATTTTTCAAGGGCAATCAGCACCAGTCAACTGAGGTGACGACCCACGAGCGTCCACGCCGGCCAGGAGGATGGCTCGCGTTCATCGACGCTGAGCGCCAACGAGCAGTGTCTGGCGGTTACACTGATCCCTATTATGCCGACGACCGCCAACGTTCTGGCAATGGAAATTGGAATCGCCGGGACCAATCCCAAGGCCAAGGCTATCAAGGTGGCCAGGGCTATCAGGGCTATCAAGGCTACCAAGGTAACCAAGGCGGTCAAGGCTATCGCGGTGGTCAAGGCTACCAAGGTGGCCAAGGCTATCAAGGTGGCCAAGGCTATCAAGGTGGCCAAGGCTATCAAGGTTATCAAGGTTATCAGGGCTATCAAGGCTATCAAGGTGGACAAAATTACAATGGCTATCAAGGCCAGGGCTATCAAGGCCAAGGCTATCAGGGCCAACGACAAAACTATAACGGCTATCAAAATGGCCAAGGCCACCAAGGACAAGGCTACAATCGCAACTACGATAATAACCGCGGATATAATCGCTAATTTGTTTTAACAGTTCTATTTCTGATGGGCAGTGTGGAGTGATGCATATGGCAAAGCGGCTTTGGGCAAGCGGGCTAGGCAAGCGGCTTTCTGTCCGGCTAAATGGCGTACGTAAGACTGCAGCGACGATCCCTTGGGAGGCGGGCTTATGCAGCAAGATCCCCGAGCACGAGGTAAGCACGACACTTTGTTAACATGGGACCATAAAAAGGCTGGAGAGACCGGGGGGGTTGGGCACGCGTTTCAAGCACCCTCCACGAGAATCAGCCGCGTGCGTGCCCAGCACGTTTAGATTGTGATTGCATTCGCAGCAGCGTCAATGTCAGGCGGGTGACAGGGCTGGAGAAACAAGCATTCCGAGCAGTTCCTTCCGTTTCCCCATCGACTTTTCTTAATTGCTTGGGTTATTTTCCGTCACCCCTAATTTCATCACCACCATCATCATCATCATCATCATCGAATTTGCCCGCGTAGAGGAGCATTCATCGTGAAATAAAGAAATCATGAGCATACTCGCGCCACCTACGCCGCCTCACTCAGACCGGGGAAGCCAGCAGCCGAGTTCGGACAGACTCCCGCAGGATACAAAAGTATGGACAACTCTTGTGACGAATTCAAAGTATTTACCCGGCGTTCTCACTCTCGAGTACTCATTACGAAGAGTCAATTCACAGTATCCATTGCTGGTACTATACACAGACACATTTGAGCCCGAGGGCCATGCGGAGCTCGACAGTCGCGGGATCTGTAAAAAGCATATCAAATATTTGCTGCCAACTGCCCATAAGGACTACTCTAATGATACGCGATTCTACGACTGCTGGTCGAAGCTTCAGCCGTTCAGTCTAACGGAATTCGAGCGTGTGTGTCAACTCGATTCTGACATGGTCGTTCTCCAGAACATGGACGAGCTTATGGAGCTTCCTCTGAATGTCGAGACTGCGCCGTTTGCGGCATCTCATGCATGTGTGTGCAATCCGTTCAACAAGCCGCACTATCCCAAGAACTGGGTACCGGAGAACTGTGCATACACCCACTACAAACCAGAGAATCTCAACGATTGGTCTGGCCCACCTGCCATTTCAGGTCTTGGCATGTGCAACGGTGGACTTCAGGTGGTGCTGCCGAGTGCCGTGAATTTCGCCAAAATTGTCGCTGCACTCGAGTCGGGCTCGACAGCAGACTATGATTTCGCCGATCAAAGCCTGCTGAGCGACGTGTTTGGCGGTAGCTGGGTGCCACTGTCGTACAAGTACAATGCACTCAAGACACTCAAAAGTATCCACACGAACGTGTGGGACGACTCAGAGGTTAAAAATATCCATTACATCCTGAATCCAAAGCCATGGGACGTCGAGCCTGATGCTGAAGATAGCACCGGCACGTTCGCGGCCTGGCACAAGATTAATGCAGAGCGTCTGGCAGCTGAGAAGCTAGCAGCCGAGAAGCTAGCATAGACGTTTTCGAATAATAATTCTCATCAGACATTACTTTAGTTTTGTTTTTTTCATTTCTAGATCAATTTCGTCATTAGAATAAATAAAAAGCTATACAATTTCAAGATCGTCATCACTATCATCGTTGGCAGGTGCTACTGGTTCTCGCGTCGGCCGAGGTTGTCGCCGTGGCTTTGCAGCACCAAGCGTGGCCGGATTGAACCCAATTCGTCGTATATGCAATGGAGTGAATGCCCGGGCACTTGTTTTCTCATTTATGTCGGGCAAGTGTGAATGTACAGGGTCACCGTTTGCATCATATTCTCGCAACAGGATCCCATCAGGCAACGACGCAAGCCGTTTACGGATCGTAACATCTGCTTTGATCTCGTCTCGGCGCCGTTTGTCGCGCTTTTCTGCTTCTAATCGCGTCGACGCAGCGTCTGGTCGGTCATGACTGTCTTCGTCACCCTTGAACGTGCGACCACCACCAATATAAACCCGGCCAACCGGAGCGTCTGGCATGCCACCACTCAGATTGATCACTGAGCTTGATTTTCGGTTCTGGCGCTCGCCAGGGACCTGGTGATCAACCTGCAGCCCTTGCTTCCAAGCCACGCCGCCTCCCTTGAGCACTGTCATGCGTTTACCACCACTTCCTGCACGAGGATCATACAATTTTGTGGCTACTGAATTGAATTCTGGCCGTTTTGATGTGGCCTGACGCGTCCGCTGTTCCTGGTGAAAGTCACAAACGCATGCACGGCGCACATCGATCCAGTTCTTGCACCTACGGGCGTCGGGTGTGTTCTGAGCTGTGATTCCCTCGCACTGACCAAGGTCTTTGGCTTGTCCAATTTCTAGCATGCAATTGTCGGTATAAATACTCAAGCCGAGAGCAAGGGTGTCGTGTTTCTGAACATACAGTCGCGGGTTGAGCACGCCTACCAGTGTTCCGGGACGTACTTTCCAATACTTGTCGACGGCTTGTCCATAAACAGACAGTGAAATATCGAACTTTAGGTCGCTGAGCCACATCATCAAGTATTTTTTGCCTGTGGAGCTCGTGCGGAACTCGCTTTTTCGCGCAACAATGCCCATCACAACATAATTGGCGTATGCTGGCGGATCAAACGCTGGAGGGTGGACCTCCTTGAGCAGGCGCGTGACTGACATCGTTTCAAAGTCTTCGACGGCTTCTTCCACTTGCTCACGCGTCATGTACCGCGATACAAGCCGGTGGCCTGACAAGACATCGGTGTCTATGGGGGAGGCACCAAAGTCGGCCTCGGGCACTTTGGCAGAGCTTCCTACAGTGACTCCATTGAACTGTGAACGGCGACTTTTATCGAACTTGCGACGCGCCTCGTTCGATTCTCTCGTTGACCGCAGTCCACTCACAAACGACATGACGCGTCAGCAGTCAATGAAGAGTGTAGGAGAACGCGATATGTCACCAGATGAACTTAAATGAGATAAATCACTAAAAAAAAAAAAAGCAAATTGGAATTTTTGTTTATAAATGGCCATCTAGCAATGACCTACAACCAAATACCATGGGCAGTGGCTGGTAGTGTAATAAATACGAATTAGGAGACAGGAGCAATGCTTTGAAGGGAGCTGCCAACAGCAACCAGCCGGCCCAATGGACGGCTCCGCTCCTCACTCAATGTTTCTACAGCGTCCTCCAACACAAGATTGAGGACGTGATCAAAGCCCGTGAGCCTGCCACGGATGTGACGGCCGCCTGCGAACTGGACATCTACTTCGTGTTCCAGGTACTTATTCAGGTCGAGAATGGGGCCCTTGCCGGGGCGTGCCTCGCCGAGCCAGGGAACAAATGGTTTCTTCTCTCTTGGCTCCTCGCTACGGTCTTTCTCATGGTGGTGATGGCCACCGCGACCACGGTGGAACCCACGGTCACCTCTTCCGCCACGATCGCCTCTTTGGCCACGCTCGTGATGCTCTCCACGCTCACCGCGTTCTCCACGTTCACCACGCTCGAAACGTTCACCGCGCTCGCCGCGCTCGCCGCTGCGCTCGCCGCCAAACCTCGATCCTCCTCGTCCACCACGACCACTGCCACCGCGACCACCACGTCGTGAGCCTCTGCTATCTGGTCTATCGCCGCGTTGTCGCTCTTCTCTCGGCTTCTCTGGCCGGTTTGGCCGCTCTGCCTGCTCTTGTTCAGACCACTCAGGCATCCTTTTTTTGGTAGAGCAGATGTATTCAGTTGGAGAACCAGATGGTGGTAATCATCGTCGATTAAGGTTAAGTTGGCTCAAACGCATAACTTCCCACTGATAGCAGACGATGATTGTGGTGAACGTGTCGAGCGATTTAGCGAATGGCGAGCGACGCGTTGATGCTGCTTGGACTTTTGAAGAGTTGCGTAAAAAGTTCGAGTTTGTGACGGGAATTCCTCCAGCCGCGCAGGAGCTGCGGTTCTACTCCCCTACGAACAGACACCACCCTATAGACAAGGAGACGACCTTGGGCGAGCTTGGGGTTGCAGACGGCTGGCTCATACGCGTTATAGACTCTCGCCCCGAGAGCGAACGCGAGTTTGTTCCCGACGAGAACGTTGTGGGCTATAAAATGTCCGAAAGTGAATACGAGAAGCGGCCCGACACGGTGCTTGCCTGGAAGCGGAAGAACAAGCTTGGACGTTTTGCTGATCCCGCCGCGTCCGCTGGAACTTCGAAGCAACCAGAGGTCGAACAAGCGCAACAAACTGGTGAAATTGCTTCCGACGAGGAGGAATTGTAATTGTAACCAAATTTAATTGTTCGTTAATCATAAACTAAAATACTAAGACGTGCACTATTTCGTGGAAATGTACTCGCGGTCATCAGCGCCCTCGACTTCGTTCTGGATAGCCTCCATCTGAGAGATCTGCTTGGTGATGGTCTTCGACGCAGTACGGGCGCTCTTGTCGAACAGTTCCTGGTCAGGGGTGCGGTGCGTGCCTCCAAGGCGGTCCCACAGCGTCGTGTACTGGCCGTAGTTGTAGTTGAAGTACAGGTGGTGAATAGTGTGGCATGCGGAGCCGTTAATCACGGGGTCCTGTGCGAGGTACTCACCATCGTGAATCATGACCGTCCACACGTTCACAATAGCGAACAGTGCAACGTAGGCAAGCTTCTGCAGAGGGAAGATGAAGGGGAATATGTGGTAAGGCAGACTCTGCAGGAAGCCGTCAACGGGGTGGAACGCGTGGGACGCGAACGGGGTCGGCACAATCCACTTGTGATGCGGCTTGTGGAGATGCTTGTAAATAAGCGGGTGATGCAGCCAACGGTGGATGAGATAGATGCACGCGTCGGTGAACACAATGAACAGTGGTAGCTGGAAGAACAGATACTTGTAGCCACCGTTGTCTGCCAGAGTCCAGTACAGCTTCGAGTAGCCCTGAGTTTCGGCCACGAACCACGGCACGGTGAGCGCAGTCATCACGGGGATTGCGCTCAGGGCCTGATGAAGCTCGAGCCGAATTTGGTTCTTCAGATACTTGGGATGCTTAAAGTTCTCAGGATCATACACAAACTTGTATGAGAGCCACGCAATCGACAAATAAAGCAGCCAGCCGAAGATGGTCGTTACGAGCAGTAGAGTGAATGACTGTCGCAGCCAGTTGTCGCGGCCGAGGGCAGACGCGTAAGTATACTCTGAAGGAGAGAAAAAGTGAGGAGGTGTCAAGCCATAACGATCGGGCTTTCCAAATTTCTCGAGGGCAACCACGGGAGCCAACACTTGGGCGAGTGCGGAGACGGGCGCCGTGGCCACCGCGGTGGCATTGTGGCCCGCGAGAGCGCTCAGGTCGCCGGTCGCGCTAAGAGCGGACTTGGGCAAGACCTTCGCATAGAACTTATCGAAAAGGAACGTGTCGCACGCCTCGAGAACGAGATCCATTTTAAGGGCGGGCCGAAAAACGGGGGATGTTGTTCCTAAGCTTTTTGACAAAAAAAGAAAGGGTTTCCTGTTTGGCACCCAAGCGTGGTTATATTTATGTGGAATTTCCACCTGCGATAGGGATTGATTAGTGGACTCCTTACAGATTAGACGGGTGGGTTGTTTAGCTTAGGTGAAATTATATAACCATGTCAACTTTGTCCCCGGCTGGGGAAGGCCTCGACTTTTACGGCGACAAATACGACGAGCCAGGCTGAGGCACAAGATGCCTGCTATTCAAATGGCGGGCGATGATCTTTGCCCTAACCACGACAGTGCGGCAGCCGTTATTGCCTGTCAATTATAGAACACGACACAGCCGTGGCAGATAAAAAGAATTGTCGATGGGATATTTAGACGTGCGCCTATCTGTTTATTTGGTTTTTATTAGGTTTGGATAGTGCTAGTATAGGTACAATGGATTGATCAGTGGAAATGATGATCAGCAGCACGTTCCGAGCCGAGATCGATGAGATATCCATTTGAGATCAGTAAATTTGTTGTGGGGGTTATAGTGATTCTAGTAACTAAACTGGTCCAATCATAATGTTTCTTTATAGTTTTGGTTATTTCTATTAACGAGGGGTTGGCCAGGCCCAATGCCAAGTTATTGGCGTTGTGTTACTGACTTAGTGTCTTTGACCTGGGCGCTGGCCTTGCCGATTACAGATTAAGATTGCGATTAAATTCTTGATAATGTTTACAATCCTCTGGTGGTTTTGAAATATTGGCCAAACTTTTCCTCGTGTTCGAGTCCTAGCTCGTCGGCAACATCTGCCCATGTCCTTTTCCGAGTTGACTCACGACTGCCTCTGTCTTTGATATCTTGTGACAGCCAGCTGAGTGCGAGCTCGAGGAGCGGCGTACCTGCAGATGCCCCGCTCGTATGAGTGTTCGCGAGCACGCTTTCAGCCGGGCCCTGCTCAGTCACACTGCCCCAGTGCACATGGACAATATGCGAGGGCCACCCCATGAGGCCATCGAAAATATGCGTCGCATAAACAACCTGGCACTCGCGTGTCTCTGTCTCACGGCGTAAGAACGCCAGTAGCCGTGACCGCACCAACACGTCAAGATCAACAGTCACCTCGTCCAACAACAACGTCTTCCATGGTCGTAGCAGGCCCATGCACAATTGCACGCGGCGCCTCTCACCATCGGATACCTGGTGCATGTGCCAGCGGGGATCAATGTCCAAAATGTCAATCAGTTCGTCGCGACGCTCGGGCCAGGTATCTCCCCCCACGCTCGCAATCAGCAGTGTCACGGCCACGTCTCTATGAACAGTGGTATTCGCTGCCCATTCCGTTCCTAGGTACGTCGTTTCGACCATCGTGTCCCTGAACGGATCACGGCCATCCACTGACACTGCACCCGCCTTGGCCAACGTCTTGCCCGCAAGCACTCTTAGCAGTGTCGACTTGCCTGCACCATTTGCACCGATCAACAGCGTACGACTGTGCGTTGGTAGGTCCAAAGTCACTCCATGGAGGCCAACAGTCCCATCCGCAAATGCGTACCACAGGTCTGTGGTAGTGATCATTGATGATAACGTACGCAGGACCATGACGACATCAGGCACTAATTACGAGGATGCTTAAATTTCGGCTCACTTTATTTTGGAGTACTTTTCATTGACTTTAGATAGTGTGAAGTTGTAAATGCTACCACTTATTCTAGCGCTTGTTCGATTGCTTGGTCTTGCTTGCCATTGCTCGCAATCTTGATAGATCCTAAAGTTACTACAATCCAACCAGCTTAAATGCTTTTGGATCTATTAGCTTAAATAGGCATCAGAGGCACTCAAGCCAAACAAAACTTGAAATGTTCAACTAACATCAGTTAAAAACTAGGCTCAGCTTCAGGTCGTGATATATATCCCCAGACCCCGCGTTGCGCTTTGATAAGCTGCGAACTCACCATGAGCCTGCGACTACACTTTGCGAATCTCCCTCGTGTGTCGTCCCAGACGCTTCGCTCGGGCGGAGTGTACCTCGCTGGTGCATTGTATGGCCTCGCATTCTTCGCAATGCTCGATTCTGCGCTTTGGTCCGCGAGCGACCGCCCCGTTACCAATGTGCGGGTTGGCTTTGTTGACTGGATCCCCTTGTTGCTAAGCTCTCTTGGTATGGCCACAATCAATTTAGTTGAAAAGAGCCGACTTCAAAGTGGTATGACTTTCGGCTCTGAGTACGGCGGCAGCAGTGAGTCGTGGCAGGCAAAGGTTGTCCTGTTTATGGGCTTTGCCTTCCTCAGCGGAGGCTTGGCAGGGTCCGTGGTCATCCTTGTGTTGCGCTACATTGTGCACCACCATGGTCTACCAGAGCTCAACATGGGCCTTGAGAATGTATTTAGTGCTGGATGCGTGATGGTTAGCTGTGCGCTGCTATGGGCAGCCCAAAACCTTGAAGACGACTACTCCTACTCACTGCAATTGTAAGAGTTCAATTCTACCAAATGTAGCCTGCCCCCAAGTGTTCATTGATAGTACAGCATTATAAGCTGTGCCAGCTCTAGCCCTCCTCTCGTAGTTGGACTAGCCCCAGTACTATTTCGTACTCAACGTTGACCTGGGCTAGTTGATAGCTTGCTGCTCAGTTAGAATCTGCTCGATTAGGAAACTAAACATATTTAATGATGATAATTTTCAAATACTAAAAACCAAATTATATGATAGTGGTTGAACCGTTATGTCTTGTTCTGCAGTCCTAACGGTGACCGGTGGTGCGCTGACAAAAAAGGCACCCTATCACCGGCATTCTTTTTCATGCGTCGCGCGACCAAGGTCGGCCTTGCAGCCGCTGGCGGCTACTCGGTCTATGTAGCTGCTGTTCAAGGAGAAACAATGCGTCAAATATGGATGCGAAAACAGGTCGAAGACCCCACAGTTCGCTATGCTCCTATCTGGGTGCTCGGCAGGTATACCAACCCGTTCCCCGAGTATAGGCACCAGACTTTGTTTGAGTTTGGTTATCGAAGACTCACGGAGTTATTCCATCTGCACCCTCCAGGAGAAGTACCAGTGGACAAGGCAAAGCTAAGGGAAGCGCTACCAGAGATGGTGCCCGACTTCAAAGCGTTGTCTAAACGGTGGTGGAGCCCAACCCGTTGGTGCTATAAACACCATACGGAAATTGCCCTAACTTGGCTGGGACAGAGCTGTGCATTTGTGCAATTCAGTGGTGGTCTTAATATTCTTACTGACCCAATGTTCAGTAACTCAGTAGTGAGCTCGCGGGTGGGACCCCAGCGCCTCGTGCCTGCGCCTGTGACCGTAGCAGGAATCCCAGACCCTAGTGTTGTTTTAGTATCGCATGACCACCAGGACCATCTTGATCTTGATGCTGCAGCCCAATTAAGTAGTAACGCTGTTTGGGTGGTGCCTCAAGGAGTTGGCAAGCGCCTGCCTGCGGATGCCAAGGTGGTCGAAATGACGTGGTGGGAACGCATTCCAATGCCAAATGTCGACGAGAGCCTGGGTTATGAGATTGCGTGTACGCCCGCAATGCACTGGAGCGGCCGTGCGATTGTTGACTCGAACACAACGCTGTGGTGCTCGTTCCTTGTGCTTCGGCATGGCAAGCCGCTGTTCTTCCACGCTGGCGATACCGGGTACGCCAATGGTCTATTCCGCAGTATCTCAAAAGTTTATGGAAAGGGTTGTGAGCTCGCTATGATCCCGTGTGGTGCCTACCGACCGCGATGGCACCTGCGCTCGCAGCACATGGACCCCTCTGAAGCGGTGCAAGCGATGCAGGACATTGGCGCCAAAAACATGGTTGGTGTGCACTGGGGCACATTTGTGATGAGCGAGGAGCCATTTGACGAGCCTCCTCGCCGGCTTAAAGAAGCTGGTATTGCCGCGAAATGCCGCGAGGGCTCAGTCCGGTGTCAAACATTAGGCCAGACCACTGTTTACTCTGCATAAAAAGCAAAAAGAAAACAAACAAAAATAAAGCAAAACTGTTTATTCGGCCTGATCCAATTGCGACCGTATAGAGTATATAGACTTTACCCAGACAAAAGACGGACTGGTGTGCCTCGGGCAAGTGCAAGCTAACCGGTGGTAGTAATGAATAAAAAAAGTATTAACTGGTCCTTAAGCGGAGCCCAGGGCGAACTCACTTCGCCAATGCATGCATCTCTTCGACTGTCATAGGCGTGAAGTTGTTCGGGTCGACCTCACACTGGCCCACCGCGTGCGGCGGTATGAGCTTGCTGTTGAGCTCGGGGGCTATGCTGAGCTCTAGGCGGGTAAAGTTGAACAGCTGTGGCAATTCGCGGTCAGGCTGCTCGGGATGTCTCCAGTCGGGCAATCGCGTAGTCGGGTCTCTGAGCTCGTCAAAGTACGGGTGGGTGAGTACTTCGATCGAGGATGGCCGTTTGTCGGGCGAGTACTCGAGCATCTGGGCCAGCAAGTCAATAGCATCCGCAGGTGCTCGTCGGAACACACGCTGGAGCGGGTGAGGCCTAATTTGTGGGAACTGGTGCTCGGTCAAATGGTTGGGGTTCATTTGCCTGATTTGTTCGCGAGTGGGCGTACCAAGCACCTTGATGATCTCGACGAGCTGGTCGATGCCATTACCGCCGGGAAATAGCGGCTGGCCCAAAATAAGCTCGGCCATAACACAGCAGCCACTCCACACGTCGATCTTGGTCGTGTAGTTAACGGCGCCAAAAATGAGCTCGGGGGCACGGTAGTAGCGCGAGCATATGTAGGCGACGTTGGGCTCACCCGGCACGAGGATTTTGGCCGACCCAAAGTCGCACAGTTTGAGCACCCCTGAGCGCGGGTCACACAACAAATTTACGGGTTTAATATCACGATGGCAGATTCCCAAGGCGTGGATGTAGGCGAGGCTGCGGAACATTTGGTAGGTGAGCAGCTTGACGTTGAGATTGGGCATGGGCTGGCGCGCTCTTGTGAACCATTTTGACTCGGCACCCACGGTATCCGGAACGTATTCCAACACAAGGTTGAGGTAAACATCGTCATTTTCGGCTGTGGTCATGAACCATGCCTTGAGGTTAACAATGTTGGGGTGTCGTACCTTGCGCATGATCTCGAGCTCACGGTTTTTAAAGCGGCGGTCCTGATGGACGCGCTTGATGGCGACTTCCTCGCCAGATGGCACGAGGCGTGATTGGAACACGACACCGAATGAACCATTGCCGACCACTTTGGACTGGGTGTAGTCAATTTCCAGGGGCTCGCCGCTCTGGCCGTCGAACACGCGCTGGCGAACAACCTCAGCAGTCATTTTATCCTTTTCGTTTTGTTTTTTTTTAGTTGTGTGTGGTTTTATCAAGTCAGGTACCCGGTTTGGAGGTGAGTTTGCGGTCGTAGTTGCGCACAAGTTTGCGTACCAAGTTGCGTCGAGGCTTGCGCAGGGCTACGGGTAAATGGCGGGACGAAAGGTTGGATGTGCTTGCGGAAAGCTAATGCTCAAAGTACGCAAGGAGGGAGGAGGGCACGAAGGCTCTTTTTAACTAGAAACCGGGGAACAGGAGATCGGCCACCCAGTGGTCAGAGCCGTGATGCGTGAATGTGTGGTTGTGAGTTGTGAGGGGAGAGAGTAGAAGGGAGGGAGAGGGAGGAGAAGGAGGGGGAAGGCAGACACGCAGTGGCAGGAGTAGGCTGGGACATGAGGTGTTGGGAATGATGGGGTTGGTTACGTAGTGGAGAACAATGTGACGATCCGCTACCCTGCCATGATCAGAGACACTTCGAGGCGAGCACAAGTCAAAAAGGGTCCCTAGTAGCACTAGATCGCTTGCGCATTCAACCACCCCAAAAATATTATTTTCTGTCGTAGCTAACAAATTTGCTCATGACGTGCCGATCCGTATTCCAAATCCCTTTTTTGCTGCAGCCTGCAGGGGCCCCTGCGTGGGCGGATTCCTGGTTTCATGGGGTGACGTCACCCCTCTTCTCCCTCCCATATAACTTGACCCTGGGCCATTTTGGCATTGCGATTGTGGAGGTCAACCGCAGGAAGCACACACTTTGATTCCACCCAAGCAAGCAGAGAAGGTTTGACTATGCTGTGCTGTGATGTTTAACTAAGACTGCCAAGGCACAAGCACAAGCATTAAGAACACAATGCGGTAACTGTGTTAGTTATCCGAGCTTATCGTGTTCAATGCTTGAGTTCATCGCTCAAGTCGGCAAATTTAGTTGATTTGGTTAATTTGAGCTGTAGTTGGTTCTGTAGCTAAGCTATTTTCGCTGTTCTATTACTTGCCTATTTGCATCTTCGGGAGGTTGTGCACCACTAAATTACTCCCAGCCTTTGGTCTTAGCTGCTAACTCAGCTATCTACAGTGCACTCCCCAGCCTCGCGCATTAGAACTATAATCAATAGCGCTAGCGCACTCAGGGCCAATTGCTCGGGTTGCCTAGATTGCGTAGGTTGTTCAGATGCTTCAATGGGTTTTTGGGAAACGGCTCACGCCTGCTGAGCAGCTCCGTAAACACCAGAGGGCGTTGGAACGTACCCAGCGAGAGCTCGATCGTGAACGCACCCGTCTCGAGAACCAGGAAAAGACGCTCATCAACGATATCAAAAAGGCTGCCCGCGATGGACACATGTCCAGCGTCCAAATCATGGCCAAAGACCTCGTGCGTACCCGCCAATATATCCAGAAATTCTATACGATGAAGACCCAGCTCCAGGCAGTTAGCCTGCGCATTCAGACCGTCCGCGGAAACCAGCAGATGATGTCGTCTATGCAGGGTGCTGCGCGCCTCATGGGCTCGATGAACCGCTCAATGAATCTGCCGGCCCTCTCACGTATCACGATGGAGTTCGAGCGTGAGAACGATATCATGGACCAACGCCAGGAAATGATGGACGACGCCATCGACGATGTTGGCGAAGACGAAGAAGAACAACAAGACGAAATCGTTGCCAAAGTACTTGACGAGATTGGCATCGACCTCGACCAGCAGCTCGCAAGTGCTCCCGCCACACTACCGGTTGCAGCCACTGCTGCTACCGAAGAGCCTACATTGGAGTCACGCATGAACTCGCTACGACGATAATCTTTGGTCAAACCTGGTCATAGTAGTTCGCTTAAACGCTACAAAACTAATTCTTTTGCTTTTAGTGGCCATCGCCTTTTTGATATTAAACCAAATTGTGCTTCTTAAGGTACTCCCAGATGGTTGCAACTGCCTGCTCAACAGATTGGTCCTGCGTAATGCGAATCTCGGGGTTGGTCGGAGCCTCGTAAGGTGCAGAAATGCCGGTGAACTCTTTAATCTCGCCAGCACGAGCCTTTTTGTACAATCCCTTGGGATCACGCTGTTCGGCCACTTCAACAGGAACGTCAACGTAAACCTCAACAAATGGCAGTTTCGATTCGGCGTGAAGCTCACGGGCCTGGTCACGGTCGGCCTTGTAAGGGCTAATGAAACTGGTAATAGCCACCTGAGTCGAGTCGGCAAACAACTTGGCAACTTCGCCAATACGACGAATGTTCTCCTGACGATCAGACTCACTGAATCCAAGGTTCTTGTTGAGTCCAAACCGGATATTGTCACCGTCCAAACGGTATGCAGGTACCTTCTCTTGCAGGAGATACTGCTCAAGGGCAGTTGCAATCGTAGACTTGCCGCTCGCGCTCAAACCAGTGAACCAAATGGTCAAGCCACGGTGGCCAGTGAGTTCACTGCGCTCAGCATGCGTCAAACCAGCGTGCCAGGTGATATTCGTCGCCATTGTGAAATATTATAGTGGAGTGCTTATCGATATCATGACTCTTGCCGCACCCTGTGCATTTGATCGCGTGCAATCACGTGTCGGGTATCTCGCATCCACCGAAGCCGACCATCTAACTAACTTGATTTAATTTTGTTGGTGTTGATACAAATATATACAGATTATTCCTTAGCGGGCTTTGCAGCGGCCTCAGTTGCCTCGGGGGTCTCAACAGACTCGGCAGATTCAGCTGGCTCAGCTGGCTCAGCTGGCTTTGCAAGTGACTCGACAAGGTGGAGTGTTTGAGTAGAACTCAACTTCTGGGAAGCGCTCTCAAGAGCTGCTACAAGCTCGGAAGCACCAGTGACCCCCAAAGTCTCGGCGGCCTGAGCTCCAGCAAGACCAATTGACGCATCAACGTTGTTGAGCTTAGCACCAATTACGTCCTGAGCGAGCCATTTTTGGATGTCCTGAGTTGCGCTCGCAAGAAGAGGCTCGAGGCGTTTAACGTGCTCGGCGCCAAACTTGTTACCGTACGCTGCCAGAGCGTATATGAGGCACATGTCTCTGCCAAGGGCGAGCGAACTCCGCATGTGCAAACGATAGAAGTGGTTCTTACTCTTGAGCGACAAGTAAGGCACGCGAAGAGCGAAAATCCGCAGAGCCTCCTGGTAGAAATGCTGGTCAAAGAATGGGTTGAAACGGTTCCTGTCCACGGTCAGGCTCGCGTAAACCTGCGTGAACGTACCAAGCTCTGCGGACCTGCGCAGGATCGCTGTGAAATGCTGCTTGCGCAGAATAGGCTGAAGCCGTTTGTGGTCGGCGAACTTGCGCATAAGACCTAATGTTGCGTCGAGCTGCTGAGGAGTCGATGCAGCCTCTATGATGGTCTGCAGATCGCTAACACTGGGAGGGCCAGGATACTGCGTGGGACGAACCTCTTTGCCGTCTACGGTGATTTTAGCATCGCCAAAACTAGTAACGGCAGGGTTTGCCCAGTGTGACTGGCGGAAAATGTGGTGACGCTCATGGGGCTTGAGCTGTTCAAACAACACGCTGCGCTGAACTTTGTCTACCACAGCCTGTCGTGCCGACCTGGTCTCAGCTGGCACCGCCGCAACTGGTGAGCCAGCATTCGCACCCACAGAAATGACCCCCTCGTTAACTTTCACAATGCCCGAGGCTCGCCCAGCCGACGCGAGCTGCGAGTAGCACCGTCTCATATTGGATGATGGTGTGAAACTTTCCAATCGTGAGCGATTACGTTTTGAGTGCTTGCGTAATGGCTCATAGGCACCGGACCAGACAAGTATCTTGAGATGAGTTTTGAGCCTATAATGATCATGATTTTTGCAGACTATCTTTTGTTTTTAAAACTTTCCTATTTTAGTTTGGAATTGCTTCAATTGGTGTGGGTGTCGGCATTGTCGTGAGATGTTGTGTTCTTCAATGAAACAAAGCTGAGCAAACACAGTTCCAAAAGCCTTAGTTACACCATCACAATGCTCTCTTTAGTTTCAACGAGTTGAAGCCAACTACGGCTGCGAATTAACTGGCTAGCAAAGTAAAATAGTTACAGTAACTTTTGAGCCAATAGATCGGTTTACACGTGATTCATCATCACGTGAGAAATGTTGTCGTGCGCTGCGCCTACGCGACGAGGTGGGGGGTTGTCCAAAACGGAAAAACATCCCTTCAGTTGGACTCCCCCCACCACGTCGGACAGTCGAAACCGTAAGTTCATTATGGTAGGCTTGGCCAAGAAGACGTTAGCGGGGATATCCTCGACCTTCTACTGTTTCTTCTACCTTTCAGTGCTTGTTTTCTCAGCACTGTTTACGGCATTATGGAAACGGTCAAAGGCCCGCACAAGGTCAAAGCCAATGTCAAAAGAGGACAAGAAGCTCACGCTTGACCTCGCGTACTATATAAATTTGGCCGGGCTCGATCTCGACCGGACGCCTGTATCTACTAAGGATGGATTTGGACTCGATATGGCACGGATTACGCCGAGAGCGCCCAAGGAGTCTGAAGATGGCATTGAGCTTCGTAGCCTCGTGTCTCAAGTTTCTGAATTGACCACCGACCAAAGAGAAAAGCCCAGGGGCAGTACGACCACTATAAGAAAACGAAAGTATCCCGTACTGCTCATACCGGGGCTGATGCAGGCTTCTGCGGCTTACTGCACGGCCGGTCCGCGGGCGATTGCGCTCACCCTCGCTCGCGCAGGCTACGATGTATGGCTCGGTAATAACCGTAACGGTTTTGACGTGAATCACGTCGATATTAATTTTGCCTGGGGCAAAGGCAACTGGGATTGGGAGATGATGGATCTGGCGTTGATCGACGTACCCTGCATGATCAACATGGTCAAGGAGAGAACTGGCGCATCCCATATTGCTGTAGTTGGCCATTCTCAAGGAACTACCCAAACGTTCTTGGGATTGTCTGCTTCACAAGGTAATGCCGAGCTCGGTAAAAGCGTCTCCTCGTTCTGCGCACTTGCCCCAGCAGTGTATTCTGGACCTGCCATTAACCAATGGTTTTTGCGATTACTCCGCGTGCCCTCAGGGTGGTACCATGCATTAATGGGATACCGGGCCTTTCTTGGTGTGATGGGCATTGGCCGTCGGTATATACCCCTGAAAATGTTCACCTATATTGCCTTCATTATGTTCCGGTTTATGTTAGGCTGGGAAGACAAGCTCTGGGATCGTACTTACCGCGACCGTAATTTCATCTTTGCTCCTGTTTTCGTGAGCAGTAATCTTATGTTCTGGTGGCTCGGCAAGCACGGATTCGCCGACCGTGGATGCATTTTCGAAAGTGAGGCCGAGCCATGGTTTGACGAACGCTTCCCACCGTTGGCAATCTTTACTTGTGGTCAAGACAATCTTGTACTGCCACAACCCCTAATTAGCCGACTCAAAACGCACGAACCTTACTTGCGACATCTTGAGATTTTTGACCTTCCCGAGTACTCGCATTTGGACGTTTTATGGGCGACAGACGCGGACCGTCGCGTGGCCGTGCCCGTCGCCGAGTTTATCTGGCAACAGATTCCCGACAAGGAGCTCTGGTATGAGCCAGATATCCTTGCTGCTAATATTTAATTTAACCGAGCCAATTCCAGCTCGACCACAGTGACAGTACGACTACAGTCAAGAAAACTAATACTAATGACAATCTAAAAACAACAACCAGTGAACTTACTGGCTGCTAATAGTACACTAGATATGGTTGATCCTCAGACAGTATATTGGCATATAGTGTGGTATCATAACTGCCGGGCAGCCCATAGGCTACGGACGGCTCAACCGCAAATTATAGTCATCCCCGGAAATTTAAACCTGGAGAACAACAGAATTTGGTGATGGTGGAGCCTTTATTTGTTACTGGGTGGGTGGAGGATGCTATAGGGCTTAGGCCCTAGAATTGAGTCGTCTCAAGTGACTCAGCGGCGGGGACTGAAAAATGCAGTCCTGCTGACGTTGCTGACAACATAACAAATACACGCTCTCCACATCCAAATTCAAAAAAGTCACGGGGAAGCTTTAGTTAGCACGGGCACAACTAAACTCCCAAGCAGAGCATCTTTCATCCGCATAGCTGAAAAGAAAGCCCTGAGAACTGAGGTTGTGTGGAAAATCCTGATACCCTTCTCTCTTTCACACACCACACACCATCATCAATGGCTTCCACACAGACGAACGTTCAGAGCGCCAAGTGGCGTCTCGTTGAGTTGGGTCGCGTTGTCCTCATCAACCAGGGCCCCGAGGCTGGCAAGCGTGCCGCCATCGTCGAGATCATCGACCACAAGCGTGCTCTTGTGGACGGCCCCGAGGTTGCCCGCCAGGCCGTGATTCTCGCCCACGTCACCTTGACCGCTCAGGTGCTTCCTATTCCTCGCGCCATCGGCAGCGCTGCTCTCGCCAAGAAGTGGGCTGCTAGCGACATTGATGCCAAGTGGGCCGCTTCCGCCTGGGCCAAGAAGATTGCCCAGCGCCAGCGCAGACGCGAGCTTACCGACTTTGAGCGTTTCCAGGTGCTTGTGCTCAAGAAGCAGCGCCGCTTTGCCGTGCGCAAGGCCGTTGCCAAGGCCTAAGCCTCTCCTAACTTAATGAAACCCACATTTGGCCCTTGCGGCTGTAAAACAGAAAGTTTTAAAAACCGAATAACTTATTCCTCAGCCTGTACTGTCTTGCCGGATTTTAGAAGGTGTACATTTATCGTCGCTTGTTTAGTTCAGGCTTTACTTGGTTCTACTCTGCTTGGTTCAGCCTGCCTTTGTCTAGCTCTGCTTGGTTGGGTTTGTTTAGCTCTGCTTGTGTTTGTTTGATTGTGCCTGGCTCTACCGCCTAGCTAAATCAAACAGATATTCGCACTAGATTGTTGGGCAAAACAGCAACAACAAAAATCCTTTCTGTACATTTAAATATAGACTTTCAAAATTCAAACCTATCTATTGGCCTCCTCGGGAGTCTGTGTCTTCAGCTGCAAGGCATGGATGCCGTTCGCCATCTTCATTTCCGGTGCCAGCAGTTCATACACAAGGCGGTGGCGCGCAGGCTTCGATTTGCCTTCAAACGCGTCGCTCACAATCTCGAGACGGAAGTGTGACTCCACAGTGTTGCTTGAGCCACGCATTGAAGCGTGGTGTGCGTGCATGTGGCTATCATTGAACACCTCAAGTGACTTGGGGTGCAGTGCCTCTGTAACCTTGCGTCGCACGGTATCGGTGATGGGCGTCGAGGACATGAACCGTTTGAACATGGCCGTAAATGACAAGCTAGGCAGAGAGATAATATAAGCAGCTATCAGCGTGCACACGACAAGGAACGGCAAAAAAAACGATGGCGGTGATGTACAAAATAAGAATCGTAGAAATACAGAATAGAATAAATAGTTTATTTTTTGGTTTGGTTGTTGGCCTACTCATCGCCCAACATTGCCTTAAGGCCATACTCCGTGCGGAACTTCTGCGACACCACATTCAACTGTGAGATCAACGCACTGCACGCATTCTTCAGAGCCTCCCGGGGAGTGTATCCGTCCTCAGTCTGTACACGCATCAGGAAGTTGGCGAACAAAGGGTGCTCGACCTTGTAGGCGGCGTAAAGCACGCGAGGGTCCTGGTTGAGCTGGTGCGTCAACATGTTGCCCAGGGTATGGTCCTCACGCTCGAACTTGATGATGGCAGCGTTCGGCATGCGCTGGTCAGGCGACACCGTGACCTTGGCTGTGCCGTCCGGCAGCAGGAACAGCTCGAACCGATCAGGCGCG
This sequence comes from Wickerhamiella kurtzmanii, assembly GCA_030572965.1. Lineage (NCBI taxonomy): Eukaryota > Fungi > Ascomycota > Dipodascomycetes > Dipodascales > Trichomonascaceae > Wickerhamiella > Wickerhamiella kurtzmanii. The sequence continues at coordinate 31,993 of JAJMCK010000028.1, read as the reverse complement.
TTCATACTGAGGGTGGAGGGGTCGAGAAAAGTCAGGCATCTCGTGACAAACGCATAAAAACGCCTAGGCCAGCGATCCCTCTACGGCGTGGCTCAACAATCGTGCCTTTTAGAGCAGTTTTTAGAGTACTTTTAACAAATCTACTATAAAAAATTGCACTAAAACATCATTGCTGTTTAGTTTTGCTTGTGTGTGTCCTTACAATGGGGTTGCCGTGGCGTTTGTATCGCGGGGTGAATGAATCACGTGGTTACAGATCTTGAGTTTGTCGCTGTGTATCACCTCCCCACAATCATTGCGATTCCTTCCTTATATTTTTATTTCAATTTCCTCAACATCTAACCATATAAATTCATCAAAATGAACACTCTTCAAAGGTATTTGCTCATATTCTCGCAATCTCACCAGCGGAGATAGGCCAGGCTCCAACGGCGATCGACTGACTCAGCGCCTGCCCTGCCTGAAAGGTGCCACAGGAACCCAGCGCACACTTCCCATGGCCTCCCTAACCTCGAGGTAAACCCTCCTCCTCCTCCTCTTTCTCTCTTTAACTCCCCGTTCTCGTTTTCCAGTTTGCAACCACCGACCTTCAACCGGAGGCAGATGGCATCGCAGAACTGGAAGCCAGAGCTCGCGCAGCCACAACCTGGCCCGCGGCCATATGACCCTGCGAACCCGCAGGGACAGCAGCCTCAGGGCCAGACCCAGGGCCAACTCGGCGGTCTCGCCCAACAGCCGGGTCAACCTGATGGCGACCATGCGCACCAGCAAAACCAAAACCAGCAGCCTCATTTTGTGCTTCCAAGCATTAGCCAGTACCAACTGCCGAGCATCAACGACAGCCTGCCTCACATCAACGGGCTGCACGGCATCCAGGACAAGGATCGCCGCGAGGGAACGACTTTGCCTTCGATCGTGGGCCACCAAGTTCCCTTGGGACAGCGTCCACACCAGCCTCAGCAACAGGCTCAAGGTCAGCAGCCTCAGCAACAGCCCCAGCAACCCCAGCAGCCTCAGGCCCAGGCTCAAGCTCAGGCGCCGCAGCAGCAGCAGCAGCAGGCTCAACAGCAGGTTCAACAACCTCAGCCACAACAACAGGCTCAGCAGGCTCAACAGGCTCAACAGCCACAGCAACAGGCCCAGCAGCCCCAGCAAGCTCAACAGGCCCAGCCTCAGCAGCAGCAGCAGCAGCAGCCCCAACAAGCTCAGCAGCCCCAGGCTCAACAGCAACAGGGACAGCAGGGACAACAGGGACAGCAGCCCCAAATGGTCCAACAGGCAGAAATGATGATGCAGTATATGCCTATGTACCAGTACCCCCAGATGCCCCAGCCGCCTATGGGCTACATGCCCCCACAGCAGAACGGTGACTACCGGCCGCTCAACGTAACTGATGCGCTCACCTACCTCGATCAGGTTAAGGCGCATTTCCGTAACCAGCCGGATGTGTACAACCACTTTTTGGACATCATGAAGGATTTCAAGAGCCACGCCATTGATACCCCAGGTGTCATTGATCGCGTGTCGTCGCTGTTCCGCGGCCATGCAAATTTGATCCAGGGATTCAACACATTCTTGCCTGCTGGCTACCGCATCGAGTGCTCGCTCGACCCGCATGACCCGAACCCCATCCGCGTCACTACCCCTATGGGTGCACAGATTGTGCCCGTACATAGCCGCCCCGGTGATTTGCAGGCAGCTCTTGCAGCGCAGCAGCAGCAGCATCAACAACAGCAGCAACAGCAGCAGATGGGCCCACCCCAGCCGCCAAAGCGCGAGCACGCTAATATGAGTCCGCAGCAGCAGCAGACCCAGCTCGCGGCCCAGCAACAACAGCAACAGCAGCAGCAACAACAACAGCAGCAACAGCAGCAACAACAGCAGCAGCAGCAGGAGCGTCAACAGCAGCAGTTCCAGAACCTTCAAGTCGCCGCGGCCGGTGGCCAGGCTTCGGCACGGCAAGGCGGCCCTGTTGAGTTCAACGATGCAATTTCGTACGTGAATAAGATCAAGAACCGCTTCAGCCAGCAGCCAGAAATCTACAAGGCGTTCTTGGAGATCCTTCAGACTTACCAGCGTGAGCAGCTGCGCATCTCTGAAGTGTACGCTCAAGTGACGCACTTGTTCCGCGATGCTGCAGACCTCCTAGACGACTTTAAGCACTTCTTACCCGAGACTGGGGCTATGCCTGGCATGGCTGTTCGCGATGATGTCCGCCTTCCTCCCGTGGGTAATTTTGGACCTCCTGGCGGCCAACAACAAGGCCAGCAACAGCAGGTGGGCAACTATGCCCAGCCTGGTGTGCCGGCTCACCAGGCAACACAGTACCAACAGGCAGCTCAGGTAGCTCAAGTCGCTCAGGCTCAAGCGCTCGCTCAAGCTCAGGCACAGGCACAGGCTGTTCAGCAGCAGCAACAACAGCAACAGCAGCAGCCGCCACAGCCGCAGCCGATCCCGCCTCAGGTCCCACAGCAGGCTCCGCAGCAGATGGCCCCGGCTCCTCAGGTGGCTCAGATTGGCCACGCTCAACACGCTCAAATGCTCGGGGTGCCACCGCCACCAAATTCAGTCGTGCTCGGCCCAGGTACTACTATCGCCGCCGGTATGAAACGGTCGGCTATGCATCACGACGAGGGCGGTGTTGTCTCCCGCAAGTCGAGCCTTGCTGAGGAGATTGGCTTCTTCGACAAGGTCAAGAAATTGCTGCCAAAGGCTACCTACCAAGAATTCCTCAAGGTGCTCAACTTGTTCACTCAGCGCATCATCGATGTGAACACCCTTGTAGAGAAGGTGGATCTGTTCATTGGCCAGCAACCTGAGCTGCTCTCATGGTTTAAACGCTTTGTTGGCTACGAGGGCAAGCCTCTGACCATCGAGAACATTGTGCATCGCAAGCATTTGGTAGATCTGTCGCAGTGCCGCGCCTACGGACCTTCATACCGACTGCTTCCTAAGACAGAGACGTTTATGCCTAGCAGTGGGCGTGACGAGCTTTGTTGGGAAGTGCTCAACGACGAGTGGGTCGGCCATCCAACTTGGGCATCAGAAGATTCAGGCTTTGTTGCGCATCGTAAGAACCAGTACGAAGAGATTCTGTACCGCATTGAAGAGGAGCGTCACGAGTACGATCACTGGATCGGTGCCAATCAGCGCTCAATTCAGGTGCTTGAGACTATCGCCAACCGCATTGCAAGCATGTCCACCAAGGAGCAGGCAGCGTTCCGCCTTCCCCCTGGTCTCGGCAATAATAACACCATCTACCAAAAGGTGATCAACAAGATCTATGACCGCAAGAACGGTGCCGAAGTCATTTCTGCGCTTCACGATAACCCTGGAGTTGCAGTGCCGATTGTGTTGCGACGCCTCAAACAGAAGGACGAGGAATGGCGACGAGCCCAGCGTGAATGGAACAAGGTGTGGCGTGAGGCCGAGCAGAAGGCTTTCTACAAGTCGCTTGACCACATTGGCCTCACCTTCAAGCAGGCCGACCGCAAGCAGCTCACGAGCCGCGCGCTGCTCGGAGATATCATGGCTGTCAAGGCTGAGCAGACCGTCAAGCGTCGTGTGGCTGCCGCCGCGGCCGCAAAGCCGCTGCCTGCGCCTAAAAGCCACCTCGACTTTGTTGTGCAGGACCGCGACGTGCTTGGTGACGTTCTCGGGCTCGTGCTCAAGTTCCTAGAGCACCGCGGTACTTACTCCGCACACGACCGTGAGACGATGGCCAACTTCGTTCAGGCATTCATTCCCAAGTTCTTCGGCGTTGAGGTCGCAGGTGCCAAGCCTGATCGGTCGCTAGCGTCTGTGCTGCGACCAGACTCGGTTAGCTCCACTACTAGTTCGACTGGCACTGAGAACGGCCATACCCAGAACGGCGACGCCGAGCCGGCTAGCGACAGCGCTGATGCTACGAAAGAAGCCAAAGGCGAAGATGCCAAGGACGAAGCTGGAGAGGCAACTACTGCCGAGGACAGTGATGCTAAAGGGGTCGACGAGGCTGGCACCTGGCTCAAGTTTGAGCGTTTGCAACCGCCTCTGGATGAGCCCGAGGCACCAAGAGATAACTACAACTTGTTCGCCAACACGCTGATGTATTTGTTCATGCGCATTCTCCAGATCATTTACCAACGCCTCGAGGATGTGAAAAACGCAGAAAGCCGTGTATCTCAAAATATTGCCAACGACCGTACTACGCCCTATGCGAAGGACTTGGGTCTCTACGATAACCGTCTTGACGAGCTGGGTCTTCGGTTCAAGCCTGAGAACGTATACGAGCAGGCTCTGAGTCTATGCTACCGCCTTATTGAGGATGAGATCGAGCCACAGTGGTTCGAGGAAGCCCTTCGCCAGGGCTACCGCAACCGAGCCTTCAAGCTTTACACCATTGATAAGGCGCTACAAAGCTTGGTCAAGCAGCTTCATCTAATGATCAGCGATGCTGGAACTATCGAAGCGTTGATGCTTTGGGAGCAGGACCGTGCCGAGCCTAAGACTGACGTGCGCTCACAGATCGTGTACCGCATGCGTGTGAAGCAGGCCATTGGTGGCGCCGACGAGCCCTTGTTCCGCATTGGCTGGGTCACAAGCCAGCATAAGATCAGCTTCCAATACCTTGGAGCCTACGATCTCACCCTCAAGGGTGTTGCCACGACGCAGCAGCGATGGGAGTACTACGTCACAAGTTATATGATGAGTGCACCAACTGAAGGCGTCCCGCTCGACCAGATTCGTGCCCCACTGCTGCAGCGATCGCTGCCAGAAGACTCTGAGATCCCTGAGGACAAGTTTGCTTTCGAGGTGCTGGCACAGGATTTGCGTGCTCGCATTGACTTCAACACCTACAAACTGTTCTTTGAACCTGGAACGGCGGACTGCATAGTAAACCTTGGCCACCGCGCTACCCAGCCGGATGAGGCTCGCGAGGCGCGGTCCAAGCGATGGGAGGAGGTTCTCGGCCAGGCCGAGACTGCACTCAAGGAGCGTGAGGCCGAGGTTGCTGCTGAAGAGGCGGCTGCCAAGACTGCGCAGCAAAAGACTGAGGAGCAGACCGAAGAGACTGTGGACCAGACTGTTGATCAAACCCAGGAGCAGACTGTCGATCAGACTGTTGATCAAACTCAGGAGCAGACTGTCGACCAGACTGTTGATCAAACTCAGGAACAGACTGTCGATCAGACTGTTGGAGAGCACACTGTGGACCAGACCCAGGATCAGACTCAGGACCAGACTCAAGATCAAACTCAGGATCAAACTCAGGACCAAACTCAGGACCAGACCCAAAACCAGACTGATGATCAGACGATCGACCAGACCCAGGACCAGACCCAGAATCAGAGTGCCATGGACACTACTGAGTCGAAGCCTATTGTCGAGGAGAAGCAGACCGAGGAGTCTATTTCTGCCGCAGGAGTCAACGAGCCTGAACCTGAAGAATCTGACCTTCGTGGTGCTCCGCGACCCATTGATGTGGCCGTTGCGGAGTCTGAGCACAAGGCCGAGGTCGGGGCCGCTGAGTCGCGACCGGAGTCTAGGCAAGACGACTCTGGCATGCAAATAGATTAATTGTAGTTTTGTTATTTTATTCCCTTATAAATATTACCGTATTCTTTCTTTGAGTGTGGCTAGCGGAACGTTGTCGTCGTCATCAGCGGAAACGTCAACACCAAAGTCGGCAATGTTCTCGCCTTCCCAGCTACGCCAGCGGTCGACCCGATAGTATTCGTGGGTACGTACTTCGCTCGAGTCTGCTGGTGGCCATCTCTGCTTGGTCGCGAACGCTTTTTTATGGGTGTAACCATCGCCAGGGCCACGAACGTAAGGTATCAACCACAGAAGCGTCCCTCCAAGCATCTCGTTGAGATTTTCAAAAGGACTGCCGAGGTCAAACGGGAAGGGGTCAGGGCGTTTTAGAAGAAGACGCCGCCTGACCATGGCCCTTACTCGCTCCTGTTCCCACACTTCAATCTGAGTCTGGCCATTGACAGCATCTGCGAGCACTCGAATTAGGAGGATACCAACAGTCACAAGCACAAGTAGTTGAAGCGGTGGCAGGATAATTCCCATGACTATACGTGAGCGCGGCACAAGGTATGCGGGGAGATGTCTATCCTGCCAGAGCCTCCAGTCCCAAGCGGCAGTTTTCGCGAGCCCGTAGCTCGTTTCGGCCACCACAGCAGCCAAAAAGCGGGTGAAGTATGCCAAGTTTTCATGGCCAACACAGTTATTTGTCCATGGACAATGATGATCCATGCGAAGAACACAGCGGCCGCATTGGCGACAGTGGTGAGCTCGTTCTGGCTTTGGACGGTGACATTTGAGACACATTATTAGATTTGTGGCATCTGCGGGTGGTTCTGCAAGTGTGAATCCTGGCGCGGTCCAAATGGCCAACCAGTAGTGCCAAAACACGCCTGCGAGCCCGACCAAGAATAAGAGGCGCTGTCGAAACGTATCCTCTATCATGACATACTTAAACGTAGCCCAACCTAGGAACGAGATCAACGTCAGAGGAATTATAATTCCAAGGCGATACGGAAGGTTCTTCTTCATTGTGAACCGTTGCCGTTAGCACCTGGTGGAGCCCTTTTTACGTTCTAACGCTTTAACCACCAGGTAAGGGCAGTGATAAATGGTTTGGTCACGTGATGTATAGTTACCCAATCTAAGCTGTCATAACATGTCAAGCCGTGTGTCCTAAGGCTGAGCGAAGTAGAAATGGCAGGTGATTCAGGGCACGGGGAGCCTCAGTTACACACCCGGGCGATCGGCAGATACGACCCTGACCCTGTGCTCGCACATGGGCCCTTGATAGCACTTGCACAGACCTCTGGCACTCGACTAGCTCACAAAAGTTTTAATTTACAACAAAAAAATTGCGAGCTTACACCAAAATCCGTGCTTGCGGATGTTCCCGGGCTCAATAGCAAACTCACGCATGCAATGTGGGGGGCTTAATGGCCGCGGTATATTTACATGCCACATTCTAAGCACCCACTTGGCTTGACTTGATTGACTTGACCAGCCAACCAAACAGAGATGAGGGCTTCTTTGCGACGCTGTGGAGCCAAACGCACGCGACTCACGCGTGGAAAATTCATACCAGTGACCTACCAAGGTCGTGCACTGCTCGGCAACCCCGCACTCAACAAGGGATCGGCCTTCCCTGACGGTGAGCGCAAGCTGTTCAAGCTGGAGAGTCTGTTACCTCGTGATGTGAACTCACTCGAGGAGCAGGTGGAGCGTGCCTACCAACAATTTGGTATGCGACCCACGGATCTGCTCAAGAACTCGTTCATGGAGTCTCTGAAGCAGCAGAACCACGTGTTGTACTACGCTCTCATCACCGAACACATCAAGGAGCTCATGAGCATTATCTATACGCCCACTCAAGGTGAAGCTATTGCCAATTATTCCCACATGTTCCGTCGTCCTGGCGGCTGCTTCCTTGATATCCATCACCCCGAGCTAATTGAGGAAGGCCTGGCCTCGTTCGGTGATAGCGAGGACATCGATTATATTGTCGTGACCGATGCCGAGGGTATTCTGGGTATCGGCGATCAGGGTGTTGGCGGAATTGGTATTTCCGAAGCTAAATTGGCGCTCATGACTGCGTGCGGAGGTGTCCATCCCAGCCGCGTGATCCCTGTGGTGTTGGATGTAGGCACCAACAACAAGGCTATGCTTGACGACCCATTGTACATGGGCAACCGTCACGCCCGTATTCAAGGCAAAGAGTATCACGATTTCGTCGACAAGTTCGTAGCCAACGTGCAGCAGCTCTTCCCAGACGCTGTTCTTCACTTTGAAGACTTTGGCACTGCGAACGCGGCCCCCATTCTTAACCGCTACGTCGACAAGTTTGCCTGCTTCAACGATGATATTCAGGGAACCGGTGCTGTGACCATGTCAGCTCTCAAGGGTGCGCTGGCCGCGAATAATATCGAGCTCACCCAGGCTCGCATTATGATCTACGGTGCAGGCTCTGCTGGCGTGGGTATCGCCAATCAAATTTACGACAACATCCACATGACCACTGATCTCAACGAGACAGAAGCTCGCAAGCCTTTGTACTTGGTTGATCGTCACGGACTTATCACCACCGAACTTGCCAAGGACAAGACCAAGGTTAACCCTGGCCAGGCTCAGTTTGCTCAGGATATCCCAACCCCGAACCCGGGCAATTTGCTCAATTTGATCCACCAAATCCAGCCCCATGTGCTCATTGGATGCTCAACTCAGGCAGGTGCATTCACCAAGGAGATTGTGCAGGAGATGGCCACGCACGTTGACCGCCCGATCATCTTGCCTCTATCGAACCCAACCCGTTTGCACGAGGCTGTGCCCAAGGACTTGATTGAATGGACGAACGGTAATGTTCTCGTGGCCACTGGCTCGCCGTTCGCCCCTGTCAATGGCCGCGAGATCGCCGAGAACAACAACTGCTTCATTTTCCCCGGCATTGGCTTTGGAGCTGTTGCTGCCCGCGCCAAACTTATCACGAAGAGCATGATTGCCGCTGCTGTGGACCGTCTCGCCGAGCTTGCACCCATTCACGAGGACCCTGTGAACGGCCCATTGCTGCCAGATATCTCGGACATTCGCGACATTTCGGCCCATGTTGCCACTGCTGTGGTCCTCGAGGCCAAGAAGGAGGGCCTGGCAATGGTCGAGCACATGGAGTCAGCCGTTGAAGGCGGCAACATTGAGATCCCTGAGGATTATGACGAGTGTCTTGCCTGGGTCCGTTCTCAAATGTGGGAGCCTCGCTACCTACGTTACGTGCCCACGCAACGCTTCACGCGTGAGTTCTACTAGTTTCTCTAATTTAGTTTTAGCGTCTGTTCTAGCGTTTGATTGATACGACCAGGAGGAGACAGTGCTCAGAAAGGAGGTGGTGTAGCTCTGCGCTTCAACGCAGCAGCTTCAACAGTCTTGACGGTGGAAAAGTCTTGATACGTAACAATTTTTAGTCTAGCCTACGCGCTCTTGAAGAGCTTCTCGACATCGGCAATAGCCTGCTTGAGCACATCAGCCTGGAACTTGTCCTGGTCAATGGCAGCGTTGATCTTGGCCTCGACAGACTTGACGAGGTCACCCTGCTCGCGCTGGCGAACGTTAGCCTCGTAGCGAACCCAAGAGTCAAGCACCTCCTTGGCCTTGGCAGCGAACTCAACCTGCTGCTTGAGCTCGAAAGCCTGGGCCTCGAGCTCGACGGTCTGCTTAGAGACGGCGAACAAGCTCTTGGTGGTGGGAACAACCTCGCTAAGCTGGTTAACGCTGTCGATGCGGTCCTGAACGGCCACGACGTGCTCCTCACGAGCCTTGTTAAGGGTGTTCTTGATGTGCTCAATGTGGCCCTCAGCCCAGCCCTTGTAGCCAGGAGCGACGGTCTTAGCAGCGATGGTGATCACACCGGCGAACACGGCAAGCAAACAGGTCTCAGCGTTAAGAACGTAGAGAGAGTTGGCGATCGCGTAGGTGCCAGCGGCCAGGCCAGTAGCGAGGATTCCGCTCTTGCTAAGAGGGGAGTTACCAGGCAGAGAGTCGATGAGGCTCTGAGCCTTGGCCTTAGGATCCTGCTGGGTAGCGTAGGTACGAGCCATAGCGGTCGCTGGCGACGCCAGCGCCGGGCGTGCGACAATACGGCCAAGCGTCCGTGCCCGAATCATGTTGGTGGTTGTAAGGTAGGGTTTTCACGCCGGCGATGTTAGTTCACCTTACACCACCCACCCACGTATGCTCCACAAAGGCGCGAGATTGTGCGCGTTAGTCAGCGCCGAAGCCAGCTTGGCCAATCCCAGCTGTGCTCGCATAATCGCGGGTAAGTGCACTTCAAACGCATATTTTGAAGTGTGTCACGTGTAATCGTTGAACAATCACGTGTGTTTGTTCAAGTGGGTCCGCCAATGTGGTAGGTAAAGTACGGCAGCTAGCTGCACAAAAATAAGAATAAATAGAATATATATACCACTACGGCACCAACCTGCTTTCGCTGTCGTCTTCGTCCTCGTCTTCGTCTTCCTCCTCTGGCGGAATGCCCAGGCGCTTGGCAACTGTCTGCACAATGTCTGTCCACTCGCGCATACCGCCCATGCCAATGTCACCACACACAAGAACCTTTTCCACAGGCTTGAGAATCTCCACGAAAGGGAATTCCTCCTTAAGAGTGTTGTAGTGTCGTTTCGTGACTGGGTTCGTGTACATGTGAGTGTTCATTGCCGGAGCAAGTAGAATTGGCACCGCTGGGTTCCATACGCGGAATACAGACGTTAACAAGTTGTCACAAATACCATAAGTGAGTTTCGCCAGAGTATTTGCCGAACATGGAGCCACTACCAAAATATCTGCCCACCTTCGCAGCTGCACATGAAGCTGGTGGTCGGCAGTTGTGACTGGCAAGCCTGTCTTTTTCGGCTTGAGCTCGCGCGACTTCCACTCGTCCTCGTCATACCAAACCTTGACATCACGAGGAATATCCGAGGGATCAAAGAACAATCGTGAAGCACTCGTGGCGACCAACTGGATGATTGCTCTTTGGTGGTAGATCTGTTTGAGCTTGTGGATAATCATTGAAATCTTGATGGTGGCTACACTGCCAGTGACTGCTAGAAGGATATGCAACTCATTGGAGTTCTGCTCCTCCTGAGGGGCAAGTTGCGGCGAGGCTGTGCTAGGCTCGGGAGTGGATAAGGCAACGCTCGCACCACCAATTCTCACACCAGCATTAGGGGCCACGGGGGCTGCTGCCGCCTGGGCAGGCGCAGCTGTGGCGGGTGCGGGTGGGCTAGCGAATCGCGGGGCGCCGCCTCGAGGAGGTGCTGTAAGATGAAGAGCGCTCTCATTGGGGGCGAGGCCCTTGGCACGAGCAGCGTCGAGCTGTCGAATGACGGTGGGAGGGTTGTGCTCACGGTAAGCCTTTGACTCGGCCGATTCAGTTGAAAATGAGACATTTCGCGGGATAGCAGGAGTTGCTGCAGGTGCTGCATCAAGGGAAACACTACCAAGTCTATCTGCAAGCTTTGATGGCTGTACAATCGGTGATGGGCCTGCCGGTTTCGGGCTCAGAATCGGGCTCTGGGCCACGCCTTCTGCCCTGGCAACATCGATTCGAGCTGGTGTGTTACCACTAGTGCTTGGGGCGCTCTTTCCGCTCAAATCACTCGGGGCCGTCGACGCAGACTGTGGTCGCGGTTGTGATTGTGGCGGCAGTATGGACGGTGGCTGTCCTGGCTGCCGCCGTGGCGTCTGCTCTTGCGACATCACAGGCACAAGCTCAGGGTTTCGTATTTCTCGCGACGCGAGGCAGTCTGTATAAAGACAGCCTTTGTTTCGCGCTACTTCAAGCGAGGATGTCGACCCTCGCGAATCTGGTGAGAGGAAGATGGATGGGGGTGGTTGGCTTGGTCTTGCTTGGTGGCTTGTGGAGCCTTTCTCCAGTGTTTCGACGTGCGAGCTCCTCCTGCCTAGGAAAGCGTGCTTGGATGAGCTCCTCCCAAGAGATGAGCTGAGCACAGGCAGGGGAGCAAACCTGTGTAAGCACAAGCGAGTCAAGGGAACGGCTTCAAGCAGGCTGATACGGTGCATTCCAGGCTGCTTATCGGTGATTAGAGAAATGTATGTAAAGACCGGTGATTCTAGAAAAAGAATTGTTAATTTCTAAATTCTTGTTGTTTCATTTTAATTGCTATTTTGATTGCAGCTGTGACCTTCCTTGTTGTTGTGGTGGTGCTATCTCAGGCAGCACTACCGCAGACAAAATTATTGGTAGGGTGATTGAAACACTGGTAGATCTATATTCTAGTTAGGCAACAACCTCCTCTATATTGAAAATTGGAGGACTCGCGGCCGGGGAAATCGGCTTCCGTGCTGGGACGTTTTCCTCGGGGCTAATCAGCCATAGGTGCGTCGCTACAGTGTCGGCTGACCATCTGGCAGTTGGGCTTGCGTTCAACATGTTATACATGAGGTCAATTGCATCGTCACTGAACATGATATCACGTCGGAACGGAAATGCAAGGTCGTGCGCTCGGATTCGCCGGTACACGCCTGCAATTGTCGAGGAGTGGAATGGCGTGAACCCATACAGCATGCTGTAGAGCATCACACCCAGCGACCAAACGTCAGCTTTGAGTCCAAACCTACTTGGAACTCTCAAAATTTCAGGGGCCATGTATGCTGGTGTCCCACATGGCTTCGTACGAAGGCATCGTGGCGAATCAAGCATCATTGCAAACCCAAAGTCACATAATTTGGGGCACATGTTTCCGTCGAGCAGCACATTCGTGAGCTTGAGATCGCCGTGATGAATGTTTTGGGTATGCAGAAAAATTACTGCTTGCAGAATTGGAGCAAAAAACCGCCGTGCATCCGACTCTGCCAGCCCGCCGCATCGCTCAACCAGTGTCATTAGTGACTGGTAACTGCAAAAATCAAGCACCAAATACACATTGAGGCTGTCCTCGGCGGAATCAAGGAACTTGACAATGTTCGGGTGATCAAGTGAGCGATGAATCCCAATCTCTCGCCGAAGTCGCTTGCGAGCGCCGTCGTCTGCCCGGATGCGAGACTTCTCCATTGACTTGACAGCATATATTTTCCTGCTTTCTAGCGTTACTGCCGCATAGCACCGCGAGTAACTCCCTGTACCAATGCAGTTACCAAGGTGATAGGTTCTGCCGCTCTGCGACAAGACCTTATTCGGCACCCTCGGTCGCGACCATCGCCTGAGGATTTTCTCAAGAGCTCGAGGCTTTCCTCCTTGGCTTGATGCTTGTGGCATTTCATTGGGGTAAGAATTTCGAACCGTTGGCAACGACGGTTTTATATACCAACAAGGTTTCTGCGGACATGAGACCGATGGTGCGACGCTTTGACAGGCGGCGACGGGCATTTCTGCTCACGAACGCTGGCTACTTGTCAATTCCCGGCTTTTGGAATACAAACAAATTTGCACAAAAGATAGTTTGTCTTCGATTGTCCACCGGTATTGCCTAAAAAGTCGAGCCTCTATAGACCTCGAGCCCTAGCCCCCCGGTGGATCGTGCGTCGCGCCCTTGCCCATATTGAGACAGCTGAAGTAAGAAGATTTGAATGGCCCTGCTCTGGCCCTTTGTTTGGGCCAGACGACGCAGCTCTTCACGTGCCACTGGTCGCGCGGCCAATTTTAAGGCACATAATCTGGGCCCATTCATGCAAAAGGCCGTCCAGCTGTTGACGGCGCTGCCTGGGATTAAGCTTAAGGAGCTCGCGCTCCGATGCGGGTCTCCCTTCTCGGGCAACAAGCCGACAATCGCTGAGCAGCTTGTTGAGACTCTAGCGACGCGTCAAGCGATGAATAGTCGCCGTGTACTGTCAATTGATATGGGTGTGAAAAATATTGGCGTTTGTCTAGTGGTTGAAACCCCTGGTGAAAGGGTCACCGTCAAGTACTGGGCCCTGCACTCGCTACCAAAAGATACTAAATTCGCCTACCCAGAGTTTGCCGATCGAGCCCTTGAACTGGTGGGCACATTGATGGCAACGGAGCCTACAACAGTTGTGATCGAGCGTCAACGATCACGTTCGGCGGGGTCTCCTTCAATTCCGAATGCCGTGCTCCGTACCAACGTGCTTGAAGGTGCTGTATTTACAGCCATCCGTCAAGCTTACAGTGTGGGCGTCGAAAGCGTAAGCCCGAAGCATGTTCTCGCCTACTGGTCGAACGATCTCGAAGCAATTAAAGACAATTCTAAGCATAAAGCGAAAAACGCTTATCGACTCGCCAAGCTGGCTCGACTTCAGCTCGTCCAAAACTGGCTCAGCGAGCCGGCAACAGCGCCAGTCTCATTCGATCCCGAACTTGTGCAGCCCGAGAACGGCAAGCGAGACGATCTAAACGACTCACTAGTTCAGGCAATTACATGGCATGAATGGCTCGCGAATGGGAACCTTATCCACGAAGCACTACAAAAAGAAGACGAGGCACTCTTGGCGAACCTTGCATCACAAAGCACGCGATATCTACAATAGATTTCGTCGGCAAAACTTTAATTCAAGCCTCATTGCTCTGATCGACAAATTTCTCCGACGAATTTAGTATTTAGTTATTATTTGTACATATTTAATCGTCCTTAATATCTGCCTGCGTGAGCAACCCCCATGAACGGTGAAACCGTCACCTGACCTCCGGATCCGCTGACCTAACTGGAGCGACCCACGCTCGGCCAGCCAGCCAGAGTGCACCACTGGCGATACACCACAGACAGCGACACAAAAATGGGCCAGGCTGCATCGCGAGACAGCGGTAACAAAGTTTACACCGCCAAGTCTCCCGTGGCGGTGAGCACCGGGCTCGAGAAGGAGCTCGACAAGTCGCCGGACTCGGACTTTACCCGGCAGCAGCTTACGGCCAAGCAGATTGACGATTTGGTCGCCGAGCGCTTGTATCACGCCCGGGTAGAGGCCGAGGGCCGTCTTAAGGATGCCGGTAACACCATTGAGTCCCAGCTTCCTCCCTCAGAAGCAGACACTGAATCGGGCTTGTCGAGCGCAACCCTCCGCAAGCAACTTCAATCTATGACCGAGGCACTCGAGAAGCAACCAAAGCATGGCAAGCTCGATGCTGCGGGCGAAAAGGCTCGCGAGACACTGGTTGAGTGCTTCCGCAAAAACAAGGGCCGGCCCCTCGACTGCCGAGTTGAATTCGAGTCGTTCAAGCAGGAGGTGCGTAACCTCGAGAAGCGGTTAAGTTAAAAAAAAGAATTATGTAGCTACGCCTTTTCTGTTTTGTCTAATCATCTGTGTTACTTTGTAGCTGTTTCGTACAAGAGTCCTGTTCTGTGCAGACTCGCTACTCATGACTGGTCAAACTAGACACACTAGTCAGGCTGGGCCGCAACAGTCAAGTTAATTAACACTGTTTGTTTGTTCATTTCAAATTAGACCGAGCGGTAGAGCAGAATTAGGGCGGAATCAGACTCGCCGCCGCCTGACAAGGACTCAATGCGAGCATCGTCGACCTCAGTCACACGGTCGTCGTTGAATCTCCACCAACTATTAGGCTTCTTTTCATTGCGTGTGAAGCACTGGTAGTGGCCAGAGTCAGAGGACTTGCCCTGGTGGGTCACTACCGCCATGAGTTCGTACACACCAGTAGACTCTGTGGCAGCACGAGCGGCATCGTACTTGGTTTTAAGTTCGGCGGCCTCAGCCTTGGCTTTGTCGATCGACTCATCGCCGTTCTCAGCAAACTTGGCCCGCCGTTGTGCTCGCTTCGCCTCCTCTTCTGCAGACTCGTACAACCGATAAGCGTCACGAACAGGTACCATTTGCTCTTGCAGGTCCTCCGTGCACAGATCGGCAATATCGAGCTGTAATGGGAATGCTACTTTGCGCAAAATCTTACTGCTCACGTTCGTGTCGCGACGCCAAAAGAATCGCACAAACTGTACCGTGAGATACTTTGGCAGTACGCTAATTTTCTTGGACACCTCGAAAGTCGCATCACCACCGGCTTCCTCGCTATGCTTCTCAATTTCCTCGGTTAATCCTGCTCGTAGACCGTCCTTAAGGAAGTTAGTACGAGCAGAGATATGGCAATTGAGCTTCGAGAAAGGTTCCTGGCCCACAACGTCTGCAGTGGCATTATCATCGACAGCCCTCGTGGTTGTCACGAACTCTCCGTCAAAAAGCTTGTGGGCCCCGTTGACACCTGCATTCTTCATCTCGGTCATGAGCAGTGTCCACAGCTCTTCGGCGTCCTGCTGCTTGGGCACACCATATTCGCCCACCTCAGCGAACTGGGGCATACGGGATCGAAGTGCCTGCATAAATACTAGTGGAGTTGTTGCTGTCTCTGCACTGGTGGTTGTTGAAACCTGATGGCCAAGAGCACGCACGAGCGCATTGTCACCTTGGTACGTCTTGAGTTCGTCGGCCAATTCGGGAGCCTTCCGCAATGCTTGGAGAGTGGCACTTGCGTAGCATGTGTTGCCCATATTTACAAGTCCTGGAGGCACGCGGTGTGCTTCCTCCACCGCCGCGGCCTCTGCCTCGCGACTGACGCGGGCGTTCTCAGCTGCCCAGTCGGTTGCGGCCATTTTAGCGCTTGCATTTTGTTCCTCAGGGGTTCCAAGCATCAATAGCACTTGGTTCTGAGTCAATCCAGCGTCGGCAAGCGTAACATCACTCTTGAGCTGCTTGCCTTTGACGAGAATCTTCTGACGGCCGACGCTCACGTTTGTTCTATCGGCAAGAGCAGTCTTGAGCGCGAGCCCGCTCGCATCGTGAGGAAGCTCTATATCATACGTCTTTCCAGCGTGTTTCACCCGCACTTGAAGCGAATCCTGAACCATTGGTGGCAAATAACCAACACTGAGCTCGTGGAAGGTAAGGGAAGAGGTGTGACTGAGGCGTCTGCGTCAGCTCATTTACTCCCCCCGCCTGCCAAACAGTGGCAGGTTCATAGCCGACGAAAGCATCGAGAAAG
Organism: Wickerhamiella kurtzmanii; assembly: GCA_030572965.1. Taxonomy (NCBI): domain Eukaryota; kingdom Fungi; phylum Ascomycota; class Dipodascomycetes; order Dipodascales; family Trichomonascaceae; genus Wickerhamiella; species Wickerhamiella kurtzmanii. The sequence continues at coordinate 15,531 of JAJMCK010000028.1, read as the reverse complement.
AGGCTTCAGGTATGAAAAAGAAGTGGCTTTTCTGCTGTGGATGATTCTAAGTTCAAATTGAGCTCCCGATGATGATTTAAGTGTTGATATCTCCTGCAATCACTCTTAACACCGAGGTGACAATAGTTAACTACATATCACTGATCAAACAAACCCACGATTAAGCTAGAAAATAAAAACTAAAGAGAAAGCAGTTACTTTCCGTATCTGTCTAGCCACGTCACGCTAGACACTAGAATCATCACCATCGCGACCTTCAACGACCTGATTGCACCTGACTAACCTCCCTCACTCCGCCCACGAACGATGCTGGCATTGGCGGACCTTGGCAATCCGCGCAAGCTCAGAGCTACTCTGGCTCAGGTGCTATCACTATGCATGGTTCTCACCTCTGCATTCATGAGCTATAAAGCGTTGTCGGTGATTGCCAACACGTCAACGCCTGTGGTGGTGGTGCTTTCAGGTTCAATGGAGCCCGCGTTCCAACGTGGTGACGTGTTGTTCTTGTGGAATCGCCAATCCCAAGCACAAATTGGTGACGTGGTAGTCTATGATACTGCCCAGAGAGATATTCCTATTGTGCACCGCGTGGTGCGGAGCCATGTGAGCTCCAAAAAGCAGCTGGTCATGACCAAGGGCGATAACAACCCGCTCGACGACCTTGACCTATACAGACGCAACCAGTTTTACCTTGACTGGGAGAAGGAAGTGAATGGAGGTGTTGTGAAGGGATACCTACCGTGGGTGGGCTATGCAACTATTCTCATGACCGAAAATCCTAATCTACGAACCATGTTCATTGGTGCCTGTCTGTTGATGAACTTTATAGAAGGTGAATAAATATTAAATAGTATGTTTTGCTTCTCAGTACTCAAGCGCGATGCTTTTGCTCGGCTCTCTTCCAGTAACCTCCAACAATAAAGCTTCTGGTCCTGAACCGCTGTCATTACCGCAGAGAGCCCGTAATTCTGGACCATCAAGCAGTTCGCGGATGCTTTTATCAGACCATTGAGCTGTTGGTTTGATCTTTTCGTTTGCAAGTTGTTTCTTTAGAAGAGCACGAAACTCTTGGCGCGCTTTGCTCGCCATTTTAGCTTTGCTAGTTTTCAAAATTTCTAACCACTCTTTATCAGCTCGATCAACAAGGTCATCAGATACCATTGCAAGGTCCTGGGGTTGGTACCCCTTTGATTCTTGGGCAACTTTGGCGAACGCGTCCCAATCAGTCGATAATGGCCAGCCAAAGTCTCCCGACACGAGTGTTTCAAGAGCCCAAGTACGAATTGCTGCGATTTCCTCGGGACTCAGGCGAGTTTGTTTTCCTGTGATCGCACCAATGGCACTGTTAAACTGTTTCTGTCTGTCTGCAGCACTTTCAATTGCCCACACAACGCTATGGCCAGCCAAACGAGGAAGTACTTTGGCATATTCAGTATCTCCGTGTTCATTATAGTCTGCCTCGACAAGATCGAAAAATGTTTTGTCGTCGCTATTATTTGTAGTAGGTGAATCGACGTTACCTAGAACCATAGAACCGACTTTTTGAGTCTTTGCAGGAGGTCCATTCTTATGATCACCCTTTCGTTTCTTTGGTTGGTCTGCTAAAGGGTATTCCCAGACGCTATTATTCGTTTTGCTATTGTGCCAATATGGTTTACCCTCGTCAGACATGTATTCAGTCCATCCAGCATTAAAAAGCTCATGATCCTGTGGACTCCATAATTCTCGGGGCTTTTCCCATTGACTCTCACCAGTTTCTGTATTAAAGTAGTATTCACGATTGGACTCGTCCCTGCTCACTTCCCAGACCATCGTCAACTCCACACCAGCCACAGCAGCACCAAGCTGGGATTTTAGTAGTGAGCCAGTGAAAACTTGTGCGGAAACTGTCCCAAGCGCAGACCATCCCCAGCGGCGGGAATGGGCTTATGAGAGCCATCTCCGTTCAGCCCCTCCAACCACCCCGAGTAGGCAACACCGCTGTGGACTTGATCTTTGTGGCTTGAAGCGTCGCCGAGAGAGACCGAGCACTGAACTAGGCAGTCGACAAGTATACTTGTGGTAGACTAGGACCATGTCGCAGACCCTTCGTCCCTACCTCAATGCTGTGCGCAGCTCGCTGAATGCAGCCCTGTGCCTCGAGAGCTTCGGCTCGGAGCTCGTCGAGCGCCACGACTACCCAGAAGTTGAGGCGGGCAACAATCCCACGGCCCTCCTCACACCGATGCATATTGCACGTAACGAACACGAGACAGTGTTGATCGAGCCAAGTATCAACTCTGTTCGAGTTAGCATCAGCATAAAACAGGCCGACGAGCTCGAGAAGTTGCTTGTGAGCCAATTCACGCGGTTCTTGACCCGAAGAGCCGAGTCTTTCTTCATTTTGAGACGCAAGCCTGTGCCGGGTTACGACATCTCGTTCCTTGTTACGAACGTCCACACAGAGACTATGTTGAAGCACAAGCTTGTTGACTTCATCATCGAATTCATGCAGGAGGTTGACAAGGAAATCTCTGAAATAAAATTGTTTGTGAACGCTCGTGCGCGTCTTGTTGCCGAGTCATACCTTCTCCCATTCGATCAGTAGTTCCTAGGGTTGTGTAGTTTGAATGACAATGTACGTTTACGTTTTCGGTTCGATTTGCCTCTGGTGAATTCCAATGTTGATTTAATAGCCCTTGAAGTTGCTAACAACCCTCCAATGCGAGTTTAGGGGTCCTATATATAGTGACAACCTGGTGACAACCTGTTGTTGTGAAATTGTTCATAGTGATGCCAATAATTGGCCAGTTGATCTTAATGTCAAGTAGCTTGCGTTCAATTTTCTTTTGTGGAATCTTGTGCTATATTGCGACCAATCTATTAACAATAAAATGATAACAATACTGCCGAAACCTCCTTCAAGTTGACAGTTATGACGCCCATGAAACCAATAACGACTTCACCCTATTACGATCACAACAGTAAAGAAACCGATTTTTATCAACAGCCACCCTAAATCCAGTTTTCTGCCTGACAATGCCTTGCCAATACGCTCCACCATATCCTCCAATTCGACTTTACTGCTCCCACCAGCATGCCCGGGCTCCTATTGCATGCCCCGGGCAAGGGTAGACGGCTGGCGACATGACTGCAGTCATATCGGCCTGACTACACTCCCCCGGTGCGCTCCCAAGTGAAATGAGAGGTGAACACGCAGGCGAACTCCCAGGCAAACCCAGGCGAACTCCCAACTGCACTGCTCCGGGGCGTTATCTATCAGCCCCTTCGCATCGTTATCTGACCCAAAGTTTCACACTTTAATTTGGCACGCCTAACGAGTCAACGACCCCGCGGCGATTTATTTCTATTTCAAACCAGATCGAGTAAGAGTCTGAGATCCGGGAGAAATAAGGTGAGGCTGCGTTTGTCGATCTGTTTATGACTCCTACTGATGACGGCGGTGGGCCGTCACCGCTCTCGTCCTTGTTAGACGAGACGATGTTGTATATGCCCGAACATCGAGGCGGCCAAGACTTTAATATTGAACAGAGTCCATTTGAGAATCACGCAACGCCTAGCCAGGCATCTCCACTCCAGGACGGATCCGAATTCGCCTACCCCAAGTACCCTGATTTCGCACCTGGTGCTTCCTCCGCGTCCGACCAAATGCCACATTATCCCTATAACTCGGAGCACGGGGATGAACGGTCGCCAACACAGCCGACACAGCAACACCCACAGGGATTCTCTCCTGATCATCGGCATGGTTTCGATCAACCCCCACAAGGTTTTGGCCCTGCGCCTGGTATGCCCTCCTCGAAGCCGAAAGCTATCCCGTATGCGCTTGGCCAGCGGCCGATTTTCCAATCGGACTCCAAGCGTGATCGCAGTCCTGATCCTGCACCACCTGTAGACTCGTCAGAACAGCATTCTGCTGGAGCCCGTCAGGCACCTCCACCCAGAAAACGGTCAAAGGGCAGCGTGCAATCGTCCGCTCCGACCCCAGAAACCCCGCAACAGCTCGCTCCCGAGCTAGGGGCAACCCCTTCGCATCAGCCACCGCAGTCAAACCCGACACCGCCACGCAAGCTTGAGATAAGTCGCACAAAGGAAGTGAAAAGTCGCGCTTGTGACGAGTGCCGACAGCGCAAGACAGCATGTTACTACCTCAAGGGCGCCGACTCGCGATGTTTCCGGTGCCAGATGGATGGACTAGAGTGCACATTCGACTCAACAGACAAGCTTAAACAACAGTCAAAACCACTGGCTCCAAAGCCGGCAAAACAGGGCCAACAAACTGTCGCGGTTGGTTCGGGCCCTATCGAGGATTACTCTGCCTTGCCGGGTAGATCACTCCTTAAAAAGACATTGTCGCTCCAATACCCCAGATCGTCCTTTGTTGTCGGTGAATACGGCTTGTGGGACCCGCGAGTTCTCAAGTCGGTTCCCCTCGACAAATCCGGTCAAAACAAAGTCGCAACAAACTTGTTGTTACGAAGAGTAGCCAAGGACTGTTTATTCGTGGTCAAAACAGAGGGTGGTGCCCAGGAATGGACCCGGGCCTGTGATGATATAGAACGGGTCGTCGCCCCCTATGGCCGCATGCTTGTGAACTGTTACTTTCTATGGTTCCATCAGAACTACCCCGTGCTTCATGAAGGCATATTTGTTGAGAAGTTCACCCGAACGTACCGTGAGCTAACCCCGGCTTTGCTCGGGGCTGTATACTTTCTCGCCTTACAGTACTGGTACAAGTCGTCGGAGCTGAGTACCATCACGCGTCCCGCGCACATGGCGCCGCTATTGTACCAGCTATCGGTTGACGCATTCTTCAAAATGTCCGGTGGTGCATCTCTGTCATTGATTCAGGCTGGTCTGCTACTCTTGCAGTGCTCGCCATGTGATGGCCGTCATCTGAGTCTCGCCTCAGTACTCAACACAATGGCATACAGGCTTGCCCTCAATAAAAAGTGTGTCCATTGGAAATTACCAAAGTGGGAAATAAATCTCCGAGCACGTATCGCTTGGGCTGTGTTCTCCCAGAGTACGTGGGTGTCACTGGTCGACAGCCTTCCGCCGCTCATCGGCGACAGATCATGGTATCTGACTCCATTGTCGGCCGAGTTATTCGAGAGCGGTGGAATGGCAAGACCGAATGTGTGGCTGTTTTCCAGTTTGATGAAGCTCAGCCCCATAGTCCGCGATGTTCACCTGATACGTGAGCTGCCTCCGCCGGTCGAAGGGGGTGGTGACAAGGATAAAGACGGCGAAGAGGCCGGTGCTGCTATCAGTGTCGCACCAACACTCGTGGCTCAGCCGCTCCGTGTGCCCGTGGATATGACCGACGTGCTTGATGCGATTAAGCCTGTCCAGATGAAGCTTAAAGAGTGGTGGCATTCTCTGCCGCAGTCAGTCACCACGATGACATCGTCAGAAACGAATTTGTCGCTACATCTCGCCTACATCGCCGCTGAATCCTCTTTGCATCATTCGATCATCAGATACCTGTCTGCATTTCAGTCGGCCGGTCATACTGTACCCCCTACTCTCGTGACTGTATGTCGCTCGTCGGCCAAGGATCGCCTCGAAGCGGCCTTGAGTATTGTGGATGCTATCACGCCTCAATCTCTACATGACTATTGGTACTTTGTCTCCAGTTATCAGTTTGCGATTATTGGTCTGCTGGGCGCACTCATGTACACCACAAGCGAAGACGAGGAGGAGGCCAAATGGTACCGCTCACAGCTGCTCTCATATACGCAGCAGCTCGAGGCGATGAGCGAGTTTGAAATTATGGCCTCGGCGGTGCAGATTCTACGGTCGTCGATTGCCGGCGTTCCAGGACTGTCCGCGTAGGTCTGTACTAACATTATATTTATATGCAAGGGGGCTTTTTTTGTTTTGCTTTTTTTGAAAAGGGTCCCTTGCCCCTATAATTTATTTCGTTGTTTCATATTCTAAAGGAACCGTGACGGCTTCTCTTTTTCGCCTCCGGATGGTGCAGGCACTGGTGCTACCGCCGGTGCCGTTCTTGGTCCTGGCTTAGCAGAGGCCCATTGTGTGTCCATGTCTTCGAGCTGTTGGAGGATCTGGTCAACTGGCTCTGGTGTCGAATCTAGACCGTGTTTTCCTGTCAACAATTCCTTCTGCACGTCAACTTTTTCACCGTGCTTTATTCTGTCGACAACAGACTGGACGAGTTTCAGCCGTGTGTCTGTCTTTCTCGCGAGCTCTTCCCTGTCGTTGTTCATGCGGATAATCCACATGAGCTCACTTGATACGGCTCCTGCCAGCAGGATTGTAAAAACATTCTGGTTTCTACTGCTCTGGTTCAGGAGCGCTCGCCATGACATTCTGGTGAAACTGTCAAGCCTGTGATAACCTGCTTAGTTAGTGAAATTTAATTTCTTGGCTGCATGGCTAGAGTCATTCTAGGAGTGCTCTAGGGACTCCTTATGCCTGAGCTCACCTCTTCTTTCATTCTTTCTTTTTGTGTGAATTGACATGATCTTTTCTGTTAATATTCTAATTTAAATTTACTGTTGACCACCGATGTTCGGTAATTAAGTGAGACTATCAGCCACGATAAAGCACATAAGCATGTGTACCGTAAATAATCGACGCACGCCAGCGACGAAAAGTAGGGCAGTAATTAAATACTCCAAACAAACAGACATAAATATCATAGCCAACTAAGAAGAAACATGAAAAAATTCAAATGAAAAGCACGTTGTTGACGGTATTGCCGAAATCAAAACATTAGCCAGATTACGCACATTCCTCTCGATAAGGCGTAGGCACTGGTGGGTGTTGATCTGTGATCACCTCCGCAAAGGCTGACTACTGAGGGACACCCTGAGCAGAAACGAAGCTTTGATATTATTATTACCATCCACCCTTTCATTTGGAGGTTTCTTGACCACAACAAGATGTCGACAAGCGAGGACCTGTACCCGCTCGCGGTGCTCATCGATGATCTGAAATCAGAGGACATCGCGACGCGTATCAATTCGGTCAAGCGTGTCACGACCATTGCACTTGCATTAGGACCAGAGAGGACCCGTGACGAGCTACTCCCGTTCCTTGAAGACGATGCTCGTGAGGACGAGGACGAGATCCTTGTCGTACTGGCTGAGGAGCTGGCCAAGTTCGTTCCCCTTGTAGGCGGGCCCGGCAACGCGCATCTGCTTATTGGACCTTTGTCTATCCTAGCCGCTTGCGAGGAGCCCACTGTCAGAGACGCAGCAGTTGCGTCGCTCACCTCTATCGCCGCGGAGATTCCCGAGGGCCAGCTGGAGGAACATTTCATTGGTCTCATCAAACGCCTGAGTGCATCAGACTGGTTTTCAAGCCGCATGGCAGCCACTGGCTTGTACGTTGCCGCTGTGCGGGGACTTCCCCAATCCAGCAAGGAGCTGCTTAGCTCCCTGCGCGAGCTCGCGTCCGATGATGCTCCCATGGTCCGTCGCGCAGCTGCCACAGCACTCCCAGACGTTATTGCCGAACTCGAGAAGCAGCGCAAGGATGTTCCTCCCCAGGACGAGAACGACATCAAGCAGTTGTTGACCGAAATGTTCATGCAACTTGCATCAGACGACCAAGACTCCGTGAGACTTCTCAGTGTCAATACAGATATTGCTCTGGCCACCCACCTGCCGGCAGTGTGGAACGAAGAGCTGCTCAACCGGACGTTCCAGCTGCTCGATGACAAGAGCTGGAGAGTCAGGTACATGGCAGCAGACCATTTCGGCGATCTTGCCAGGGCAGCAGGCGCCGAGAATATCGAGAAAATGGACCAAATATTTGTACAACTGACGAAAGACCCCGAATCTGAGGTTCGGACTGCTATTTCTCGCCAAGCGGTTAGCTTCTGCGAGCTGTTGAGCGTCAGCGCCATTCTTAACGACGTCGTCCCATGCTTGGAGGCACTTACAGAAGACTCTAGCGAGCACGTGCGTGAAGCCCTTGCATCACAGATCTCGTACCTGTCTCCTAAAATTGGCAAAGAGATGACCATTGAACACCTACGACCATTGTTCCTGCAGATGCTCAAGGACGAGCATTCTGAAGTTCGCCTCGCTCTAATCTCGAACCTGCAGGTCATTAACGAGGTTATTGGCATAGACCTTCTTTCACAGTCCTTACTTCCTGCAATCTCAGATCTCGCAAAGGACAAGCAATGGCGTGTCCTTCTTGCTATCATCGATTACAGCCCTCTCCTCGCTGAGCAGCTGGGCGTTGAATTCTTCAACAAGGAGCTCGTGCCTCTCGTGATCCAGTGGATGTGGGACCCTGTGTGGGCCATTCGCGACGCTGCAGCCAAGAATTTGACCAAGCTCGCAGACGTGTTCGGCGTCGAATGGCTTGAGAGCGAGATCCTGCCAAAGATTGTTGTGATGAACCCCAATGCAAACTACCTTTACCGCCTTACTTCTTTATTAGCTGTCAAGACAATCGTTCCGATTCTTGGACGGAAAGCACTTGAAGAGCGCGTCATGCCCTTTGTCGTGACACTGTCTGAGGACCCAGTGCCCAACATTAGGTTCAACTGCGCCAAGACATTCGCTGAGCTAGCGGCTGCTCTCAAGAACACAAACCCGGCAATTGTGTCTGGTACCATTTTGCCCGCCCTTGAGAAGCACCAGGAAGACATGGACTCTGATGTGAGATTCTTTGTCAATGAGGCATTGAACAGCATAAGAGGGACCCCAGCGGAAAACGCCTCACCGTCTTTGGATACTACGACGATTGAAGCCGCGGTGTAAACTAAATATATTCGATCTATTCTCTATTTACTGTAACTCTCCCCCCAACTTTTTAATCCAAGTTTACATTTAAGATAGACTTTTGTGAACACGTGACTTCAGACTGTCTGACAAAATTTCAAGCTCAACTGATAATTCTCCACATACGCACCACAAGCAAAATCATGGCCCAGAAAGCGTTAGAGCGCCTGTTGAGCAGGACTCTGGAGAGTTCGAACGCCAACAAAAAGAATGCCAAAAAGCTTAGGCGGCGACAAAATCAACTTGTAAAGAAGACGAAATTGAAGAAGGAACCTCCAACTAAAGAAACTGTTGGAGTACCTAAGGGAAAGAAGACCCAGAAGTCCGTTGAAGAGATCGAGATCGAAAATATGAGGAAAGAAATCGCAGGAAAACTCTCTGAGCGAGTGACATGGACGAAGCGTGCACGCATGGAGCACTCATTCGAGGGATTGACCCCTGGACTAGCACCAGTAGGTTACGATCCTGATGAGTCTGATGAGGAAGAGCCCTACTAAGACAAGCCTGAGCTTTAATAACTATTTATCTGTATTTATAACTACCAATAATCTATTCGGATTGTGGCTTGGATGCGTCTGCGGGGGTAGCTGTGGCATTCGCCTTCTTAGCAGCCTTCTTTGCAGCTCTCTTACTGATCTTCTCGCCTTCGGGCTTGGACTCAGCTTGGTTACCACCATACTTGGCCTGCCACTCGGGGACCTTCTTGTCGTCAATTCTAGTGAAAAGGTACTGTGCCTTGCCAATAACGTGGCCAGGCTTGATAGCAAGGTCCACCGTATCGGGGATCTTACGATCAGGAGTATTCAACTGCTCGCAGATCTGCTTAGCAGTAACAGGCATGAAAGGAGCTATGAGAGCCGAGAGCACGTAGATAACATTGAGCGCAGTACCGATGACAGAGGCGCACTTCTCGGGATGTTCCATGAACAGGGTATTATCGAGTTTGTTCTCTTGGAGGAACTGGTTACCACGAGCAGAGAAGCGCATGGCAATATCAAGGCCATCGCGGAGTTGCACATTATCCATAGCCTTGATATAAGCGGCAAGGATCTCGTTTTCATCGCTGATCATTTTCTCATCCGCAGTGAACTTGGGAATTTCTCCGCCATAACGGGCAATAGTAAACTTGATCACACGGTTCACGAAGTTACCAAGATTGGCCAAAAGCTCGTTGTTGTTGCGAGAAACGAAATCACGCCATGAGAACTGCGAGTCAGCTGTCTCAGGACGGGCACAAGCCAGATAGTAACGCCATACAGAGGCAGGAATGCCAATTTCTTGCGCATTGTTTCCAAAGACACCGAGATTACGCGACTTGGAGAACTTACCACCCTCATACTGAAGATATTCGGTGGTGCTAAGGTAGTCAACTGTCTTCCAATTTTCGCCGGTGCCGATCTCACACGATGGGAAGATGACGCCGTGGAATGGAACATTATCCTTACCCATGAACTGAAGGAGCTTAATATCCTCGGGATCCTCAGGTATCCACCACTGCTTCCAGTCATCGGTATATCCGGCCGTGATCGACGGGTAGCCGATAGGAGCGTCGAACCAAACATAAAGAACCTTCTTCTCGTAGCCCTCACGTGGCACAGGAGTACCCCATTTGAGATCGCGCGTGATGGCACGCGATTGAAGACCCTCCTTGACCCAGTTCTGAACAATGGACTTTGCGTTCTTCGGCCAGTTGTCAATACGGGTGGAGAGCCACTCTTCGAGCTGTGGCTGAAGTTTGTCGAGCATGAGGAATACATGGCTAGTATGTCTCACTTCGGGTGTGCTATTATCGAGCTTGCAACGTGGGTTGATTAGCTCAAATGGGTTGAGAAGTTGTCCACAGCCATCGCACTGATCACCGCGAGCATCCTCAAAGCCGCACTTGGGGCAGGTTCCCTCGACAAACCGGTCAGCGAGATAGCCCTCGTGTTTTGTGCAGTACAGCTGCTCAGTGCTTTTCTCCTCAAGGTAGCCGTTTTTATCCAGCTTGAGGAAGATGTCCTGAGCAATCTCAGTTTGCTGCGGCGTCGAGGTTCTGCCAAAGTGATCAAAGCCAATATCGAACCAGTCGTAAACTGCCTTGTGAATGTTGTGGTAGCGCGTGCAAAGCTCCAGAGGAGTGACCTTCTCTTCGATCGCTTTCGTCTCAGTGGCAGTACCGTATTCGTCAGTGCCACAGATGTAAAGGGTGTTATTGCCACGGGCCTTGCTATATCTCGCGTAGAAGTCAGCGCTGAGAACAGAACCGATGATGTTGCCCAGGTGAGGTACGTTGTTCACGTACGGAAGTGCAGACGTAATAAGAATATTCTTCTCACCCTTCTTAGGCAGGATCTTGCCTTCATCCTTGGGGCGCGCAACGCTGTGATCAATCAATTGCTTTGGAGCCTTCACTTCAACCTTAGGAGGTGCTTCTTTCTTGGCTACCGGTGTGGCGACAGCAGTATCAGCTGCATCTTTTCCAGATACAGGCTTGAGTGCAACAGCTGGTACAGATTCTGCAACAGTGGTGAAACCGCTGCTCTGGTGACGTTTCTGCTTGCTGAACTCGACGCTTCCGAGAGTTGTTAACGCTGTCTTCACCTTTGGGTTGCTCAAAGTCTTTTGATACCACATCAGGAGAGGTGCTTCAGACGAAATTGCAGGTCGGCCCTTAGACAAGACTAGTGCATGCAAATCTCCGAATAAGACTACAGCGTCAAGATCAAGATCGCTCTTGGGTAGCAGGCTCACGAGCTTGACAGATGTCTCCGCATCGAGCTTCTGGCCAGCGCTCAAGATAGGCCACAAACTTTTCTCGTCAAAGTCTATGAGGGCAGACTCAGCAGTCACAGTGCCGCTGAGTAGACGAGAAATAGCATTTGGCTCGATAATTTTGGCCACTTGACCATCTTCCCCAGGAACAACTAGGGTGACCCTATCGACGGTCTCAGACACCGTCACCTTCGGTTTGTCTATAGATAACACCGTAGCGACCAGGGACTTTGTGGCAGCACTAAGGCCAAGGGCGTCAACGTGGCTAGGGATAAAAAGCTCCATAGTTAGCTTTTCTTCGTGAAATGCACGTTGGTGACTCTTGGGGTTGTTCAATCAAACGTCGATCTCCTCCTCATCGCCTCTCGTGACTAATTTTCTGTCACTAGACTGGTAGCTCAGATCACGAGACCAATATAAGAGACGCGAGAAAGTCGACTTTGTGTATTCTTTTTATAGAATCACAGATTATTGTATATATTTAACATCCTAAATGCTACCATTGAGAGAGGCACGTATTCTTACGGCCTAAATCCATTGAGTCGAGTTCGACATCAGGTTTCGCAAATTCGGTTTGCATACTTCGCGGACCAGTGTCATCCAAGAGCATGAAAAGCTGATCCATCTCATGATTATCCACATTTGTATGAGGCAATAAATTCATTTTCAACATAGGCGAAGAGACTTCAGAGGGCTCCTTATTAGAGAATGGCTCTGAAACGTGCTGGTGGAGGTCGGGGAGTAATGAAGCGATGTCGAAAGAATCACCTCTAACATGCTTCAAGGTAGGCTCGCTATAGCTGCGACTGCTAGAGCTTCCTGCTACTTGGCAGGGTGATATCGGAACGCTAAGGGACTTGACAGTTGAAAGCGAGGCTAGATCCAGGGGAAACAGGGTTGGGGAGAGGCTCTTGACTATTGTATCCTTCGACTTTTCATTCATGAAGCTTCTTGATTCGTTTGTTTCACCGCTCACTGTACTTACCTCCAGATTCACCACACTCTTATACTTGTTGTCGCCTTCTGTACCGAAAAGCTCATCATCGAAGAGTTCCCTTATGTCCTCGTCATACGCCAGAGCTGCATTGGCGGCTGGCGGAGGTGTGATGCTGCGAGACGAACGGTCTGAAGAAGGGCTTGAGCCATCTTGTATAGAATCACGCAAAAATTGCTGGTTTTGGATCATTTCGATATTGCTTGCGCCCGACACTAGATCCTCGTAATGACCAACAAGTTGTAAAATCCTTCCCGATAATATTGAGCCTCCAGTGAAGTCATCGCACGGTGACCAAGTCTCTATGTTATCATCACAGCGCAGAACACATATCTCAGGCTGAGACTGGATCTCTATCGCTAGATACCCCAAGATGGGGTCAGCGGAGCTTCTCCTTAAGCTGTCCGGTGTTAGTGGAGGAATCTCAATAGAAATTGAGTAGTTCCCAGATGCCTCTACGCAGATGCACTCGAGCGTGTTTGTTTGTGGAATATATCTCACTTCCAAAAGATGCTCGCCTGGAGATGATTCTGGGGACGCCCTGTGCCAATCCCCTATCGAAAGGCCAGAGACCCTAAAGTCAACGCGGTCGACATCTGGCTCCAATCCGCCTCCCTCACCGTCTTGGCCTAGTTCAAAATCATCACTGAAATCTGCGGAGTCAGAGTCGTATAGGTCAAGAATCTCGCGTGTGAGACTGCTCTGGCGCGAGAGGGATGGCGAGTTATTAAATGGCTGATAGCCGCGCAGGGAGTAGGCGGGGCTGTCTGGCGAATCAGCATAAACTCTCGAAGGGGACCAATTCTGTTGTGCCGATCTATAAGCGTATGCCACGGGAACACTGGAGCTCGGCGTACCTGTCCTAGAGAGATCGGAGCCGTCGAAATCATCCCTCAAAGAGTAGTCGAGATGAACGCCAGATATTTTATCCGAATAATAGGTTGTGACAGTAGAGTAATGTGAACCTCCAACTTTGCGTTCAAGAGTCTTCGCCTTTGCTCTATTATTCTGGAACCATATTTGTACGCTGCGAGGTGTCATGTCGATTTGTTTGCCAATGAGCTCGCGTTTCTTTTGGTCGGGCTTAGAGTCTTCATTGAACATCCTCCTAAGATAAGCCAGCTGCTGCGGATTCGCACGTTGACGTTTGTTGTTCCTCTGTTGCTGGGTTAGCATTTGCCGGCGCGGCCGCGTCGAATACATCATCATACCAAGACTATAGGTTTGGCATAAACAATATGCGCGTTTGTGATACCTGGGATGTAAGGAAGCGAAGGCAGAAAGAAACTAGGCTCAATCCAAGCGTGAGAGTCAGGGAGTTTGCCGGGAGATGAGAGATTGGTTTTCAAAGGAATTGGAGGGTGTCTCATATATAGAGGAACGGAAACCTATTCTCAACACATGATCTTCTAAGATGCTAAAGTTTTCGGATTGATAAGGTATTGGTCGATCATGATCATCGAGAGAGAGTAGAGTGACTCTAGTACAAAACTCTTTTTCTTGACCCTTTTTGCCCTCGGAAAAGCAAAGCTTCTTCACAAGGACAGAGGGCGCGAATATTCCGGGGAAAAATGTGTGCCTATACTTAGTAGAAGAGGCTCTGAAGGTTCCGAAGCTATCCGAATATTAAAGTTCAGAGTGCTGCCCGTGTGGAAGATCGTCAAGAACCCCTGATGGTCAACCTGTAAATAAACTTTGAGAGACGTCGCCTCGGCACACGCATGGGTATAAGGCGGCGAGATATGCACAAGAGCTCGGCCAATCGCACACGCACAGTTCGACAGTTCGACTTCGGAACCTTATCACAAGTAAAGACCCTGGCTACCGACCAATGGTCCAGAACCTCGATTTGTAAATCGAATGCAAGTGAGCCAGGTCCCTAGAGGCACCTATTTTCCTTATTGAGAACCCGTGTATGTTTCATATGCCTTGCTGATAAGTTTCAAGATGTGTTCAACCTTCCGATTATTCTTGAGTCCAGCCCATAAAAGATTTTGACGAAGTAGTGCCTCACAATTCTCTCCGACTTGGAGAAGCATACACGCCAATTAGTGGCTTAGAATTTACTACATAAATTCGAACGTTAAGCTGATTATCGTGGTGAGTCGATCGGTCATTATGGGGGTGGGTGAACTCGCTGCTACTGGCGCGGAACTGAGAAGATTGTGGGGAACTCAACTTTCACCATTGGGGGGCGAGGTCACTCTTGAACGATCTCGCGTGAAAACCAACAGGTCCGTAGAGAAAGCACAAACAAAGCCCGTATGTACAAAATTATTATTCCAGCACTACTTTTCGAGAGCGGATTTCTCTTCTACAGTGTTCCTACAATACACCTTGCGGCTGCGGACCCACATTTTCAAAGCGAGGCGCATGTGTCATGTGACCAAGCAGCTGCGGCCTTGGAGGCTCGGGGGCTACTATATTAATCACAAAGGCTTCGGGGTACAGCAAGGGCACTAGAGACCAGGAATATCCACTGTTCAAGTACGAATTGACCTGGAATGAGTGAAAGCGACAGTACGAAGAATATACCCGGAGCCTCCGACAGGTCGAAGCTCGACCTTGAGTTGAAAGAGGGGATAGAGAAGGTAATCCCCGAGCGCGCACGCCTCCCGCATGCGGTACGCTCACCATTTGCAAGGAAAGGGTTCCAATTGAAGCCGGCAGATGGCGAAGGCGCTGAGAAGCATGCCCTTTTATTCGATAGACGACCAAGGGTAGACAACCCTGAGACACCTCACGACTAGAATGGGGTGGAAGTGGCCGTGGACAATCGATCTTGCTCACTTTCAGCACATAGGAGAGAACTTAAATATAGCATATCTTGATTTTCATTGACGTCTACAAAGTTTTCAGGATCTCCAGTATTGCACATTGCGGGTCCAATCAATTCAAGTCCGAGGATGCTTTTGAAATGATGTTTATGTTGATAAGTTGGCCACCGATATGCGTGAACAGCCGTAATAGTATAGTGGTTAGTACGTCACGTTGTGGCTGTGACGACCCAAGTTC
>JAJMCK010000027.1:79100-113058 GCA_030572965.1 Wickerhamiella kurtzmanii | reverse complement strand
CGGTCAGGAACAGTAAACTCGAATGTGTCATTGGCATCTTCGAGAATCGAAACATCCCCCCCCGCCTAGAGAGGCACGTCGCCATGTGAGCCTAACAGAGGTTGAGCTTGTGTAAAAAATGATGTCCATTATAAAAAGCAACACAATAAAATAACAATAATAACAATAATAACAATAAAAATAATAAAAATAATAATTAAGTTTGATGTGTATGGTGACGCATCGCCTTGTTCATTTTGTTTTTTTTTTTCGGGCAGAAAACTGGCTGGGAATCGTGATTGCCGATTTCTCAACTGAGTTTCGTGCTCTCCATCATAAACTCTTCAAAGCTAAGCGTCACGTACCCATCTCGATCGACATCATATCGCTTGAATATGTCGGTAATACTCTTGATGTTAATACAGCTCTGGACGAACATGTCAAACGACATCTCCGGGAGGCCATTACGAGAACTGAGTCTCGAGCCAGCTTTAAACATAAATTCAACACTCGTAGCACTTAGCGTATAGCCAAATGCTTTGAGAGCAGTGCCGAACTCCTCAAGAGTAATACATTCGCTTCCATCAGCGTCAAACTTGTCGAATATGTTTCTCCACTCGTGCAAATACTTCCACAATTGGCCAAACTCGGCAAAGTAAATCGCTCCATCGCCATCCCGGTCAAACATCCTGATCATTAATCGTACTGTGCGAGTGTCAAATGGCGAGTAATCTCCATTCACTAATGCCTTTGACAGTTCACGTTCAGTAAGGTAGCCGCGTTTCTGCCTGTCAACTTCATCGAACAGCGTGCGCAAGTCTGGCACTTTATTAGCATCTTTCACTTTCCGTCTGTCAGGCTGTGTCTCATTAGGTGTCAAGGGACCCTGTGGCAGCGACGTTGAGGATGCTTGGTCTTGTACAGGTCTTCGAGGAATTCTGTGTTCCACTTGAGACTGAGATTGGGGAAGCTGCGATTGTGGGGGCAGCTGATGTGAAGGTCTCTGTGGATACTGCGAGGCTGATTGTTGGTAGCCTTGCGGTTGCATCTGCTGTTGTGCCTGTGGCTGCATTTGGGGTTGAACATGTTGTTGCAACTGGGGCTGTGCAGGAGGCTGTGCCTGTGGCTGGGCGTGAGCATACTGCTTCCGCGACTGTGGGGATACTTGTTGAGGAGCGTATCTTCGCGACTGCTGCTGCTGTTGCTGCTGCTGTTGTTGCAGCTGCTGAGAATACTGTTGTTGTATGGGCGCTCCTTGCGTAGGTGTATGTGAGCGATACTGCTGAGGAGGCGGCGGTGGTGCCTGACGATGATGGAGTCCATGCTCAGGTGCCTGCTGGTATTGGTTTGGGTCATACGGTTGTGGACTTGCGAATCCCATCGTGTGGCTCTGTTGTTGACCTAAATACTGGAATTGTGACGCTGGTGCGGCCTGTGATTGCTGAACTGGCGGTGGTACCGGTCTACTCTGTCCACTATAGCTCTGTTGAGATCCTCCCGTGTGTTGTCGAGGGATTCCAGTGCCATCAGAGGCATTTCTGAACCGTTGTTGGGGGGGTGGTGGAATATCCCCCAGGGAGCCGTAGGCGGGCGAAGTATTGGGCATAGACGGCTTCCGTTGCTTCCCAAACGCTTCTGAGGGCGTCGGGAACCTCGCAAGGTCGTCTCTCATGACGCTACAAATGTTTAAAACGGGCCCTGTTTACTCGCTTTAAAACGTCAAGATTATAGCTCTTCAGATTTCACCTCCCTTCCCTCTGCGTTTGCACATACTAAGCTAAGCTTAGCTTTTCGGCCAAGGAAGGTTTGGCCCAGCCTGTTCTCGACAGAGCGCTGACAGGGCGTGACTTCAGACAACATTCATTATACAAATCAAATACAGAACAATTCACAAGAGAACTAATTTATTGAATGTTAAAAATAACATACCTAAATATAGCCAATTTCTCTTCGTGGCCATTATCGCCCCCACGCTTCCTTATCAGCAGCGCTAATGTTACGTGCTAACATTAAGGTGGTGTGCTCTTCTCCCATCTCAGTATGTACAGTAATCACAATTCGCCTCTCGTGGCTGACTTAGAGACCATCATCATCAACTCGCGAACTTGGAGCTGCGTGTGTCGTTGTAGCACAACTTATTGATCAACCTACGATGGCATCGTCTTCAGCAGCAGGCTTTGATCGCCACATTACGGTGTTCTCACCTGAGGGCCGACTATATCAGATCGAATATGCATTCAAAGCTATCAAATCTACAAACATAACCAGCCTGGGGCTCAAGGGCAAGGACAGTGCCGTCATTGTCTCGCAAAAGAAGGTCGGCGACAAGCTGCTTGAGGCAGATACCGTCACCTACATGTTTAATCTCAGCAAGAAGCTCGGCTGCATAATGAATGGTCCCATTGGAGACTCCACCGCACTGGTCACTAGGGCCCGTGCCGACGCATTGGACTTTCGCCACAAGCACGGCTATGACATGCCGTGCGATGCCCTCGCCAAACGTGTGGCCAATGTCAATCAGCTTTACACACAGCGTGCATACATGCGCACAAGAGGCGCTGCCATGACCCTTATTGGTGTTGACGACGAGAAGGGCCCATTGTTGTACAAGGTTGACCCTGCTGGTTATTTCACAGGCTTCAAGGCCACTGCAACTGGACCCAAGCAACAGGAGGCCATGGTTTACCTCGAAAAGAAGCTTAAAAACAAGGAGTACGCTGAGGGCGACTGGAAGTCTGTGGTTGAACAAGCAATTATTGCTCTATCCGATGTGGTGGCGGTAGACTTCCGCAAAAACGACTTGGAGGTGGGCGTCTGCGGGCCAGACGGCTCTTTCCGCAAGCTTAGCGCCGACGATATAGAGGAGCGCCTCGTGTCGATCGCGGAGCAGGACTAGCGCGAAGGCCTCGCCGAAACTGCGGCGCAACCTCACTCCGAAGTTGCCGCGGCCACTCTACGAGAAGACCATAGAGATAAGCGGCCGTGGACATAGTGCTTTCAACGAGAGGCTGCAAAATAGGCATTGGTTTGTAGCGATATATTTCAAGTTCCAAAGAGGTGTAGTAGTGTTTGATGGTCACTCAAGTGTAGTGCACGAGTGATTCCCCGGAGCTACTTATAAATTAGCGACGGAGCAGTTCTCCCCGCCTCTCTGGCCTCAAGTTTCTTGTCTCGACCGGCTAATTTATGCTTGGGCATTCTCTTTAGGCAAGGCATAGTTTTGCATATGACCAGGGTTAGGGCGCATATCACTATAACGTGGTTTTTACGGGTTTATGGCGGGCCTGTGACATTCCAGTCTACTGAAACTGCTCAGAATTTAAATTTTATCGAGAAATATGTCGAAATTTTGGTTCTGAGGGCGTTCAATCTGTTTGTTTACCTTTAATGTCACCTTCGTTTCAGGAACGTGCTGAATTTCAGTAGATTTCAGGATGACGATTGGGCATAATCGAGGACTCATATATATATCGTCACCCACTTTTGTCTTCACTCTTCATCTTTTACTTGTTTACTGAAATCAATTGAAGATGCCGAAGTCCTCCAACAAAAACAAAGCCACTAAACGGGCACGCCTGGCGGAACCCTACAAGCGCAAGCCTGCGTGTGTTGACGCTAATGTGAGTTCTAATCCTAGAACGTATAGCGAAGATACACGGCCCGAAAACCACTATTACGATTCCTGGATCCCCAGTGCTCTCATGCTGCACGACGCTGGGCATCTTGTCTGCGATTCGCCTCTGCAGATGCCCTGTGACTTTAAGATCGAGGACGAGTCGGAGATCGATGAGATCCCTGAAATCAGCACATATAATGTACGCCTCTCAGAGGGCTCGACTTGGCTTGCTCACAGTAACACTAACGGCCATTTACCGTCGCCAGCCCTCACCCCCCCGTTCAAGCTACCCAGCCTGAATGAGACCCTCGATCCTACTCTTCTGAGCACTGGAGATGAGTCTTGGCCTACTAAAATTACACCAGTGAACAACGAAGACATACCCATTGTCGTCAAGTACGAGGAATGCACGCTGAACGTCGGCCATCACATTGTGAGCCCGTCATTAGTTGAAATCACGGCTAAACTCGAGCCCTTGGACCTCAATGATCATGCTGAACAGCAAGAGGTAGACGCAACAATCTTTGAGTTTGTATCAGACACCACACTTCCGTCACCACCTGTTGATGTAAAGCCCCCTGCCTTGCCGATCATCGAGGAGCACGTAGCCATAGCGCCGTTAACCCAGACGCAGGAGAAGCTGATTCCTGATACTCCCGAGGACTACGAGAGCCACCGCAGCTACGAGATAGTTGAGAAACAGTTTGCAACCTATCGACCTATCGTGGCCACGAAGGACGTTGATCGCGTTATTCGCGACTCTGTTCATGTTCCTGGTGCGAGCTCCAATGGCGCAGTATTGTGCAACCGCCGGACATTCGACGACGAAGCTGGATTCTCGCGTCTCAAGGGGCTATTGAGTGAGGGCGATGGCCAGTTTATGAACCTCCAAGCTCATGTCAGTGGACCCAACCTTGCGAAAGAGACAATGGACCAATGCATCGCCCTCGTCAAGTCCGCACTGACTACTGTCGAAGAGATCCAAAACAGGATGTGGCTCAGTGTTGTTGATTCGCGTTCCACATTCAGTGTGGGAGCGAGCAAGCGTTGTGGAATCCTGGAGCAGTATACTCCCGCAGAGAACATGTTCCCCCATCCCGATCTCGCAAAGCTTGGTGCGAAGTGGGCTTCTGGGCGGCCCTTGGGTGACAAGCCATTCCGAGTTAGAGACGAGAGTGGTCTATTCACTCTTGATGACCTCAAGCAAGCCATGAGAATCCTGACTTCACGCCCTCCACGTCGTATCAACAAGTGGGCCGCCCCACAGCTTTTCAGCAGTGACACCCTCGAGGAGTTCCTGGAGAGTATTCCCGAACACCCCTACCCCACAGCTCCACGGCTCAATGATCTGGTCAGGCCCTTCGATAGACAGGTTGGCAGCGGGGTCTCTCAGACGTTCATGTGGAAGTCACAGAAGCGAATCCCGTCACGCGAGATGCGTGAGGTACGGGCACCGCAACCGCCAGAATTCACGGCAGACGGGCTTAAGGTAGTCAATGTCGGCCCAGGATATAGCATCGATGACATGCAGACTCGCAGATCACTCTACAAGCCCATGTACGTCACCGGCAAGGGCTCGAACAAGCAGGGCTGGTGTGAGAACTGTCCCAAAGGAGGGTTTTTTAAACTCAAGAACAGTGGCTATCTCTATCACAAGAACCACGCACATGGCATCTATGCCAACGACGGCGTCTTTGAGGATCCCCTGATGATTCGCCGCCGCGACTCCCGTGATCTCAAGTGGGAAGGTCTCTGTGGCATTTGCTACCGGTGGGTTGACATTGACCACCGTCTTGAGGATCGCTGGGGTACCTGGTTCCGTCACTACAATAGTTGCGCAAAAGAGTACGATGATCTCAAGGCAGCGGTGCTTCGCACCGGCGCTCCTGTCCAGTTCCTCGAGATCGAGTATAATCCCTACGTACTTCCTTTTGACTTGGGTGCCGAATGAGAATAAGTCAAAACAAACTAAAAACAACAAGATTTTAATCGTATAATGTAATTTAAAGTATTTTCCTCCACATTTCACCATCCACAGGCTCTCCTAGCTGCGTGTGCTGAGCAGTTGAGACAATAGTGAAGCCGTTACGCGCATAGATACGCCTAGCAGTCTCTAATACGGACTGAGTCCACAGCTCTACACGGGTGTATTCTTTTTCCTTGCAGAACTCGATCACTTTGAGCACAAGGCTCTCGCCAATGCCACGTTTACGGGCAAATGGCTCGACATGTAAGAGCCGGAGCCTGGCCACATCATTGCCTTCGTCTGTCACAATGATACCTCCAGCAAGCACAGCCCCCTCAACTTCGGCCACAAAGCATTGCTCCCTTCCACCAGGAGTGTAAGTCTTCAGGAAGTTGGCAACATATTCTGCCGCAATAGGGTCAATGCGGGCCCCCCATCCATGCGACGCCTCATAAAGTTTTGCCTGGCGGGTAACAATCCAACTTGCCTCACCAATGCGGAAGGGTCTCACTATGCAGGACTTCACTTGCGACGAAGGCTCAAGGAGGACTCTGGCCCTTGTGAGAGCCTCGAGTAGGTCTGCTCGCTCAACATGACTCAAACCCGACAAGCTCGAGATCACAGCCTCCCGCTGGCGTTTGTCCATTTCATCGAACAATGCTCTACCAGCATCGGTCAAAACAAGAGGCCGAAGCCTTCCGTCGCCTTCCTTTTTCTGGTCCAGCAACCCGCGTTCAGTAAACCGGGCGAGTACACGACTGAGATAGCCACGATCAATGTTTAAGTGGTTTGCAATACCACTTGCAGTGATCGGGATTTCGGCTTTTGCGATCTCAAACAGAATTCGCCCTTCGGGAAGGGTAATATCATTTCCAAGGAACTTTTCATTGATAGCACCTACGTGTTGGGTGAAGAACCGGTTGAACAAGCGCACAGTCTCAACTACCTCATCTTCTTGACTCATTTTGTCTTTAACACCAACCACGTGGGGGGCATACCGGCTTTTTAAAACGTCCACTAGAAATTTAGTTGACTGAGTCAACTATCTTATCATTTGCGTGCGTTGCCCTAGCCCTGATTTGACCGCCAATCGGGGCTTTCCTTGGCGTTCCAATAGCGCCCCACGTCTCGGCATTCGAAACGCAAGGGGAAACTAGTGCTCGGCGTTTGGATTCGTGCAAAACATTACTTATACGTTCGCGTCACACCGAGTCATTTATCTTAGAGTGACGAGGTGCATGATATGGACAACAGGTTAAGTGCACCACTTGGTTGCGACTTTCTCCAAATTGGCGGTATACTAAGGGGCATACATCCTCACACTCGACCTAAAATTTGGGAACACCCTGTTGATCTGAGTGCGGTCACGTCAGATGAGTTAGAGAATAAGATATAATAAAAACTGTACGGCGCTAGTTCGAGGGTACGTACTCGTCGAGCCAACGCTGGAATAGCACTTCCTCCACAGCGTTGAAAGGTGGATGTTTCTCCTCGTTAGGAGCACGGATTTCGTTCCGGTCCAAGGCGATCTTGCCTACCTTGCGGACAATGTACTGCTCAGCAGCGACTGTGGGAGGGTCGGAGGCAAGCATGGCCGCGACTTCGCGCAAACCAGAGTCTTTGAATTTACGTGACGCGTGATCAATGACGCGAACAAGACTGCTGTAGCGCTGGATGCCGCTGGACCTAAGTGTGAGGGTGTCAGTGTCTGTAGCGGGGTCGCGAGGACGGCGGGATGTTGCCGCCCTTTGTCCCTTTGATGTATGTGATGCGGGTGCCGATAAAGTATCGGATGCAAGATGTCTCTTCGTAGATTGTTTCGAAGTTGAGGTGGATGGAGGCGGGGAGGGCGTTGGAATCGGGGAATTAATCGCCATAGTCCCCTTATGCGTATCTTCAGAGATAGACATGTCAGATACGAGTCCCTGAGGGGGATTTTGTAGAATCTGGTCAAGCGAGGCATGGGAGGTGGGCCTTATAGTTCCATCGAAATCCCAGTCTTCGTCTTCGTCCTCGCCATCGTCATTGTCTCCCATGACAGAAGGGGGTGTTGCACTGCCCTTGACAGTGGCCGTTGCAGAGGCAGAAGTAACACTAGACGGGAGGTCCCAATCTTCATCATTATCAACATATTCGTCCCCAGCAAGGGTGCTCGCTCCGCTGCTAGTAGAGAACTCACGCGAGGCAGGCTGGGGCTCGGACGGTGGTTTAGTAGCAGCCGACGATAGCAGCTGTCGTTTATGCACAATTCTCACCAAGTCAGACCGGCTGGCTTTGCGGAGAAAAGAAGATTTTCGAAGTTGTTGAATGGTTGCTCTCGCGTCAGGTTCCTTCTGTAGGCAGCTACTGACAAAGTCGCGGAACTCAGGAGAGAAACGATCGTCCAGACGCGGGGGTTTCTCCCTTGGGATGGCGAATAGGGCCTTCATCGGTGGTATATGCGACAGAGGGGGAGCTCCATTGGCTAGTTCCATAGCAGTGATTCCCAATGACCAGATATCTGCTGGGAAGCTGTAGGCCTTTTGATCTATAACTTCTGGTGCCATCCAGAACGGAGTTCCTACAAATGTATTACGGCGAGAGATGTTATTGGACAGTTGAGCAGCAACGCCAAAATCAGCAATTTTTACTGCGCCGTCCTCGGCCACGAGAATGTTCGCTGCCTTTATATCGCGATGGATCTTGCCAGTGCTATGCAAATATGCGAGGCCTGCTAGGAGCTCTGACATGATCTCTGCTATGGCAGATTCAGGCAAGGGGCCCAATTCTTTGATCAAGTCGAGGCATGATCCACCTCCCAGGAATTCCATGACAATCCACAGTTCATACTCGTGAACAAAGCAGCCATAGTAACGAGTTATATGAGCGTCGTTACACCCGGATAAAATCGCGATCTCTTTTTGGATTTCGTCGATTTCGTCATCGCTATTCTCCATATCGATCCGTTTGATAGCACACACAGCCCCTGTGGCCCGGTACACAGCTCGATACACAGCTCCAAACGAGCCTGTTCCAAGCTTATCTAGCATCTTGAATTGAGATGCATCGAGATGGTCCTTTGATCGAGTCCTTAACGACTCTCGAGATGGCCTACTCACCCTAGACATTGTACAATTATAGGGGCGGCCAACCGTTCTACGCGAACCTACCAAGGGTTTGTTTATATTTTAGACGAGCCCAAGGGGGGGGGGGGGGAACGGGAGGTGGTGTGAGAGGGTAAATAAAGGCTGGCGTAATTTTATTTGGGACTAAAGAAGACATTTGGTCACAATCACCAAATCAGCTGGACTGAGCGAAATTATGCGTTTGTAGGCCCACACTAGCATCTCAAAACTTCAACGTTAAGGCCAATTAATCCTGCCCATTACATGCGGGCATCGCGAGCTCTAGCGGGCTGGAAAAAAGTCTGGCCGGGTCTTGACAAGCGGCCTCGCCAAGGATACCCGCCTAAGTCTTCAAAATGGAAGGGCATGTGGTGGTTAGGTGCTAATGGCAAGGTTCCGGGCATGCTGATCCCGCCCTCGAAGGGACCAAAAGGCATGAATGGAGGAATTGACGGTACCAATGGCACGCCAGAGAAACCTGATGCTCTAGCAGAGGTTGAGATGAATATGATTCTCAATAGAACTCTCAACCGTGCACCCACTAATACCCTCAAGTGTACATTGCTTGATAAAAGTGGCCATGTCGTATACGCTAACCGTGACTATAAGCGCAGCGACCTAGTTGCGAAGGAAGGATTGCTTCCACGAGATTTGAGAAAACTGGACGTCTCCACCCATAACATTGTGCCAGCGATCTTAGTGCGCGAGAACTCGATTCTGGTTAATCTTCTGCATCACCGAGCACTTATAAAGGCCGATTCGGTGCTTTTGTTTGATGGTGCAGGTGGAATTGATGCTACTGGAATGTCATTAGCGTCTACACAGCAGCAAAGCATCTTCATGTACGACCTTCAGCACAAGCTGCAAGCGGTCTCCAAGGCTCCGTATGAGCAGCGAGCGCTCGAAGCTATCCTTGTGAGCGTTATTACTACACTGGATGCTGAACTTAAGGTGCATGAGCTCATGGTTGGAGGTATCTTGACCGACCTCGAACGCGAGCTGTCGCGTGAACAGCTGAGATTCTTACTTGTTCAGTCGAAGCAGCTTGGTGCATTCCTCCAAAAAGCTACGCTTATTCGCAATGCTCTTGAAGAACTTATAGGCAGCGACAAGGATATGTGCGCACTTTATCTTACAGCCAAAGCGGAAGGCAAGCCACTTAATGAGGATGATGATCATAGCGACGTCGAAGTGATGTTAGAGTCCTACTTTGGCCAATGTGATGAGATTGTCCAAAACACCGAGAACTTGGTGTCGAATATTCGCTCGACAGAAGAGATTATCAACATCCTGCTAGATTCAAACCGAAACTCGCTAATGCTTCTAGAGTTGCGGTTCCAAATAGGTATGCTCGCACTTACTTGCGGCTCAGCCATTGCTGGCCTCTACGGTATGAACTTGCGCAATTTCATTGAAGACTCGAGATGGGGATTCGTTGCCGTCTCAACCTTTGCAGCGGGCATATCAGCGCTGGCGCTGATAGTCTCTCTGCGACGGCTGGCCCATATTAAACGTTTGCACATATCTGAACGGCCGCGGACATTACCCGAACGAATACATTAGAATGCGACTCATAACAGAGCGCTAGATTGTAAATAGATCTTCTCTCCCCCTATTTATGTTTCACCGGTGCGTACGTTTTTTTACGAATTTCTTGACTACATGAAATACTACAAATTTTAACGGGGTCCGAGCTTTTGCAGCGCTCTTGCACCAGACTCTTCCCACTCCTGCTTGGAGATCCACAAATGGTCCTTGTCGGACATGACGTTTGCCAACACGGCACCACCGAGGAAAACCATGTGTCTTCGGCGGGGTGGGTCATCAATTCGAAGCTTGAAGTTACTCAACCGCGTGGGGTCGTTGTGCAGAACCTGGGCCAGCCACAGCTGCTTAATTTCCTTTTCAAGACGTGATGGGAGTCCCGGGTACATGGAGGTACCACCAGACAGCACAATGGCATTGTACAGGTCTGAGCGAACATCAATGGGAGCGGACTGGACGGTACCGAACACTGCTTCGGCAAGTCCTGGTGCCTCGCTGTCGACGAGGTAAGGCTGGAACAAGCACTCAGGCGCGAGGTAACGCTCGGGGCCAAGGCTGATAACGCGGCCATCGGGCAACTCGTACTTCTCCATGAGTACAGTGGTTTCCTCGGTCAAACGACGGTCGAGATCAAGATCATAACTAATGTAGCAGAATTTCTCCTTGATTTGGCGCACAGTTTCAAAGTCGGCACTGCGGTTGAATGCATATCCGCGGCGCAGCAACAGGTTGATGAGTTGTCTGGTGATATCGCGACCAGCAATGTTGATGCGCTTGGTCAAATGGTTCAAAACAACCGACTCGTAAACAGGGACAATGTGTGTAACACCATCACCACTGTCAACAACGACACCCGAGCTCAGGCCCTGGGCATACAAAGCGAGCACGGCCTGGATGGCAACATAGGTATAACCGAACCCGTATTTTTCAAACATGACCTCGCACATGCGCTCACGGTTAGCCACAGGGTTGAGTGGGGCCTCAGTGAGCAGCAATTTCCGGTCTGCGTAGTCGTTAATCTTCATCTTCTCGTGGAAGCAATAGTCCCACAGATGCTCCATATCTTCCCAATTGCGAACAATTCCATTCTCCATTGGGTACGAGATCTGAAGAGCAGACCTCACCTTGCTCGCTTCCTCGCCACACATGATGTCTTGGAGTTCAAGACCGGCGGTATGGCGCTCCTCGGCGCGAAGAATAGGACGGCCGACAATAGAGGGGAACGTAAAGTCCGGGAAGTTCGTGCCTGCCCGGCCGATTTTGACGAAACCTGTTCCCTGATCTAGTACAATCGGCTCCATCTTCGTATATTTGGTCTCAACTTGGCCGCGCCTGCAGTGTCCTGGAGTCAATAGCCTCTGCGATGGTCCAACAAAGGCTCAGCCCGTATTGTGTGGCTGCTTAGTGATTGGGTCGGGGGAGGGTGGTGGCCTCGAGCCAGCCAGCCAGCCTGCACGACGACGTGGTGAAGCAGGATCGTGAGATTCCCACAATTATGCGTAACTAGATTTATGCGTCCAGTCTTATCGGCGCGGAAAACCTAGCCCTTGGCTCCGCGCTGACAATCTCTCCGCATTGTCGCCAGTTCAGACCCTTGACTAGTTTTTCCTTTCTTTGTACAATCATTAGCCGCCCGATCCTTTTTAGTATGTCTGAAATTATTTACTTGAGTGCTGCAGAGCTCTCTGAAGCCATTCATGCTGAAAAGTTCTCATGTGTCCAGGTAATGGAAGCGTACCTCGATCGAATCGCCGAAGTGAACCCAGCCGTCAATGCTATTGTCGCTCTCCAGGACCGAGAAAAGTTGATTGAGATTGCTACAGAGTATGACAAGGAGATTGCTGCGGGCAAATCCCGGGGTTGGATGCACGGGTTTCCAATAGCAGTCAAGGATATGACGACGGTCAAGGGCCTGCCCTCTACATTTGGGTCACCGTTCTTTGCCGATTTTATTCCGCCTCAGGACTCAATTATGGTTGAAAGAATGAGAAGCAGTGGTGCAATCTTTATTGGGCGAACAAACGTGCCTGAATTCGCCCTTGGGTCACACACGTATAATCCATTGTATGGCACCACGTCGAACGCATACAACCACGCATTGTCGGCAGGTGGAAGTTCAGGAGGTGCATCAGTTGCTTTGGCCCTGAACATGGTGCCTGTGGCTGATGGAAGTGACATGATGGGCTCGTTGCGCAATCCGTCCGCTTGGAACAATGTGTACGGGTTCCGGCCATCAGCAGGAGTTGTGCCAGCATTCAGCGCTGCGAGTTTGTTCAACGCCGACCTGCCGACTGAGGGCCCAATGGCACGCAATGCCCGGGATTTAGCTCTTTTATTCGACGTGATGGCAGGTTCTGATCGCCGCGTACCAAATTCTGTAGAAGCGCTGCCTCTGCCCGAGGGATATAACGAGTCGCACATCAAAATTGGCTGGCTCGGTGATTTTAATGGCTATCTCCCGATGGACCCTGAGTTGCTCAATGGCCTCAATGGCAGCCTAATGAATATTTCATCGCTAAGTGGAGTCGACGTTGAGCCTGTGGATGTCTCGGACCCTAACCTCAAGACTGTACTAGCTGCAGTATGGGATTCCTGGGTCACATTGAGGTCCATGGCCATTTTGAAGCTGTATGATGATCTACCCTTGGAAGAAAAACAGAAACTTCAATTCAAACCTGAGTTCCTTTGGGAGGTCATGACCGGGCTTGATCAAACTGTCCGAGGTATCAATTTTGCAAATAGCACGCGAAGCAAATGGCTCACCAAATTGAACACACTTTTTAAAAAGTACGATTTCCTTGTGTTGCCATCGACCCAGATTTTCCCTTTCCCCAAAGAACAGCACTGGCCCGAGTCAATTGGTGACACTAAAATGGATACGTACCACCGCTGGATGGAAGTTACAATCTATGCGAGCCTTGTAGGCCTTCCTGCGGCCACAATCCCGGTTGGATTCAAAAATGGACTGTCAATGGGCGTACAAATTATTGGTCCACGGCTTCATGATCGCCGCGTGCTATCAATTCTCCAACGACTCGAGCCAGCATTCGCCGGTAACCGTAAATTAAAGTAGATTGTATTAAAATTGTAATTTTATTTTGGTTCACTCGCGAAAACGAACCACTCTATTACACGAAATTATGACTTGTTTAGGTGTTGACTGTCCCCACAGTCTAGCCAGATGACTAGCCAATCACAAAGCGCGAGCCACCGGCACGTGAGCTGAATCATCAGCCTCCGCGAAGTCTTCTCCTGAGCTCTGCGAAAATGGCCCAGGCAGTGTCTCGGGGTGTTAAAACCTATCACGGCATCGTCATCACATCACATCATCGCTATTTGTGCTGTTTGAGTTTGAAACTTTCTAACACAAAGTTTTGACCTTTAAAAAAAAAAGTCGAGAAGAAGATGCTGCCTTTAATTCGTCGTCAGGCCCAGCGCCAGGCCGTTCGCTCTTACGCCTCGGCTGCCGGATCTTCTGGTAACGCTTACACTCAGTGGCTCGTCAAGGGCCAGAGCGCAGTGCAGAACGTTGTTTACTACACCAAGGTGGCCGGCGAGCTTGCCCGCTACGTTTGGCTTAAGGAGGGCCTTAGCCCACCTACTGTCCAGCAGGTTCAGCACACTTTCACTACCGACGCCAAGGCATTCCTTGATAAGGCTCTCAAGTCTGCCCGTAAGCCCGCTGAGGTTGTTGAGACCGTCCGTGGCTGGTCCAAGAACAACTACATCGTTGGTGGTGCTGCCGTGATTCAGATCCTTGGCATCTTCGCCCTTGGCGAGATAATTGGCCGCCGTCACATTTACGGTTACAAGACTTATGAGCACCACGAGCACGCCATGCTTTAAAAGCCTTAAAAACGAGTTGAACAAAGGCTCGGCTTTAGTTAAAACCTCATAGCACAGAAACCATTTCTTATTTTCCGATACCGGAAGTTTCCGGCGTCAGGTTGTAATGTGTGCGTGTAAACTAGTTACAACTCCGCTTATCGGGATATTCTGATCACGACTCATTCTAGTATTTCATTTGTCAAGTTTATTGCGTTTGGTCTTGAGCTTAACTGAATTGAATCAATAATGTGGTAAACACAAAGTTTGTGCACTAGTTTAGTTCCTAAAGGCATTTAGTCCCACTTGGTAGGATCCCACGCAGCGGCGGTCACATAGTAGGCCTCGGGATCACCCAATGCAGCGAAGTCTTCGGAAGACAACTTGAAGTCGTAGACATCGAGGTTCTCTTTCTGGCGCTCGGTGCTCGTGGACTTTGGAAGCGGCAAGAATCCGGCCTGGAGAGACCACCGAAGCAAAATTTGGGCCTTAGTCTTATTATACTTGGCAGCAAGCCTGACAAGCTCAGGGTCCTCGAGTCTGATTCCACGGGTAAGAGGAGAGTAGGCTTCAACAAGAATATTGTGCTTGCGGCTGAAGTCGACAATGTCCTTGCGTTGGAGCCAGGGGTTCAATTCGACCTGATTGACCGACGGCAAAGGAATATCGTTATCAATAAACTCCTGGAGGTGCTTCACACCATAGTTAGACACACCCACTTCCTTGGTGAGGCCCTTCTTCTGCGCCTTGAGGAGCTCATTGTACACTGCCTGGCGGAGTTGAGGGCCCTTCGTGAAGGGCGAGTGGATCAAGAAGAGGTCGATGTATTCGAGCTGCTTAACCTTTTCGAATGACTCCTGGATCTGGCGAGCAGCATCCTCAGCATCCTCAGCAGCAGCGATCTTGGTTGTGTAGAAGATGTCCGAGCGCTTGACCGAAGGGTTCTTCTCCAAGAACTCGGCAATGCCTTCGCCGACTTCTTTCTCGTTGCCATATGCAATTGCAGAGTCAATGAGACGGTAGCCAACAGTCAGAGCAGAGAAGGTAGCTGCCTTGGCCTCAGCCGCAGGCACAAGGTACACACCGAAGCCGATGCTGGGAATAGTTTTGCCACTAGCGAGTTTGAAAGACATTTGCTAATAGTATGTTGAGGAGAACTAAAACACCAGCGCGACCCCTCCTTTTAAGGACAAATTTCGAACAACGCCCCCCTGGGGTAAGACCGTCGATCTTTGCCGTAATCTCCTAACCCGAGCACCTCATACGGCACGTAACTACAGACGGTCAAGGTGAATAGAAATAGAGGCGGTGCTGATCTGGACGGTTGTTGGAGGCACGTGGTTTGTAATGTCAAGTGATCCCAACAGGAACATGACTGTCTTACGCTAGCAAGTATTCCAGTTGCCTCGATTTTGACTTTTTGTCTCCACACAGCAGATGGACAACGAGGATGAGAATATTAAACAGGACTTTGCGGAGTCACTGCAAGACCTCACTGTAAATTCTAGGCCAGTTATTAAAACACTCACCGAGATCGCGTTGGACTACGCGGCCGAGGGCCATGCTACGGCCGTGGCGGCTGCGATCGACCTGCACATCCGACGCACTGCTCCCCAATTCAAGCTGCCTGCATTGTACCTGCTTGACTCGATTTGCAAATCACGGGCTGATGTGTATGCAGCTGTAATGGCGCCACAAGTGGCGTCGTTATTCCGGTCGTCGTTTGCAGTAGTGCCCGAGGAGGTGAAAGTGAAGATGGACGAATTGTTTAAGACGTGGACGGTGCCACAGCCCCCTGCGGGCCAACCTTTGTTTCCTCATGAAGTATTGCGAGAAATCAGTGACTTTTTGTCCGCAGCATCAGGCAATGCATTGCCTCCACCGCCCACTGGTATGAGCCGGCAGCCAATAAAACTTAACCAGTCGAGTTTATTGGTGACAATTAACCGGCTAACCAATGAGATTACTGGTGGACCGCAGGACCATGTTACTGAAAAGCAACTCGCAAGAATTGCACGTTTGGAAAGCGAGGTCAATGGCCCTGTGGATCCCAAAATCTTCCCGCGCGTGCTGGCCGATCTTGAGGCTATCCGTGAAGACCATACGCAATATATGAATAGACCCAAGCGGCACTCTGGACAACGTGGAGGCCGCGGTGGCCACGACCGACATGACCGACACGACCGACACGACCGATATGATCAAAAGGACGAGAAGCGCAAGCCCGCACGATCCCAGAACCAACAACAACGCAAAAATCAAAATCAAAACCAAAACCAAAATCAAAATCAAAATCAAAAGCAACGGTCAGAGGATTGGACGGGCTCAAACAATGTTCCCCTTGGATCACGCAAACGCACTGCATCCGAGGATGCGATTCCTGCCGTCGTGGTACCAGACAAGAAACTGCAGCAGGCCCTGGAGGGTCTTCATATAGATTTGCAGACGGCGGTGCGGTCACCGCCCCCACTCACATTAATTGCAGATGTGTTGTATAACAGTATGCCATTGCAGTGTGCTACTTGTGGCAAGCGATTCCCCGACACCGAACAGGGCCGTCTCGAAAAGGAGGCCGAAATGGATTGGCATTTCCGCGTGAACAAAGATGTTCGCGAGGGCCACTCGCGAAACCGGTGTTGGTACTTAACTGCTAGCAAATGGGTTGACTACCGCGAAGATAATTCGGTGCTTGGTGAAGCTACAGGATCAGCAGCGGCTGACACCAAGTCTGAAGAGCCCCAGGTCGATCTCGAGGCAGAAAAGCAAAAGTATGTCCTGGTTCCTGGCGACCCTGCCGCAAGTCTATGTCCTGTGTGTCAAGAAAAGCACCAGACTGCATGGTCAGATGATGCCGAGGATTGGGTATGGACGAACTGTGTTGAAGTTGATGGCAAGTACTTCCATGCCACGTGCTATGCCGACCCTCAGAACCAAAAGATAGTCGCGGCGATTTTGGCGGAAACAGACCAAACCGAACCTAAATCAGAACCCACAGATGCAATCAAGGTAGAAACATGAATTTGGCAACTAATAGAATCAATAGAATCAATAGAAAATTACCTGTGCTGCCATGCAGGGCTATGACCACTTAGCCTCATATAAATTTAATGTGAACGGCTTTAATTATAACCACAAAAACTAGACTAAATTCACTTAATCGAAACTAGCCAATTTTTTATTTGGTTGACCCACACAGCACCATCACTACCAACCTCGTGCTAGTGTCACAACTAACAGGTACGACCGCTCGTTGACAGCCGCACCTGTTCACGTGTCGATAGGCCCTTGTTTTCTGAGCATGCGTTTGAAAGCCTTTCAAAAGGTTGCCTAACTGTATGTCGCATGCGAGCTTGGCCGTACGCGTGACACGCGAGCTCGGGCTCGCGTAATGCGGTGATCTACAACGGGTTGTTTTACCTGCAGTGCATGGCTCGTCGTTCTCGTAAGCGGCTACAAATGTATGAGCATTATCCGACTCACATTTGGTCACATTGTTAGTCCCAATATGGGCCTGGGCTGCTGCGAGATAAAATCGGAACGCTTGAACACAAGGCAAGGAAGCAGGCTATTTGAGACATATTTTTTATAGTTATTTTGACGTCGCAACAGAAGCAAAAGAAAAAAAAAGGATAGCAAAGAGGGGCCCTTGCGGTCTGGTATGCTGATTCAAACACGAGCGTTACTGTGCTTAATGGTTTATCCGCCAGTTAACCCCGCCGAAATCGCCTCTCCCCCTCTTGTGAATACTAATTTTCTTCCAGGGTAAGTGTTTGTTGAGCTCACTAATTTCATCGTCATTTCGTCATCGTCGTCGTGTGCCTGATACTGCACTTGGGCAATTGCGAGACATCACCTCAGCTTAAATAGTCACGTCGGTTCACGCGTGAGCTCAACCCCACCTTTTAAAGTTCTTTGGCTGTGAACGCGGTTACACAGTTAACTTTTTGTTGTGTTATTAACTACAAAAATGGATCCACGTATGGACCCGGACTTTGTACCACCGAGCGATATTGGCCCCGACTGGCCCAAGGAGCGCAACATGAGTAGCAGCTATATCCCTGACGCGGGTCCTATCACCAGTTTCATGGGCTCGGCGGAGTCGACTCTTGATCCTCCACAAGACGATGAGGACAATGACGACAACCCGGGCTGGTTCGAGCGCCAGGCAACACTTGCCGGCCAACCCGGCGGCATTGACCAGCTACGCCAAGACCAAGAGGATACACAAATACCGCCAGAAGCAGTTCCAATAGACGTTTCTGACACGCAATTGCCGCAACGTAAGAACTCAAACAAGAGCACACACAGTAACTCATCCTGTGGTAGCGAGCCCACGCCGCCCCTGGGCGATATTCCCACGGGCATTCCGCGAAACCCTCAGGGCAGTGGTGAGCCGCGGTTTGTTGTGCCTGAAATCCATGAACCAGAGTACCGCAATACGGCCAATCTCGAAGAAGTTCCAGGTGATGTTGTACGCCAAGCCACCAAGCTTGAAGACTACGCGTTCCCCGCCCATCGCTTGGCCACCGAGCTCAAGGACGAGAGCAAGAGCCCGCTTGTGCTGGTTGCATGTGGCTCGTTCAGCCCAATCACATATCTGCATCTGCGCATGTTCGAGATGGCCATTGATGCCGTGCGCGACCTCACAAGATTCGAGGTCATTGGCGGTTACTATTCACCCGTGTCGGACCACTACAAAAAGGCCGGCCTTGCCGACTCTCAGCATCGTGTGCGCATGTGCGAGCTCGCGTGCGAACGTACATCATCCTGGCTCATGGTCGACGCGTGGGAAAGCTTGCAACCAAGCTACTCGCGTACAGCGCTTGTGCTCGACCATTTCAACAACGAAATTAACGTCAAGCGACGAGGCATTGGTACCTCCGAAGGCAAGCGTCGCGGCGTCAAGATTATGTTGCTGGCAGGCGGAGACCTTATCGAGAGCATGGGAGAACCAAATGTCTGGCTAGACTCTGATCTCCACCATATCCTCGGCAGATACGGCTGTATGATTGTTGAGCGCACGGGCTCTGACGTGCGTAACTTTTTGTTGTCGCATGACATTCTGTATGAACACCGCCATAATGTTATGGTGATCAAACAGCTTATTTACAATGACATTTCGTCTACAAAAGTAAGACTGTTTATCCGGCGAAACATGAGCGTCCAATACCTCGTGCCCAGCTCTGTGATCCGGTATATTTATGAACACGCCCTGTACCTCGAGAGCGAGCCAGTGAAGGAAGTAATGCGCGAACGCGGCGATTAGATCTATAATAATATTATTAAAGACATAAATTCATCGTGCGATTCAGGTTGGTTCTTGTCTCGTCCACAATCATGTTGTCGAAATTTAATTGCTGCTGAATTGCTTTTTTCTGGCCTTGAGCTCGCGAATAATATCTCAATCGCTCGTACCGCGAGTGCTCGTTATGTACAAGGCTCTCAATACACCTCCGCTCGAGCCCTGGCCAGTACGCAGCTGCTTCCATGAACTGCACCGTGTTTGCAAGCGTCTCGGGGTCCACAGGCTCACTAGACTCGAATTTCTGTCGCAAGTACACTTTGACCACTTTGGTTTGCGGGAACCTGCCTCCAACTGCTCTGTACCCGCTGCGAAGGAGCTGTCTGTACGCTGCAAGCACAGACATGCTGGCCGCGAAATTGGGTGGGAAGCTTAGCTAGCTGACTCCCCCAGATTTTCCAAATCTTGAAATTTCATCAAACAAAGTAAAACTACTAAATAAAATCAGCATTTAATGAGTACTTTGCCGCGAGCTTGGACGTGATCGAGCCGATTCCACGCAGCTTCAAAATGCTGCATATCGGTCACGGTGTCGATCGGGATTTTGACGCTGGGATCATCGAAAAACTTGGGTGCCTCCTTCATCCAGTCGCCCCGACGCGATGTCACCAATTGGTAGTTAATTCCCAAGCGTTTGCCAAACACGAGTCGGGTGATCATCCACGGCGCATTCACCATCGACGCAATCATGTCTTTAGCATACGTGCCCGAGGGTGCACCATCGCCAGCGATGGATACATAGACAGCACCGTCATTATACGGCTTGAGCAGCTCGGGCCACACACGCAAAGCATCATAACCACCAACTGTGTCGACAATGCCCTGGAATTTATGGCCACTAGCCGCAGACACGAGCGCAGAGCTTACATCGAGGCTGCGGTAGTCGACGGTCGCATCAGCACCCATGCTTTTGACATAGTCTGACGAGGACTCAGAGCACGTCGCAACCACGCGGCCGACTTTGTAGTGCTTTTTGAGGATCTGAATCGCATACGCGCCAACATTTGTCGCGCCGCCCAATACCAACACTGCTGCATCGGGCCCCAGGTTCTGAAGCCGCTCGAGCATTTCCCAGGCGGTTCCAAAAGTCAACGGAAATGCCGCAGCTTCTTCATTTGACAATCGCTCCGAGGGATGCAGCACTGCGTGCTTGGTTGCGTCGAGTAGCGCGCGCGTGCCTACAAATCCCTCCAGCGGCGACAGCAACCCTCCACAGACGCGTTCTCCAACTTTATATTGCGTGGCTACGTCTGATCCAACTGCCTCTATAGTTCCACAAAAATCCTTGCCAGCTGTGTAGTGCATTGGCACCACGGCAATGCTCTTGAGCTTGATGTCGATAGGATTCAAACCAATGTAGCTGAGCTTAATTAGGATCTGAGTTGGGCTCAATTGGTCGGGAATTGTTTTCTGGTACAATTTCAAAGGGGACCACCGCGAGGTGTACCCCATCACCGTCGAAGTCAACGGCATTTTTTAGTTTGGTGTTGATGGATGTGGGAGCAATTTCAGGGCCATAGTAGTAAACATGCCCACCCTTTGTCTCAGCAAGCCCTCGGGCCTCCTCCAGGTACAACGGTTGCGCGTCAATAACACATTTATTTGTGCTTTAATTTGTTTAACATGGCGGTATTGCGAAAAATCAATCCCGAGAATTCCGATGGGCTCGCCCGGAAGGACTCGGCGGGTATTAGCCATGATCAGCCGGGATTAGTCGGGATCCGCGGAACTGGCCGGCTTAACGTCCATAACAACCTCCCATAGCAGACCTTGACTTGAAAATTTATCCTGTTTTAAAAATTGCACAGAAATAAATAACTTTTAATTCTAGCTAATTTATTTCACCTACAAAGAATCACATGCAGCCTACCCTAAATTAGCCAGAGGATGCTCGTACAAAGCTTCCGTCGCCTGCTTAATACGCTGCCCATATTGCAGCTTAACGTTGGCATCTACATTAGGGGAAGGTACAACCAAGTCCGAAGCTTTTTGGATACCGCTTTGCGTGACGGGTTCTCAACAGCGCCAGTAGCATGGCAGCCGTAGATACATATTCTGCTCATGTGAATGAGGCCGAGCGGCAGCAGCAACAAGTGCAAGCAGCAGCTGTCGCGGCGCCACCACCAGAGATTGAAGATGCTGGAAATCAAACCATGTGGGTGTTTCAATCGCTTCGCGACGCGCTTATGAGCTTTACGGAGATTGATTTCAGTGAAATGATCAGTGATGGAGAAGACCAAGACCATGACAGCGACATATCTGAAGACGAAGACGAAAAAGAAGACGAGCATGACCCCGGTGTCGACGACGAGGCCGAGTCTGACACGGAGACGCGACGACTCAGTTTACAAAAAAGTCACGACGACGACGCGATTGAACGGATAGGCCGGTTCCCGACGCTTGCACAGCTCCAAGAGACTCTCCGCAATGCCTCGAGCTTTTTGACTCCGCCTCCTCCCAGCACTACAACCACAGCCACTGCTCCTGTGGAGCTCGAGCTTGTAGACACAACCGAAACAAACGAAAATGAGCTCACTACAGACCTCGAGTCCGTCGGCAGGTTTCCGACTCTCCAGGAAATGCAGGCAAAGCTCCGTAACGCCTCGAACCTGTTCCCTCGTAACGGAACGAGCAGTCTCGGTTTGCAACAAGCGCTCCAACAGTACTCTTTACCGTCTCTTGACACGTACCAATTTCCTAAACCGTTAGAAACGTTCCAAAAGTTCTGGGCTTCGTACCCCCAGCGGCCTCCCACCCCGCGAGAGTTGCTGGCTAAGTGGTCACCAGCCTGGGCCCGCGAGGCCGACGCTGGGGACGCTAGCACCTTAGTTGGCGAGCCTGTACCAGAAACAGAGCCTGTGCCAGATGCATCAGAGCTCACGGAAGAAGAAAAAACAAAATCTTATGGCGCCGACGGCGGTTTAGGGTGCGAACATTATTTGCGCAACTGTAAAGTGCAATGCCCCGACTGTCACAAATTCTATCCATGCCGACTATGCCACGATGAGGTTGAACCCCACGAACTTAGACGCAAAGCAGTCCGCAATATGCTGTGTATGATGTGTTTGAAGCCGCAGCCGGCAGCAGAGTACTGTAGTGATTGCAACGAGCTCATGGCCGACTACTATTGCAACGTTTGTAAAATGTGGAGCGACGACCCTGACCGGCCAATATTCCATTGTGATGAGTGTGGTATCTGTCGCGTCGGCCACGGTATTGGCATCGATGTATTCCATTGTACAAAGTGCGGCATCTGCATGGACCTTGCGCTTGAAAACAATCACAAGTGCATTGTCACCAAGGGCCCGCAATCTGACTGTCCTATTTGTCTAGACGATTTGTTCCAATCTACGCTTCCAATTGTTATCATGCCCTGTGGGCATCCTATTCATCGGCATTGTTTTGACGAGTACACGAAACGTTACTACCGCTGTCCTGTCTGTTCGCGGTCAGTGCTCAACACCAGCGCCATGTTCCGGCTCCTTGATGAAGAAATTAGCCGTGAAGTACTACCACCGGAACTTGAAAACGTCAAAGTTAGCATCCATTGTCACGACTGTGGCATGCGCACGCGGACACCGTTCCATTTGGCAGGGTTGAAATGTACGACCTGTGGTTCGTACAACACGGCCAAAACATGACCTTTTTCTTAACTTATTATTATTATTATTTCTTATTTTATTATGCTTCTTTAAAAAAAAATAAAATATAACTGAAACTAGACTCGACTAAATCTTTCCTGACAAGTGCGAGCCACCGTCGATAGGCAGGACAGTGCCATTGACATAGGCGCTAGCAGGAGAAACGAGATACACGGCAGCACCAATAATATCGCGGGACTGGCCAAGACGGCCACGAGGGTTGCTCGCAATCATCTCGTCACCAATAACCTCGAGCAATCCATTGGACATCTTTGTGGGGAAGAAGCCTGGAGCGATGATGTTCACGGTGATGTTCTCAGGACCGAGCTCGACAGCGAGAGCCTTGGCCATGTGATGCACACCGGCCTTGGACGCAATGTAGCCGTAGGTACCTCCTGAAATGCCGTTGCGGATACCGGCAATGGATCCGGTGACAAGCACACGCGAGGGGTCCTCGGCAGTGCCAGCAGCCTCGAGCAGAGGAACAAACTCGCGGATGGTCAGGAACACGCCCTTGATGTTGGTACCGAGGACCTTGTCGAATGCAGCACTGGGGTGAGACGCAAGGTCGGCGCCCCAGGTCACACCAGCATTGGCAACCAAAATGTCAAGCTTGGACTCCTTCTTGGAGAACTCCTCCAACAGATGCTTGATTCCCTCGTCGCTTGAAGCATCGGCAGGAATAGCATATGCTCTACCAGTCTGGCCAGCCTTGGCGGCCGTCTTGTTCAGGTACTCAACTGCCTCATTGCAGGTATTGGCTTTCCGCGAGCTGATGTAGACCTTAGCGGCACCGGCCTCGAGGAAGCCCTCGGCCATGTCGAGACCAAGGCCACGAGAGCCGCCGGTCACAAGGGCGATTTTGCCATCAATACGGAACAATTGACTAGCCATTTTCTTCGGATGTAGTTTGTTCTTTGGGGGTAGAATGTGGGATGGAGAAAGAAATCTGTGGGGTCGTCCTGCACGTCGGTATCGCAGGTATATATACTGTTTGACTGGTGGGCCCTAGAATAGGCGGGGAAGCGATCTAAGGTGGGTATTATTTAGCCTTGGCTTGACAGCATAAAATGTGGGGAGCTGGGACAAGTCACGTTATTTGTAGCCTCGGTATCACCAGGCGACGCGCTGCAATGATGGCATCACGTGGACCTGGGCGACTCGGCATTCTCCACTAAGTAAGGGCACATAAAGTAAAAAAATATAAAGTTGTGCCGGGAAAATTCGGCGATTTCGATTTCTTCGAGCATTTTGAGTTTCTACATAGTTAGTTCTGATGGTTATGACGACCCTAAACTTCAAGCCGCGACCAGGATAATTATCCGTTGGGGTTCAGTTTAAGGTTTGTCAACGTCGGCTGATAGCGATATATTCGCGTATCTCCCGGATATGTCGGCTCACGGCCGATATCCCAGCCGCACTCTGGGCATGGCCCTTCTAGCGTAGGCTTGACAAGGCAGTCAAAGCCTGGCACAGGACTGATTCAGCCGTGAGCCTGACTTTTAATCTACACTAAAGAACAAGATCAAAAATCATTAGAGAAAATAAGCCAAAAAATCAAGGTGAGTCCACAGCACGTGCCTACAACGTGATCGGGCTCACGTTTTTGTAGACAGTCAATGTAGCAGCAAACGCAGACAAGAGCTGGTTGATCACAGAGCTGACAATGGGCTCAATGTCCGAGGATACTGCATTCTCGAGAGCCGTGCCGAGTGCCGTAACCTCCTTTTGCAGCCATTGAACATCGAACTTGACGAGTCCAGAAACAGAAATGAATCCAAGAATGGCACGGTCGAGAGTCGGCTTCAAGTTCGAGATCTGGGTCAGGGTGTTCTCCACAGGCTGTTGCAAGCCAAGCAGGCCAGAAGCCAGCTCAAAGAACTGGGTGTCGCTGATGTTACCGCATTGCTGGATGTTGTTAGCAGTGGCAGCAACATAGATTGCAATGTCCTGAGCACGGAAGTTGATATCCAATAGACCCACAATGTCATTCTGCTTGACGGTGTTGAGCTTCGAGGACAATGCACCGACCTTTGAAGTGATGTTGCCTACTCTCCATCCAATTTGGTTGAGGCATTGCGCAGAGACATCGCGCTCAGCGAGATCAACAAAATCAACAGGCGCAGGTGCAGCACGGGCCGCAGAGAGCAGAGGAGCGAAGCAAAGAAGCAGAGTGGAGAATTTCATGGTTAACTTTTACAAAAACATAATTATGGGATATCAATGGTTATATATGCACACCACTGCACGAGGCGCTAATACATTGCTGCGTGGATTCGGGCCGCTGTTTGCAGATCACCTTCTCAAAATGTATGTGACAACCCTTACCCCTGTCAAATGATCGTCGATACTTCCCCGCCTTTTTTACATTAACGGGGTGTGCAAAGCAACACACAGTTAAAGATATGACTTCTACTAAAGACCCATCAAAAACAAATTTGTTTGGGCCTGTTTTACTGTGTTGCGGAGTGTTCCTGCCAATGCAAAACATGCGTGATTCTGAGCTAAATTGCACCCCGCTTTGATCGTGAAATGGAGGATCTACTGGTTATGCGCATGTCCCCCGCTCAACATCAATCATCTCGGTGGGTCCCCCCGTGCACAACATTTTTTTGTCATCAAACCATTAAAAGACTGGCCATTTGAGCTTTTTAGCGCTTGGAAATTATCGTCGCTTCTTTCTCTGAATGAAGAACTTTGAATTCTATTTCTTTTGCTCAGCCATTGCGAGCCACTAGAGCTTCAGAACAGAAATTGGCTGAACACACGTAAGCCCGCGGGGCGAGGCTAATGCACGGACCATCATCTCGATCCCGCATACTTCATAAATCTCGCGAGAATTAATGCCCGTTTTCCGTTTTATTCTCTGGTGTTCAAATCCAATTCGGGACTAGCGATGCCATCTAGGCAT
Organism: Wickerhamiella kurtzmanii; assembly: GCA_030572965.1. NCBI lineage: Eukaryota > Fungi > Ascomycota > Dipodascomycetes > Dipodascales > Trichomonascaceae > Wickerhamiella > Wickerhamiella kurtzmanii. The sequence goes on along the minus strand of JAJMCK010000027.1, from coordinate 87,169 downwards.
GGTCTCGATTGGGCTTGGGTCTCTCTATGCTCGAGGGAGAATGGAGGCTGATTAAACAATCTCGCACCAAGCCAACCTCCAAATTCTGGGCATTCGTGCCTGAACAAGCAAATAAACGTGGGCTTGACAGCGACTACTGGCACGCTCAAAACTGGCTCGATAATGGAGGAGCTCAGACGACAACCGAGATGGACGTTTCCAGTCTCGAAACTGCGGCAGATCAGCCCCAGTGGCAAGGATAACATACCGTTTGAAGAAGAGCTCATGGAACAGTCCAAAGCAGCACGGTTCATTGTGCAGGTTGGCTCACAACTCAACTTGCCACCTCTCACAATATTTGTTGCCAGCATTTTCTTGCATCGCTTCTATGTGCGGTTCTCGTTAAAAAGAGTCCATCGCTATGAAGCTGCCGCTGCATGTGTGTTTTTAGCATCCAAGACGGAGGAGACTCCACGACGACTCAAAGAAGTCGCAGTTGCATGTGCTCGCGTAGCCTCCAAAGACATGCGCCAGGGCTATAGTGACCAGAGCCCCGAGGTTCTGCGGTGGATAGACAGCATCACCTATACAGAGGAGTCGCTTCTTGAGGCATTGTTCTTTGACTTTGTTGTCGCATCGCCCTATGCGGCTCTAGCTAGAATCACCAAAAAAATCGGCGTGAGTAGGGTCGACAGGTTCAGTTCCTTAGCAACTGATTTCATCAATGACTCCTGCCGTACCTTGCTTGGCGTCGCCTACTCACCAGACCTCATTGCCGCTGGCGCCGTCTACTGGGCGTCAAAGTATCTCCACGTTCCAATTGCCGAGATTGACGGCGACAAATGGTATAAATCCGAGGGAGTGGACCGAAGAGTGCTTGTCGATGTCGTGAACACTATGGCTGATATGATTGCCACGGTACGTAATGGCGTGGTGGATGGTCAAGAATATGAACGAATCCAGTGAGGCCATGTATATTTATTACCCTCTCCTTTTTTTGTGGTTAGAAAATAATCTGTAGATACGAACCTAAAATACCTAATTTCTTCCCTCAGTTTGTATAGCTCATACTTGTAGGATGTTATTACGTGACACACGATACGATCGATCACGCGTGCCCTACTACCAATTTCAAAACAACAAGTCCCTCGCCCAGGCGTGGAGATGGAAGGTAGTGCGAGTAACAGTTCCACTCGCGATACAGAGACGTTACCAGCTCATGGTGTTGGGGAGCTTGGAGATGATGATACTGAGGAGCGCACCTCCTTTTCGGAGTATAGCAATATCAGCCTCGACGGGTCACGTATCATGAGCTCTGGAAGCCAAATTCCCGATGACATTCGAGCTGAGCTCGAGGGTGGCTCCACAAAATATACTGGAACGCAACAGGGAGCCACGCAGTCTGGCACACAAACTGCCACACAACCAGGAATGCTACCCACGGCATCACAAATTAGGCAGTTAGTCGGTGGCCGAACTGGCATGCTGGTCCAAGTGGGTCCGGGAGAGATGAGCACTCCTGTGAAGAATATAGTCCCACCTACACCCCGAAATGCAGTAGTGCATCCCACAATGACTGTCAGTAGGCAACAAGAAGAAGACGAACGCGACGCAGACTTGGACGCCATTTCGAGCGAAGTCGACGAGGCCGGCAATAGCACAATTCGCCCTCCACCACGAAAAACTGCCGGCAAAAACTTGCGTGAGATCAGCGAGACCCCGCAAAGCCAGCATCCTCGCCGGCGCCGAATTGGCCATTTTCTGACTCCTACCCGACAAGGCTCCGAGGACTTGTCGCAAGTATCCCTAGATCGACTTCCGCGCACACCATGGTCTGCACCCGAGAATGGTAACGGTCACACCTTAGAGATGCCCCAATTGCCTCCGCCTGAGCCAATTTTATCAAGTGGAGGGCCCAATATCGCCATTGAGTCGAGCGATCCTGCAGTACCAGACATGGTCACCATTTTCGCCAAGGATGTATCGACCAACCGGGTTAAGGCATTCAATGTTGCTCGCGAGATGTATGAACAGGCCAAAATAGAAGAAAGCAAGACTGTGGAGGGCAGGTTCCCTTGGCAGCCCGAGGTGGTGTCGGTTGCGTTCCATAGCAGCTGGCTCGCCCACATTGAGGTCGGCGACTCTGTCATGCTGGACATTGACGGACGCCGTGGCAAAGCATACACTGTTTTAGACACATTCAAGGGCGCGGCAAGCACCCTCGGCTATAGCATGAGAGGATCTGGGCACACTATGCTCAAGGTCAGCCGGACAGTATCGAGCACATCGAGCCCAAAAAGCAAACGACGAAGGAAATCAAGCAATGAAGATGAGCCCAGTATACCTGAGAATGTGAGCCTTGAACAGATTTATCTCAATCAACAGATGTTTGTTACATGGCTCAAGACCCACGACGTATCCTCAATCAATAAGCTTCGCTATGAAAACAATTTGCTCGTATATGCACACGGCCACCGTAAAGCGCGACCACATGACGTGTACGAATCTGACGATGATGACGATGCTGCTGCAAAGATAGAGCAGAGCTCGCGAGAGCCCGCTGCAGTAGAGTCGGAAGCCGTGACACGGGCCATGGCTAATGTGACATGCAAGGGCAAGCCGTTTTTGAATTGCACGTTTTCGGTCTCAATGTCTCACGACCCGCGTGCCTATGAGGTGATGGCATACATTTGTGCTGGTGGTGGTGAGATTTTAGAGAATGGCCTGACGGACCGCATAGTTCTGGATTCTTCGCAGCAAATACAGTCGTGGGATTTCAGTGATAACGAGAAATTTGGAGGAGTCATTGCTGCGAGCCAACTACGAACCGCCAAGTATCTGGAGATGGCGGCATGTGGATGGCCAGTGCTCAGCCACGAGTTTATTTATGATGCCGCTGAGCGCGGCGACATAAACAATTGGCAGCAGTATGTGATGGCTGCTGGGCATGACCACAATGATGTGTGCTGGTCACTTGACGTTTCGCTCTTTGCTGAGCGGTGGCTCGCAGGAGCGTCGCTCTCGAGCCAGTTTGCGCGACGACGGCTGCTACTGGGTGGGATCCGGCCGCAGCTGCATACTCTTCTCAAGTCTGACGATCCGAACAAACATGCGGTGGTATTCCTCGTTGCCTTAATGAGCCACAATGCAGAGCTCATTAGTAGCCTCTCAGCCGTGCCTGAAGGGTCAGTAGTGATCGATGTTGCCGATACATCCAAGATAGTCCATGCAACTGACCGGCGCGTACTACAAGCGTTGCAACGCGACGCGTCGCTCGAGAAAACGCTGGTGGTGGGCAAGGACTGGCTAATTAATTGCATTATCAGCGGCAAGCTCATTTAGCATTGTGGAACGCCACGGCAATCTTTGACAAGTTAAGCAAAGTCGCGAACAGAAAGAGTGACTCCTAAGACACTAAATTTATTTATTAGCGCACAAACTCCATGGGACAGGACCATTGATCCAGGTCAAGATGAGGTCCCTGAAGATATATCGATCGCTAGTTGTATTGTAATGCGAACTTGATGGAATGTAATAGCGTCTGGCAACCAGGATTTTGGATAGGTCTACGGGTCCAAATTCATGTTTCAAAACTAGTCGAATTAGAGAACAGGCAAGCACTGACAGACACATGTTCAAGTTCGTCCACATTTGTGGCATGCGAATTTAGTCTTGCACTGAAGTATAAAGTTGAGCGCAGCAGGACTCGAACTTGTCCAAACTCACAAAGGCTAAGCAATCACTGGCAAAGATTTAACACTACATAAATTGCCAATAGAAAATAAATGTATGGTTCCTCTGACACTACAGTACGCTTGAGATAGAGCGCACCGAGTTCTTATGAAACCTTCATCATCATTCTTGGCGCCTTTAATCACTGGCGCTCGCGTGGAAAATGAACCTGGCCCTTTGGCGTTCAGAGTTCGATGTAACACATCTGCCTAGAACAGGCAGCGGCTACGGTGACCCCTGAACAGAGCGCAGGCTCTAGCGAAACTCAGTTTGTCTAAGATGCCGGTATGAGAAGAAAAAACTTAGTGAGCGATCTAAGCTGGTGATCTCAGACGGCCGCTGACTGTGCTTCGCCGGGTGTAGATATTCCTTACCCTGGGAAGAGCTCTAGTGTTGTCGAGCTTAATGAATGGAAAGCTTACATGCGTGTGCTGGTCCCTAAACTTTCTGAACATGCATGTGGTGCTTGTAACAGCTTAACTCTAGCCCTGCGTTTGCGCAGAGCTCAGCACAAAAGCACAAAATAGAGTTTCCCACTATCATATAAATATATAGTTAGCCTTTCCTGATGTCGTTCAGGAGACAGTCCGAATTGAACACTGTCTACGTATACTCAATTCCTGGTGATGACACAGTCGCAGGTAGAGACCCACAGGGTTACCACTGTGAGAATTTCACTGAAGCAGGGTGAGGATCCAGTCTCATTCGTGGTCACCAGACTACAAGAACTTACGCCGCTGGAAATTGCAACATGGATCGTGAGAATTCGATCTGTTCTCCGGTATCTTTCGTTACAATTGTGTATGTTTGGAGAACATGTATCTAATAAATGTACCCATGAGGAACTGTTCCGAATGCTGATGCCTGTGCTGCACAAATCTAGGCGGAGTTTCTACGCTGTTCTCTACGACGAGGATCTCGGCTCTTCCGCCGATCGATTGGATCCCAATCGGGGCTTTTTTGGCCCTGTAACTTCAAGCCGGGCGCACTTCGCCGCATCTCCAGGCTCTGGCGACGATGATACAATCTCCGAGCCTGCTAGTGCACTCACTGACTCGACCGCTACCTCCAATCTTCCTGATGGCCAAAGGAAAAGTAAGCTCAGCGAACAAGTAGATGATGAGGTACTTATGGCATGTGCAAATAGCATATTTCCTGAAGATCGGAGGATTCCTCACTTGAACGTAACTCTTGCTGATTTGATCCACAGACAGAGACAAGCCTTCGATGTGTTTAATCTGGTAATGGCACCAAAAGTCCGCGACAAGATTCTTCTACATTTCAATACGGTTAGAGGAGTACTCCAAGAGCTGATGCGTCTTATCAAGCCTGCGTCTCCTGAGGTGAGATTCAGGAACTTGTGGTGCCTTCCGAATCTTGGTAAGACAGAATCCTTGGAGATTTACTGTGAAAGACTTCAAATTTATTTCTTGCTTGAAATACCTGCTGAAGTCATGGAATATGATGTATTCAGGCACACCTTCTATGTCAATCAATTTATGGCCGGCTTGGTAGAGAACTATCGCTCGCTGGTTCCCAAAATTGGAGCAGCGATTTTGGAAACAGATTTGGAGCAGGTTAAAGACTTTTACGAACTCAATGACTACCTTATTGACAAGTGTAGAGAAGATGTTGAAAACGTCCAAGCACAGGCAAAACAGCAAGCTCTAGTGTTGTCATAGTCGGATGAAAAGTGCGCGAATACAAATCAAACCCCAAAGAAGGCTCAAGCACCAAATGCTAGCGCCAGTCAGTCCAATTTGCCACAGTCTAAACGTGAGACCCTTCTATGGGTGCTTGATTCTGGAGCGAGCAACTCAATCTGTGGTGATCGGAGTTTACTGTTCAACACCAAAACCCTCAAAAATATGGTAGTTATAAATGCTCTTGGGAAAACTTGGATTGCAAAAGAATTTGGATACGTATCAATTTTTGTGGCAGAGAAATTCTACATGGACATGTACGTCTATCTTTGTGACGAATTCCCCAACCGAATCCTAGACTACAGTAAATTCATCCTTGAGGTTTGCGCTAGACAAGGGAGCCGCAAATGTGTTATCGTGTCTCCTACTCGATGTTCGGTAAACATAAAGGATAGTTTGTACACGATGGCGAGTTTCGATGCAAGCGATAAGGTGTTAAGAGTGGCCGTGGACAAGCCTAAAAGGGTGGATTCCAAACGTTGATAATTTGCCTTTCAGAAACACCAACTGGTGACTTTGGTCATTTTGAGCAATAATGTGCGGGTTTCTCACGGTCAATTGTTTAGGCTCTCAAAAATGAATTGCGTTGATGTTGTTGTGGTGGTGTGATGCACGTGATGATACGAACACCGTTGAATCGCACAGGCCTCAAGTCACTAGTAACTAAAAGTTCACCAAATTGAATCTTAACTTGGTCATGTTTTCGCCGCTGTCTCAATTGGGGAAGAAGCACAGTGGTGAGTGTGTATGGGCACAAATGTCTAAGTGAAGGCTGATCATTCAGCTTGAGCCGGTAAAAACTTTTAATCTCTCTACGAAGTTTAGTTGCAGATATGCAAGCCTCCCAACAATTGGGACCGAGACGAGTGTAAACGAGATCTGAAGCGATGAATATCACAATAGAATCAATGTGGTAGTGGTGGTGCTTGCATGGCAACCTTCAAAGCTCAAAGCTCTCGTTGTTACATTACACCATAACCAGGGTTTTGACCAAGGTGAAAGGGTATACGGTGTAAGCCAAGATTGGGGCGCTAATAAATATTATCTGCAGATCGATAGTCATACGTTAGGTTTAATAGTTGTGCTAATGTATTATGATGTAGGCTTGCATAAATGATGGCGGCTGTGTCGGGCCACGCTACAAATTTCCCGTGGGTGTTGAACACAAGAATAGCACAACGACGCACCAGAGGAGTTTCCCCATCAACCGGAATACCCCTTGATGGTTTTCGAAAGCGGGGATACATGTTCATCGTTCCCGAGGCATTTTGCAAACAAACAGACTTGACAGGTATCCAGGGCATTTATGGGGAGAAGGGGGGGCCATGGCCCTTTTTCGAGTAAAGGTTGCCAGATCTAGCATTTCACGATGACATAATGCACACGATGACCTCAGCACATCGCAAGGCAACCCTGCAGAGAGGTGAGAGAGGTGCAGAAAGTGGCATGAACCAACCTAACACAGTGATGGAGGTTGTCTACATGGGCATGGGCATAGACATGGTCCAGGACTTAAACCAGAAGGCTGGGTTGGAAGGTGATGTGGGCAAGCGATTTAGGGCTTGGCTTGACTACGTAAAACCTGTTTGTTTTTTTGGTTGTATATACGCCCCGTCCAATCATCGCCGATAGAAAAAGGTTGAGTTAGTAAGAATTACCCCAGGGCGGTGTCGGGAGGGCAACGGTGACATAAGCCATTCTTTGTATGAAGATCCGGGGTAAGCCCCTGCCCAAGTCCCAAGAAATTCCCAGAGGCTCCAGCGGTTGCGGCTGGTTCACCGGCGTCACGATTTAGGGGGCGTGATTTCATATAAAAATATAGTTTTGGGTTACGAGACACGATTGAGAATTATCACTATCATATTGAAAAGGTAAGTTATTGAAATGAATGGCTCGAGCAAAGACACCAGTAGACGACGGACTGGTGAGATATTAGAGTGTCTATGACATTTTTTGGACCCTTCCCATGGAAAAACGTAGTAACGAGGAATAAGAACGTTACACCAAAAGAGTAAATACGGAGAAGTATAACAGAGCAGAAGAACAACAGGCAACAAGGAAATCAGGTAACAAGAAAAACAGGCAACAAGAAAAAACTACGGCGAAGAGCTACGGAGAACTACGAAGAACCAAAACACAAAGCACTGAACATAGCTGCAAGTTGAGCTGTTTCCTTCCCAAGGAAAGTGCGCAATTATGCATCGATACGACCCTGTATCGGCGTCGCTACTTACACTAAGTGCATTGTCAATGGTTCACTGCGTACTCAAAGAAACCCAAGGACCAGGGGCGGAACAATTGCTAGATAGGTCGACCTACCCTGCCCTGCGAGGGACCCACATGAGAGATGCTGTCAAACGGAAAAATGTCCCGCCAGTGCCAAGACTGACGTTCGGCTTCGGGTTGTCACGGCTTGCAACAGAGCTCCACGGCCCCACAGAAAACCAACCACAACAAAAAAAAAATCGGTGTTTTGGCTCGAGATCGGGCCCATACCCTTTCTGGTGATGATAGGCTGGCTATAATTGGATCATGTCAGGGGCCATCTCATCGCCGTTTGGATGTCATGCGGCCATGGCTCCCTCATCCAATTGTGCCATTCAATGAGATCGGAAGAGCGTCGTGGAGGGAAAGAGTGTAGGACTGTGCGTGTAG
>JAJMCK010000027.1:0-79090 GCA_030572965.1 Wickerhamiella kurtzmanii | reverse complement strand
ATATTCGGCCCCCCCCCCCCCCCCCCCTTCGGAGTGAAGGGTCCCCCCTTGGGTGATACCAAACCTTCGGGCCCCCTGGCTTGTGTGGGATAACAGCTAAGCTAAGCTAAGCTAAGCTAAGCTAAGCTCCCCGGAGCGGAACGGCACTGGAGACTAGCAGGTGGTACACACGTGTACCTGGCAGACGCACTCATTTGATATTGGTCTTTGCACACTTAAGTTGTCGGGTTAACCAGGTCAACAGGTCAATGCCGTGGTTTGTAACTACTACAGCCGCGACAACCAACCACCACCCCAATCAGGAACCAGGAACCCAGCGACAACCGTGCAGGGCTATTAGGTGTGCCAAACGCCGGGCAAGCAGTGAGTCATCTTTTTCGCTGTTGGTTACAAATCGGTTTTTTGACAGGCCATCCTATCCATGCTTGATATGTCTTGGATTTTATCCTGCGGTTACTAAAAACGTGCATGGTTTATTCCCTATCCCAGAATTACATCCAGGACCAATCAGCCTCGTCAGCACCACCAAGGTTCGAAAGTCTACACAAACGTAGTGCGTTTGACCTGATAAGCCGCCGGGTGCGCGAGTTCGCGCAGATGCAGGACAGAGTTGCAGGGCAGAGTTGAAACCCCCTGCAAAAGCACAGCGTCGTGCAGGCGCCTTTTTTTTTTCTTTTCTTTTCGCAGGTTCTTGGCTGAGCTAACCAGTGCCATTTTTTTTTTGTTACCTCCCTTAAGCTGACTAGCCTGGTCTCTCCCCTAGCTTTGGTATCCACGCACTAGTACAAAACCCCGGGACCAAAAAACGCAGTTCCAGAGTCCCCCAACCCTTTTCTGGCCCTCACCACTACCTTTGGCAGTTTTCTCTCCTTTCTGTCCTCTTTTTCATCGCCCCAAGGCTCGTGCGTGTCGAAGCTGGTTTCTTACTAGTATTGGTCCTGCCAGCGCTGTGCCTGTGCCTGTGCTTGTCTGAACGACCAAACAACCGTAGTAGGTGGGTTCTGTTCTCCCTATTAAGCGCCACGTTCTCGCGCCACGAATATAATCACGAGAACCCGCCACGACCTAAAAAAAGAAAATATCCGGTGTGCTACTACCGCGTCTTCTATTTGCTTTTTTGTTGTGTCTCCTTTTTGACTCGAGCCAATTACAACTTTAACCAGAAACTAACGCAGGAACACCTCTTGAGCCTCACCAAATCTCTCCCCCAGACTTCACTGATCAGGACTCTTTCAGGATGTCGTCTTCTATGAGCGCCACCCCGACTGAGCCTATTCCGGCCAAGAGTATGCTCATCAAGACTGATAAGCCACGGCCTTATGTTTGTACTACGTGTACCCGGTCGTTTGCCCGTCTCGAGCATTTAAAGCGTCACGAGCGCTCTCACACCAAGGAAAAGCCGTTTAGCTGCCCTGTCTGTGAACGCTCGTTCGCGCGCCGTGACTTATTGTTGCGTCATAAACAGAAATTACACGCATCCTTTTCCCCAGATAAACCCGCCTCTGCAGACGAGGCTTCTGGTACATCTCCCGCAACCGCATCGAGCTCTGCATGCTCAACAAAGCCGCGAACTCCCGCAACAATGCCTGGTGGAAAACGGCGGCGGGCTGCCAGCATCAAGAAGGAGCCGTCAAAGCCCATTCCAACTGGCGCAGCGGCATTCCCCACTCTTCCCAAACATATCTATGCATCATCTCCAACCCCGCAAACTACAGGCCAAGTTCCTGTTAGTAGTGGGCCAAATCAAATCAATGGCCATGCTAGCACTAATACCAATGGCAGTGTCCCAGCAGTCAATGGCACCTATGATATGGGAATGCATAACAACAATAACCAGCCCAATCGTGGTTGGCTTCCCCTGAACCCTTTGGAGCACGAACTTGAAAATCTGCGCTCAATGGTGCCGCCTCAGTACCGTGCCGTCAACACGCGGCCATCGCGAGCAAACTCCTTTTCGGCTGCATCGGCAACCTCATATATCAAACAAAAGGATTTTGCAAACGCTGAGAGCGCGGCTCTCAATGGCCCCTCAGAGGTTGGCTTCGCCACTCCCCAGGCTTATGCCGTCGATATTGCCGATGATATGCCCGAGTTTTTGGATCTTGATTTGAGCGCCGTCACTGGCAATGGTTTTGTTAATCCTCAACAATTAATGTCTGAGCCAGCGCCACTAGCTCCTTCACAACAACAACCTCAGCCCGGCGTGCACTCCCAATTGCCCACAAGAGTATCGCCCCGTGAGCGCCTGCAATCAATGACGGGAAGGCGGACTTCCACTCAAGATTTCCTTATTGGGGACCAGGCAGTCGATTCACCAAGTTATATGGCTCCGCATCCCGCTGACCAGTACTGGAACTCGCCAATGCCTTTCCCAGGATCTGTAGGAACCGTCCCAGCCCCTACCCCGGACTCGCTCGTGGAACCGTCAACCCTTCACCTTGCTGAGCCCTCGGCAATGTCAATGCGGGCCGACTCGTTGTTCAAAGAGTATCTGGACGACCAAACCGACGAGTTTATGAGCTCTCTAGTCAATCTAGGTACTGAGGATCATCCCGTCGCCCAGGTCCAGCATGTTCCCAAAGGTAATGACTGGATGTTTGCCACCGACACCACAGCGTTTTCATCCACTCCTGAATTCAGTTCAAGTGGATCCTCGAGCGGGTCCACCAACGACTTTGACCTCTCGGTCACCTCTGGTGCTGCCCATGTTCCGGGTACGGGCCCTGGTCACCTCCCTGGTCAACTCCCCGGTCAACCCTCCAGCCAACTTGCTGGCCAGGTTGCGGGCCAAAGCCCTGCTGGCATCCCCATGGGCGGCGGAGTATACAGTCGATCGCCGCGGCCAGTGCGCACGGCGATGTCGCCCGCAACAGCTACCAAGCTGTTCGCGGCATCCTCAATATCTCCTGAGCACTTCCGCTATATCTCGGCGTACTTCGCCGTGTCCGCAGCGCACTTACCGTTTGTTCATGTGACTGCGCCGGCGCAGTATCCTGAAATGCAAGATGCGCTGGCCGCATTCGGTGCCCAGGTCTCGGGTGATGTTGCTGCTGCACAGCGCTTGTATGTTCGCGCTAAGCAGGCGAATGAGTCTATGCCCAAAACGCTGCAGAGCCTTCAGGCGGGTCTGCTCGTGGCTATATTCGGTATATTCCATGGCGATCTTGCTGAGAACCAGGCTGCGTTGGAACGCCTGCGTACCTTGTGCGGTATGGCCGGCATTCTCGGTCTTCACCACCCCATGAACGATGCTGATCGGTCCTTTGCCGATGCAGGCTTCAACCCCTATGATGGCAGTGGCATCGGTAATATGGTTGGCCACAATGGCGGTTTGGTTGACGGGGTCAATGGCGTTGAGCGCCACTGGAGACAATACATTCTAGCCGAGACGCGAATTCGTACGCTTCATGCCCTCAACGCTGTTTCCACCTGGGTATGCGTGCTTACTCGCGATGGGTTCGGCATGGACGGCGCATCTGGTCTCGGCCTCGAAGCCTGTGGATCGCCTAGCGAAGAGAATGTGTGGGCGGCGACGTCGGCAAATGATTGGTATGTACTTCACCGCAGCGCTACGCCTAGCCGACGCCAGACCCCAGATGGTGCCGTTGCCGGCCATATTTCTCCAAACCCACCTCCATCAGCGCGCCCGCCGTCGTTCGGCAAGTGCATGGCGCAACTGTGGATTGGTCGGCCAGTGACGGAGCCAATGCCACAACTCCAACTCCAGAGCTTGTTGCTGCGTCTCCTCAGCCGTAGTATTTCGCGTAAGGCTCCTGTGCCTGAGCCCAAGGCCCTCAAGGCTTGGGAGTCAACGTGGTCGTGCTCACCCATGGCATCGCTAGACCCCAATTCGTTGTATGGGCCTATAATGCCAGGATGTGTGCCGCTTGTGTCGCTTTCTGCTGTGCGCGAGGTAGTTGAATTGGGAACGGTAGCTGACGCCATGTGGAACCGTGACTTTGTGCTCATGAACCACGAGCTCGACTTTGTGAACCACACTAACCGCGTGGGCATTGTCAAGGCCGCGCCTTATGCGCTTGATGTACTCGCCTGGACTGAGAAGCACGCGACAGCGTCAACCATCTATTTCCCGACGGTGATTGCGCTGGCGCAATGCAGTTTGGTGCTGTCCGGGGCGCTCTACGGTATGGACCGTGCGGCTCCGGCGACCAAGGGCGAGCACGAACTTTTGCAGCGCACTGGAAAGCTCATTGCCCGGGTACTCCGCGTTGACGAGGCATCTGTGACCTCATTAAGCCGCGGCTCGCTCCAAGCAGCCCAGGCACTCATGTCGCTCTCGAACTGGCCGCTGGCCGGCGTGTTCCGAGATGCACTTGAGCAGAGAATCAGCCACATTTCTGGGATTTAGTTTATTTGTTGTATAGTTTTATTTAATTTCAAGCATTCATTGATGTCAATTGCGACTAAAAGTAGAACGACAACAAACCACGCGACGTGGACGTGACCCAAAAGATATAGGGCTTAGGGGTGAGTCACGAAAACCTTTTTGGTGTTTGGGAGGGCTTGAAATAAACTCTATAGTCACGTGCCTATGTCTCAACTCCAGTTTTTTGTCACGCCAGCCTCCAGTGCATTGCCTTATTAGAACTCTCCCAAAGGTGAGGGTAAACGCATATTGCCAGTGGAAAATCACGAGTCCAAGTCTAGTGCGTGTGTCAGGCATCCTTTGATCGTTTTTCTCTTTCACCACCTTTCACCTTACAGCGACAGCTACAGCATGTTGATTCCTACTCCTGAGCGCCGCAAGATCCACCAGTACCTCTTCCAGGAGGGTGTGCTCGTGGCCAAGAAGGACTACAACCAGCCCAAGCACGACATCCTCGATGTCAAGAACCTGTACGTGATTAAGGCCATGCAGTCCTTGACCTCGCGTGGCTACGTCAAGACCCAGTTCTCCTGGAACTGGTACTACTACACTCTCACCGAGGAGGGTGTTGAGTACCTCCGCGAGTGGCTCCACCTTCCCGAGAGCATTGTGCCCGTGACCCACAAGGCCACCCGTGAGGGTCCCTCCTCCTTCGGTGGTTCTCGCCGTGGCCAGGGCGCTCACGCCAAGGCTGTGGACGTCCAGCCCCAGCAGGCCTAAACATATTCTATTCATCACGAAACAAACACCCCTCTTGGGCTCGTGTGTCCAGTAAAGTGGACGGGTCCTGTGCTGGCCTCAGCACGCGTAATTATTAAAAAATCTGTTAGATTAACTCTGCGATTGCGACTGCCTTTTTGCCGAAATGGCTGTGGCATTTGGTACTTTTGGTTGTAGCGATAGTTCCCGGTTTCTTCGGCTTGGGTCGATGTATGTTGATCTCTACGAGGATGTCACGCTAGCATTCGGCCAAGTCATGGCAATGACCTTAGCACTACTGCAAATCTAAATGAACTGGCTGTGCAATACAATCACTTACAAAATGAGGTGAAGCGTGTGATCATATTATCTAGAAGGCACTAAGTTGTTACGCCTTGGGTTTGTCTGGAGGACACGCTTTTGTAGTTTACATCTCCTTTACGCTATGCTAACTACAGACATAGATCGCATTTCTAGAGCATCATTAACAAGATTGTGCTCTCCGGTACACATTCAGGTCTAGGTTCGGATGCTTTTTAGATGATTGAGACTGTTAATGGACTTGAGACTTATCACATTCGTAGAAAGTAATAAACTCTGATTTCTGGCACTCCCTTGCGTCAGCTATTCCTTTCCAGATTGAGTGCCAAAAGCTCTACAAATACAATTCAGTTGCCGCTCACAAGGTTGCGACTCACCACACTAGAGACTCTACGAGCAAGGCTAATTTCTGGTGGGTCAGTTCGTCCTGTGAACTAGCAAAAGATCATTAGTGAATCTATTTATTGTTGATAAGATTGCGACCCATCATTTCTATAAAAGGAAAACAATTGGCATAGACCTTGCTCTCTCCTCGCCGTCAGCTGCTTATAGAGTGCCAAGAGCTTCACAAAATCCGGGTTCTGACCATAATCTTGCAAGTCATCATACTTATACAACACAATTAGCAAGAATGGATTGCCCCGTCGGTTCGGTTAAGAAAACTGTAAAGTAGTAGTGAAGGCTTCACAGATATGGATTGACTTTTTGCTAGACAAAGATAACAAGCTCTTCTCCTAGCTTGCACTCATACCGACGTAACAACTAAACTTTTATCAAGATACCACCCAGCTTCATTTTGTCTTGGTATTTATTTGCCCCTCAATAATGCCAGAGTCAAAGGTGGTCAACTGCGACCACGGTAAGTTATAGCGCGGAGCTCATTAGGTACTTCTATGTAAGTTCAAGGCCATTTTGACGTCCATTACTTACAGCTGTGTAATTTCATGCAGACTGGAGTACAGGGTGGCATAGACGATGATAGCCGATAGTTTCGAGTCGATATCCTAGACAATACCAAAAGAAAAGACTAACTACTTAACTAGAAGAAAGCAGTTGTTGATCAGCTTTGATCTCATCAAAATCACACTAAAAAGAAGGTGCCCCCCATCGGCTTTGCAGGTTGAGCCGGCCCAAAAAGCAGTCATGGCTCGACGTGCATCTGCACGGATGGTCCCAAGAAGAGTCAAAATCGGCGAGGAACCAGATACATCTAGTTTGTACCTCAAAATATGTCGGCTCGGTAGTTGACAAAAGTCCCAGAAAACAACTACAACATTACATGCTAATAATAGCCTAGAGAACTCAATTGGCAAAACTTGTTTTGACGATAACGACAAGTCGAAGCGACGATTGCATCAGAAATAGATCTTAATGTGGTAATGTGCCCTTCTATCACCGCCGGAACCGAGAATGCTTGGTAAAAACCGCGCACTGACAGCGGCAGACCGGTTTTGCGAACCTTTTTCCTCAATTCTGCCTGGACGCGCTTGATGGGTGGGGGGGTTCAGGGAGGAGGGGGAAGGGGGGGGTTGTAAAACAAACGGAGGCATCACCTGACCACTCTGTAGTTCACGAGACAATCAAGGAGTAGTCACCACGGCATATCCCAGGTCCCAATAGTGGGTTGGAGGCTTATGACCCCGGGTACGATCAGATCGACGCTGTAGCTGAGATTTGTGTCCGATTTTCCGAGGGACTAAATACATCATCCCTTGATTCGGTACAATCCGCGTGCATTAAGGGATGCAAAGGTAACGTGATCGGAGCTCAGAAAGATTGGTCCCAAATCTGCAAACCTAGCCCTCTTGGGTGAATATGCAGCGAGGGAAAAGTCCGATATGTACCAGCGGTGCGTACAAAAAAAAAAAAAAGAAAAAAGGGTGAAGGCTTAAGCGAAATCTATATTCGGCTCGCTTGAACCTCGCTTGGTCTTGTCTGTTGGAGTGTAGTTTATTTTAGTTTTATTGCTTCTTTGGGAACTGGTGCCCCGTGAAACCCTACGCTGATCCAAAATCGCTGCAGCCCTCGCTGGATAGCTTTTGACTGCGGCTCTTAAGGGGTCAAGTCAAACGCACAACCCGTGATGGTACTCCCTAGCTTAGCCTAACCTGCCTGGCCCTGCCTGCCTGGCCCAGCCCAACTTAGCTTGACTTAGCCTAGCCTTAGCCTTAGCCTTAGCCTAAGCCTGCTGCCTCAGCGAGTCTGCGGAGCTTGGATTTCCCTCCCATGCTGAGACGGGGGCACAGCGTCAAGTGTTCTCCTACCCCATATTACTCTGTCGAGACCCGAGTAGGTTGAATTGCGAGCAGATTTGGGGGCACGTAGCACGAGTCCGTACTCAGATATTTCGTAGTCTGATCCAAGAGCCGTGTAGACCAAGCTCTGCCGCGAATGGGGCGTCGTAAAATCGCCATCCGGCCCATCCTCGAGGAGCGCAACCGGTCAGTGTAAGTATTCCCGGTCAAAGGTTCGCTTGAACTGAATTCGCAGAGCCCAGAAACTAACTATTCAAGAACTTTCATTAAACGCAAAGCAGGCCTGTTCAAGAAGGCTCACGAGCTCGCAGTGTTATGCCAGGTCGATGTCGCCCTGGTGATCCTTGGTCCTAACGGCAAGATCTTTGAGTATGCAACATCCAGCGTCGAGGATATTGTTGCCGACTACGCAAAGGTAAGTTCAAATTCTACCGTAGAACCAGAATTTCTCGTCTACGGAGCCGGATTTTTACGTTCGAGGGCCTCCTTTGTGGGTTTCTCCGAATTCTATTTTTAGAATTCCGTATACACTCCAAGCCACACCACCACCACAACAACAACAAAAGTCATGATACTAACCCATTTTTTAGGAAGCAGTTCTCGAATCACGAGGCCCTAGAGACTATGCAGATTTAAGTGGAGACGCTGGTGCCGGCCGTCACTCGTCGCGAGTCAGTGACGATTCCGGGTCTGAAGACGAAACACCTCCCCCTCGATCGAGGCGCAGCGCTCCACGACAACCTGCCCCGTCTTCTAAGAAGCGAACAAAGTCGCTTCAAAGCGTGCCCAGCATCCCTTCCACGCCAGCGAGCCAAAGTGCTGCTGCGGCTGCTGCTGCCGCGGTTGGTGTTGACCCCGCTGAGACCCCTGTCGTGGCCACAACCCCGCCCGTCAGTGCCAAAGTGAGTGCTTCGCCGGCAGTTCCCCAAGATGCCACTACTCCGGGGTCTGGTTTGAACCCGCCGTTGAGTCAAGCCCAGTTAGCTCAAGCTCAAGTCCAGCTCAGCCAGGCCCAACTCAGTCAAGCTCAATTAGCCCAGGCACAATTAAGTCAAGCCCATGCCCAGGCGCAAGCCCAAGCTCAGGCACAGGCACAAGTCCAGGCACAAGCTCAAGCTCAAGCTCAAGCACAAGCTCAGGCTCAATTAGGATCACAACAATTGAGCCAAGCACAGCTGAGCCAACTCGCCCTCAACGAGGCAGGCCAGCTCCCTCAAATCCCCGGCCAAATACCGTATGGTCAAATCCCGTACGGTCAATTTGGTCACCCACAACAGATGCCTCCTCCACGGGCAGGGCAGTACTATGCCGTAGACTATGCTGGGAGACCTATTCAGATCCCGGGCCCTGGTCCCAGCCCTCAGTTGAACCAGATGGCTCAATTAGCCCAGGTCAGTCCTATGCTGCCAGAAGCGTCGTCAACCCAAACTGATGCAGAGACTCCGCAATCAGTGACGGAGGGTTCACCCTCCATTGGTGGTACCCCTGCTAGCACTGGCGAAAAGGCACGACCCAAGCTCAAGGTGCAGATCCCAGGGGCTGAAACTCCCGAACAGCCGAGCCCTTCTGGCGTTCCTGCTACAGGAGCAGCGGCTCCAATTCGAAATAGACCGGTTGAGGGAGCGCAAAGCCACGTTCCTGCCCACGCCCAAGCACAAGCGCAGATGCGTCTTCAAATGCAAGCCGCATTCGCTCATGCACAAGCGCAAGCACAAAACCAGCAGGTCCAGCAATTGCAGTCAGGAAACAGCTCTGGAAGCTCCGGAGGTAGCTCCGGCCCGTCTTCATCAAAGCTTGGTCCTGGCGGCAGTGCTACCGCCGCTGCCCGATGGAGCACCTATCCTCAGTCACCCATGGGCTACCTTGTGAGTGCGCAACCGGATTCAGCACGCCAGCCCTTGATTCCGCCTGGAGCAGGGGGAGCACCAAACCAGTCTGAATCGACCCCAATATCAGCCGCGCTGCCGTCGCGTTATATGAACGACATGCTCGCGAGCCCCTCCACATTTTTTGCCATGGAGTGGGGAGTTCCCTGGGAGGGTCCCACATCAGCGCTACCACGCTCAGCGGGACCAATGGCCCCAGGGTCGCAAATCCCTCCTCCTGCCGCAGCACAAACAGAACAATCTACATCTCCCGTCCAGTACGCCGCTCAGCCAGCAAACGCCGCCAAGCGTGTCGCTAACGGCGGAGGCCCAAGTCATAAAAAAAAGCAATGACCATTAAAGCTAGCCGATAACACTTGAAAGTTGAAAGTGTTCATTGCAATCACCAACCCAAACACAAACACAAACACCCCCCTCTTCCCCGTTATAAACCCAAGAAAAAAAAAATCTCCAGATTGGCCTCGCCTTTTTGTTCCTGGCGATGTTGCTTCAGTTTTTCTTCTGTTCTTTTTTATTTTATTTACTCCTCAGAATTTTTGGAATTGGTCTAGGCGCGGTATTGTACCATCTAGGCCAACAACAATGACCACAGTTCACAACCGCACACAGATACTTCTCTGTATGGTCAAATTAACGCAGATGCAACGAAAGCGCGATTTAGATTTATAGTTGCTATGCTCTTTTCACTTTGTTTCGATAGTTGCCATGTAAATCGCCCTATCTGATAGTATCTGTGTCCCAGACCTAACCCCATCGACGATCGTGTGGAGCCCCGCTGGCTAGGCCTTGTCTGAACCTAACCCTCTGGCTGGAGATACCATCTGACAGGTGAATGAAAATGTCGATGTTATCCTAGTGGCGATGTTGCCTTTGTATTGGGCCGCTTTATGATGCTCTAAGCTGTTGTGGTCGTTGCTGCAGAATAATGATGTGCGCGGCTCAAGGCAGCCTGCGGCTTCGCGACCTTGGGCACGAATCAGAACCAAAAAACAGGTCACCAAGATATTCTCTAGTGGTTCTATGTCGTTACCTATAGCACATGTAGCCAGATTCGATTTTCATTCATATTTGATGATACAGATTTCGGGAATTCGCAACTGTCAAAAAATTAGTTTTGTAGTCAAGTGGTCCCTCATGGAACGTGTCTTGAAACTGAGAGAGTTGCTCTAGACAAGTTTAACAACCAAATAAAATAAAGACTCGATCAAAGTTGATACTTAAGAAAAGTCATGGAAAGCTTGGCGAATCGATTCTGGTCTCAGAGATCTCAATGAAGCGAACTAAGACATTTAGAACTTCTATTTGTTCTACAAAATAGTGTAGCGATTTGAATTGTGGCATTTAGACGTCACACAGAATTAAGTTTTCTTTTCTTGGTTTCAAACTAAATTTACTTAAGGGCTACGCTGGCAGAGTTCAGCTGGCAGAGCTCTCAAACTGCTCTGAACCGACGAGCGTAAGACTCCAGTAACTTCAATGATGGTGATGGTGGCCAGCGACGGGCTTAGGGCTTGGTTGTTATTCAGCGCCAAAGGCCCTCTCTACCTCGTCGTCCACGTGACACGCGCCAAATCCAACGGGGTTGTGTCAGACGCGGCTTTCGTCCCAGTAAATTTTCAGAATATGCGTAAACCAGCCATGAAGCATAGCCAGAGTGGGAATAAAGAAAGTTTCGTAGCTAAACCGCCGAAATTTGAGAGTGCCCCTACTTCCTTTCTCATACCACCAAACCACACAAAATGGTCAAGTTGAACATCTCGTACCCTGCGAACGGCACGCAGAAGCTGATCGAGCTCGACGATGAGCACCTTGCTCGCAACCTCTACGACAAGAAGATTGGCACCGAGATTGAGGGTGAGCTCTTGGGCCTCCCCCAGGACTACGTCCTTCGCATCTCTGGCTCCAACGACAAGCAGGGTTTCCCTGCCATGCAGTCCGTGCTTGCCCCTGGCCGTGTGCGTCTTCTTCTCGACAAGCGCCACAAGTGCTACCGTCCTCGCCGTGTTGGTGAGCGCAAGCGCAAGAGCGTTCACGGTGCCATTCTTGGCCCCGACGCTGCTGTTGTGTCCCTCGTGATCCTCAAGCGTGGTGATGAGGAGATCCCTGGTGTTACTGACGCCAGCGTGCCCAGCAGACTTGGCCCCAAGCGTGCCAACCACATCAAGAAGTTCTGGGGTATCGAGGATGCTACCACTGAGGAGCTCAAGGGCCTCGTGGTCCGTCGCCAGGTCACCGGCAAGAACGGCCGCGAGTACACCAAGGCTCCCAAGATCCAGCGTCTCATCACTCCCCGTCGCCTCCAGCACAAGCGCCAGCACCGCGCCGCCAAGCTCGCTTCGGTTCAGCGCTCCAAGGACGAGGCTGCCGAGTACGCCAAGCTTCTCGCCCAGCGTGTGCACGACAAGAAGCAGCTGCGTGCTGAGGAGAAGAAGCGTCGCGCCTCTTCCCTTCGCGCTTAAGCTACCTGCTTTCCCCAGCGTATCTTTATTATTATTGCCCCCGCCTGCTAAACTTAACCCCACACATCCGGCCAGCGATGGCCAAATAAAAACTTAGTACAAACGTTAATGCCTTCGTGCGAAAGTCAGATCACTAAAGTATTTTTGTTATTTGCGTGAAAAGACTTGAATTTCGCCGCCGTCTTTGTTGTAGTTCATTTATTACCGAGAGACATTTTGATCTCCATTTGCTAAGCATCGCCAGAACATGGCTGGGTTCAGTCGAGACGCGCGGACTGAGGCCCACGACAGCGTCACGGAGGCGTCTGTCGTGTCCGAATGGACTCCAAAAGTATCGTATCATTATAATGAAGAAGCTGTGCCTTACCATTTTGGCCCTCGCCACCCCATGAAGCCGTTCCGACTCATGCTCACCGATCACTTGGTGCTGAGCTACGGTCTTCAGCACGAGATGGACTGGTTCAAGCCACGGCCAGCGACTCAGGACGAGATTTTGGAATTCCACAATGAAGACTATGTCGATTTCCTGCGAAGGGTGACCCCAGGTACGCTCGACAAGTTCCCTGATGCCGCGACGCGCTTCAACATTGGCGATGACTGCCCGATTTTCGACGGCCTTTACAGATATGCATCCATTTGCGCTGGCGCAAGTATTGATGCTGGTCGCAAATTGTTAAGTGGGCAGAGCGATATCGCCATCAACTGGTCTGGTGGCCTCCACCACGCTAAAAAGTTCGAACCAAGTGGTTTCTGCTACTTGAACGACATTGTGCTCGCAATTTTGAATCTGCTGCGAAGCCACCCGCGAGTATTATATATTGATACTGACGTTCATCATGGTGATGGTGTACAAGAAGCATTTTACCTCACTGATCGCGTCATGACCCTCAGTTTCCACAAGTATAATGGCGAGTTCTTCCCTGGCACGGGCTCCATTGACGAGATTGGCGCTGAGGACGGCAAGCACTACAGCCTGAATGTTCCATTACACGATGGCATTGAGGATGATCAGTACGTGCAACTGTTCAAGTCGATTCTTGAGCAGGTTCTGGTCAAGTTCCGGCCCACGGCAATTGTTCAGCAGTGTGGTGCCGACTCACTCGGTGGCGACCGTTTAGGGCCGTTTAACCTCAACATTAGAGCACATGCAGAGTGTCTGCGATTCACAAAGAGCTTTGGCATACCATTACTGGTGCTGGGTGGAGGCGGCTACACGCCGCGGAATGTATCACGACTTTGGGCGTACGAGACTGCCGTGTGCCTTGGACACGAGACAAGGTTGGACGCCACTCTGCCCGAATCGCTACCATTCTACAACTATTTTGCCCCTGATCATAATTTGTTGCCAAAGTTGAGCAAATCCATGGAGAATAAAAACTCGCGAGCCTACCTTGAGGATATCCATGCTCGAGTCATGGAACAACTGCGATACCAAGATGGAGCCCCGAGCGTACAAATGCAAATTATTCCCCCGGATTTACTGGGTCATGACGAAGATGTAGACGCTGCAGCCGCTGACGCCGCCGAAGACGCAAACACAGACGTACGTGATGTTGCAAAGGAACAGAGAGACGCAGCTCGACGACGAGAGCTTTATGTTTAAGTCGACTTTTAATTATTTAATTTAATCCATGTGCCATTAGACAGCTGAGCCATGTTCCATTTGAGTCGTGCATCATCGTGGCCCCGGCCGTCGTTGCACGCCTTGCGACCAGGAGAATCCAGTGAATTATGATGTCCGCTTGTTAGGCTAGGATTGGTACTCAACCAGCCGAACTATTTACTGTTTTGGTTCTTGTCTGCGGCGATAGATTGTAGACCTTCTTTAGGCTCACACACGACACTAACCATGCCAGTGTGTGTCACAGTGGCAAAGCCGACGATGATATTCTCAATTGCTTGAATTGAATTTAACTTGAAAAAAGTTATTTGCCTCTAGAAAGCAGCGAACGGCTAGGTTATCCTTAAACAGGAGCCTATGGCTTGACGCTGACTGGCTGTGTCTGGCCAGGAGCATCATGTGCGCCTATACGTCGCCAGAGCCATCAGCTTCTGCAATGCGTACAAGCGATTGTCCCCTGGTTATCCCTTGTGAGAGAGTTCACCTTTCGGTTGGAATCGATTGGCTAATCCTGGTCTTGAGGATCTCAGCTTCAAGGAAGAACCAGGTCTCAATCCGTTGTCATACAATCAAGTAGATCTGCGGAAGTTCACCCTAATATGGGTAGTTGTTTCCAATGAGCTAGTGTGAGGATTGAGTTACACCGTGAGTAAAAGATGTATTCTGTGTAGTCACTGGTGGTAGCATGCCTTCTCCCGATATTATCAGCTATAATTGCCTAGAGATATGACTGGTTATGTTGTTGCCTGAATCATTTCTTAAGCTGTTATTTCCTAAAGACACTGTCGCTTCTGCTTCTTTAAAATGTCTACCATCCTTAGGGAGCAAGCAACTTCAGTACGACTAGTAACAGTTGTACATCACTAATTTCGCATCTAAGTTCGAACTCAGCATTTGCATGATTTATGTATTGGAAAAGATAATTGCGGCTTTATATTTCGAGCAATGTGCTCAGATCTAATTGGTTGTTGTTTTGCCATAACTCTCGTGAAGCATTACGCTCCATAAGTTACATTGTGTTGACCACACTAAAAGAGAGTAGAAAACTACTTAAGTAAAGCATTTCGCCTCTCGAATTTAAATATCAACTAAAAGTCAAACATTCACTTGAGAAAAATTACATGTAATACTAAATAGACACTCGATAAAGTACCCCAACAACACCGCCGGAACTCAATGGCAACCCCGAGCAAACCACCACCAAAACAAATCAATCGCGAGAACCAAAAACTTTAATTTATGCCCTTGCACGGAATAATTAAAGCCAGCTAAACTGCAACAGCATGTGACTAAACGTTGGGCCCGAAATTCACCTCGGAACCCCCCGGAATCGCACGGAACGCGGGTGAAATCATGACACATTGGGAAATGCGGGGAAGGCACATTGGAGAAACCCTGAGGCTTGTGCACTACTTCGACAATTGGAATGTAGCCGAACAAAATCTAAATAAATAAAAATCGATTCCAAATGTTCAAATCGACAGCCAACTCACGATTATCTCCCCTGCCCGGCACAACCTTCCCCGCCGAGGATCGGGGAGGGCTAGGGCACGACGGATAGGAATGAGGTGACAAATTTCGCGCTGGTGCCCCGGATGACCCCCAAGCTGAAAAGCGCATACGCAAGGGCGATTTTTGGGCGATTTAGTGAGGGTAAAACTTTCGATTTTGGTTTAAACACGTCACCACCACTTTTTTTCTGTCTTTGTTGACTTCTTTCAAAAGGGTAGCCAATACCAACTCCTGTTGTTTATCGCTGGACATGTCAGACAACGATAGCGACCCGCAGTTGAAGAAGGCGCTATTTTATCAGAACGCGTCTATCACTGATGCAGCTGATGGCCAAAAATATCTCGGAGTCGACGACTTTGTACGGGCGATAGCTCCTCCGAATGAGACCTTCGACAAGATCTCTCGCGACTCCTACGCAGCCCTGTTTGCCGTAGCTGACCGCTCAGGAGCGGGGAGGGTTGGGCTCAACGACTGGCTCTTGTTCGACTCGTTGCTTGAGAGGCCGGATGCTGAGTATCAGATTGCATTTAGAGTATTTGATCGCAACGGCCGTGGTTATGTCGACTTCCGTGAGTTTGTAGACACTTACAACCAGAACCGTACCAAGAGCTCGGTGCCCTTTGATTGGGATGGCAAATGGGCCTCCTTGTACCTTGGAGAGTCTGGCAATCGCCATACCATGAGTTACCAGCAATTCAGCCAGATGCTGAGCGGTCTCGTGGGTGAGCGTGCTCGCCAGGCCTTCCAGTACTTTGATGCTAAGAACACTGGGTTTATCAGCCCCGAACAATTCGAGACGATGTTTAAGACTATGGCACGTCACAAGCTCAGCGACCGCCTTCTCGACTCCCTACATACCGTTATCAACCGGCCCTCAAGTCAAAGTCCAAAGGTGAGTTACGCGACCGTGCGTGCGTTCCTCAACTTGATCAATCGTGTTGAGCTCGTCGAGCTTATCGCCCGTCAGGCTGCGCAGTCGAATGGTGATTTTGAGACGTTTACCCGTTCGCAATTTATGGAGAATGCGGCCCGCATCGCCAAGTTTGCCACGTTCACACCGCTAGAGGTTGATCTGCTCTTCCACTTTGCTCGCGCCAACCCGAGGGGACTCAGTGTTCAGAACACTGGGGCTGAAATTGCGAGCATTGAAGGCTTCAATCGCATGTTCGACCCGCTGTGGCAGGACGAGTTCGCTCGCTACCGCCGCTCAGAGGCTAAAAAGGTGCAGGCTGCCAAGAACTTTGTGAGCGCGCCTCGTGGATTCCTGAGCGAAGTGTTTGAGAATGTGTACAACTTCTCGCTCGGTTCGATTGCCGGTGCGTTCGGTGCCACCGTCGTGTACCCCATTGACCTTGTCAAGACCCGTATGCAGAACCAGCGGAAAAGTACTCCAGGCACCAAATTGCTTTATAAAAATTCTATCGACTGCTTCCGCAAAGTTGTACGCCATGAGGGCGTCGGAGGTCTCTACCGTGGTTTGGGCCCGCAGCTTGTTGGCGTGGCGCCCGAAAAGGCTATCAAACTTACAGTGAACGATCTTGTTCGTGGACTACTTACTGATAAAAACGGCAACTTGCCATTGTGGTCCGAGATTGTGGCCGGTGGATCCGCCGGTGCTTGCCAGGTTGTGTTCACAAACCCCCTAGAAATTGTCAAGATTCGCTTGCAAGTGCAGGGTCAGATGCAGCGTGCCGCAGGCGAAGCTGCTGACGACGTTGGCGGTGTGATCGCCAAGGCCGCCACGGGAAAGCCGAACCGTCAGTCGGCAATTACAATTGTGCGACAGCTCGGCTTGGTGGGTCTTTACAAGGGTGCCACTGCCTGTCTCATGCGTGACGTCCCCTTCTCAGCTATCTATTTCCCGACCTATGCGCATCTTAAAAAGGACTACTTTGGTGAGGGACCCAAGCGGCCGCTCAAGACATGGGAGCTACTAACGGCCGGTGCCATTGCCGGTATTCCTGCTGCCTACTTGACCACGCCGTTTGACGTTATCAAGACCCGTCTCCAGGTCGAATCGCGAAAGGGGGAGACGTCGTACAGAGGTCTCCGCCATGCTGCTGCAACTATCTACAAAGAAGAGGGCTTTACCGCTTTCTTCAAGGGTGGCCCAGCCCGTATTTTCCGGTCTTCGCCCCAATTCGGCTGTACGCTGGCCGCTTACGAGGTTCTCAAACGTCTTATGCCATTCCCCGGCAGTCACAGCGACTCCACCGAAGCCGGCCACTCTGTGCCAACTGCCAAGGCGTCAGCTGACGAGCAGCCGCCTATGCGTTACCTTCGCTCACGCAACTCCCTTAAGGTGTTGCTGGACATTGATGAAAACTTTGGCAAGCCAGCATCAATGCTTTCCAAGCTGTCCTAGGACTTTACGACTTATGTATTTCTTAATATTGGCCCTGCCAGCTAATCCTTGTCTTATGGGCTTGCCTGTCATCACCTCTCCACCAAAATTTAGAGTTTTTCACCTGGTGTTTTGGAGGTTGCCTTTGCATAACAACGGGGCCGCACGGACCCCATGAGCTTGTTGTACCTAGCAACCTGAAACAGTCAGGGTTCTACTCAACCTGTATCAAAGTGGCATCGATGCATTTTCTACAAGCATCGGTTAATAGCCTTTCGGTTGGTGGCATTCATGGCTGGTATCCAGATGTAACTGTGGACTCTGGTTGACACTTATCGGGGACTTTCCTACCGTCTCTTCCCCCGCCTCTTGCCGAGATGTAAGGTCGACTCAACCCAATTATGCGGAGTGTCTTACATTTGTACTGGTGTACCTGATCCGCGCGGCGCTACGCCCTAACCCTGCGCCCAGTGATATTGGCTGGGTCCACGAATCACAACATGTCAATAGAGAATAAACCCTTCTTACCCACTAGATACCACGCCTGGGACCTGTTGCATAGTGATGCCCACGATTTGACACCGTGACCTGCTTGTCCTACGGTATGTCGGACCAAACGCCGAACTCCGGTCCCTCTGGTGTCATGCTTTATCACCTTGACGCCTGGTTCGAGGAAGCGCAAAACATTTACTGTACTGAATCTGTGAGACTTACCTAGGTGCGGGGATTATAGGGAGACGGGGAATCTTATGCGCACGGTTATCTTGGCGCTGATCTGAACTTTAATTTTTTTGGTCCCTTACATTGCGCGGAGTCGATCTTGTTGGAGCTATCACGGGATCGCCCGAAGATCGCCCAACAACGCCGTTGCCGTTACCGGCTCAATAGAGATTAACCGTCGACCCCATACCCCACTTTTGCATACAGGTTTTTCTAACTAGATGCATCGTGAGGTGATGTCCTATAATCCGCCTGCAGTAGGGGGGGGGAGAGGGCATGAGGTGGATTCAGAAAAGAAAAACAAGATATAAAGCCAATGAGAATTCATGTATTGGCTCTTCATCAAAATGAGACTCTCTGCTTCTACTCTTTTGCACGTGTCTAGTGTCCTTCTCGCTGGCGTGTCCGCACAATCGGTAACCACCAGCCCGGAAACAATTCAGGCAAAAATCACTAGTGGTGAGCCATACGAAGTCTCATTGACTTTCAACCCTTCCGCTACTCCAACGTTCAATCCACCTGCTTCCCAGACGCTTGTGCACATCCCGCCGGTTCCCTCAAGCCCATCGCTGATCGGCCAGTGGGTAGATCAATTGTTTGCCACCTTTTCCACGACCGTAGATGCTACCCTTGGTATCAGGTTTTTTAGTGAGCTGGTTCCACACTGGTCTTGTGAATGGCTCGCCTCTTGGGTCGCTCAAGGTGCGTCGCTATCGCCTGCAAGCTATAATATTCCTTTTGATCCTGTTGAGGGAGTCAATAGCAGCCAGGTGAGATGGTTCGTCGAGTGTGAGAACCGCACCAAGGATGATCCCGTTATTCTCTACCTCCACGGCGGTGGCTACACCTTGAGACTCACCCCTCCGTATGCGACGAATCTGTGGAACCTCTATCATGAGTTGGACAACAGCAGGTTGAGCATCTTGTGGCTCGACTACACGTCGAGTCTGCAGGAGCCGTACCCCACGCAGCTGCGTGAAGCTGCTGCCGTCTACAACCAGTTAGCCAAGACCTCGAACAACATCATCGTTGAGGGCGATTCTGCCGGTGGTCACTTGGCGCTGAATATGGTGCGCACGATTGCCTACCCTGTTGACTCTGTCCAAAGCTTATCAAGTGTTCCCAGTGCCATGGTCTTGTTGTCGCCAGCTGTTACTTTTGGTATCAATCCTTTCAACGGCACAATGTGGGAGTACCAAGGTCGCGACTATATTGACGCCTCGGCTTTGAACCAGTGGGGCGGCATTCTGAGTGACGGTGACTTGGTTCAGCAGTACTCTGTGTTCTACAACCAGTGGAAAGACTATATCAACTGGAAGTCAGTACTTCCCGAGCCCTCACGAGTCATGACTACCTATGGTGAGATTGAGGTACTTCGTGGGCCCATTGAGACATTCTTGGATATTGCGTTTGGCGGCCACACCAGCGCCACCTCAGGCACAGTGGTGGAAATGGAGCCTAATGGCCAGCATGACGGTATTGTCAAAGGCACTTCCGACGGCCTGTGGCAGCCATACGTGGACTTCCACAGAAACCTATTCGTCTAAGTATAAGGTGATTCGACCGAGTAGCCAAAGTACTGATTTGAAACGCATTTTTTCGGGCTATTTTCTTTTAATATATCTATTTCTTTTTTTCCTTTTGTTTTGTTTCGTTTTTGTTTTCATTGATATTGTGAGAAGCACGAAATCCAATCAATTTTAACGCCAATCTCCTCCCATTTGACATACAGGCCATCAGATTGGGTAGCTATTTAGCTGGCACAACAGCTGCCCATTTTTCTTCTTTTTTTTTTTTTAATTTTGCGAACATGAACCACCTCTTGTAACTATATTTATGTCATTTAATCCGTATCCACGACCAAGCAGACGCAGGGCTAAAACTAGTGCTAAGGTGGCCACAGGTCATAAGGCCTAAGGCAGTAGTGTTGATGTCGCGATTGAGCGGCGACCTCCAATTGAAATAGATAATTTCTACAAAAATACAAAATATGGAAAGGCTACAGAAATCGTGTTGCCCGTGGGTTCTGCAAAAACTTGTTTCAAAGTGGCATTGGTTAGTGGCATTGGTTAGTGGCATCGGCTAGCGGCATTTCGGTTGGTGGCATCGGCTAGTGGCATGAATAGCTGGCGTTCAGGCTTGACTGACATTTATCGTACATTATCCTTCCATCAGATTCTCTCTTGCCGAGACGTAAGGCAGACTCAATCAAATTATGCGGAGTGTCTTACATTTGTACTTATGTACCTGATCCGCGCGGCGCTACGCCCTAACCCTGCGCCCAGTGATATTCGCTGGGTCTATGAATCACAACATGTCAAAAGGGAATAAACCCTCGCTACCCACTTGATCCTACGCATGGAACCTCTTGCATGCTGACGCCCACGATTCGGCTCGTTCTTACGCGGTCGTCAATGCATCATTACCTGCTTGCCCTACTGTATGTCGGAGCAAATGTCGAACTCGGGTCTAGACCTCTGTGTCATGCTTTTTCACCATGTCCCTTGGTTCGAGGAAGCGCAAAACATTACCAACTTTATCTTTGAAACTTACCTAGGCACTGGGGTAGTTCAAAGAGGGGAAATCTTATGCGCACAGTTATCTCGATGCTGATCTGAACTTAATATTTTTTTTGGTCCCTTACATTGCGCGAAGTCGATCTTGTTGGAGTTATCACGGGATCGACCCATGATCGCCCAACGATCGCCCAACAACGCCGTTGCCAGCACAACAGAAATGAACCGAGCTCCACCAACCCCATCCCCCACTTTTGCATACAATTAGGTCTAACTAGATGCATCGTGAGGAGATGCAAAAAGACCAATTTGCTCATGCAGGTCCGACAGTCCGGATGCAGTGGGGGCGTGAGGGGCTACAGGGGATGCGGGAAAAAAAAACGAAGATATAAAGCCAATGAGGATTTTATGAGTGTGGGTCCTCATCCAAATGAGACTGTCTGCTTTTGCTCTCTTGCACGTGTCTAGTGTTCTTCTGACCGGTGTGTCCGGTCAATCGACAACCACCAGCCCAGAAACCATCCAGGCGAAAATCACTAGTGGTGAGCCCTACGAGGTCTCATTGACTTTCAACCCGTCTGCTACACCAACCTTCAATCCACCAGCATCTCAGACGCTTGTGCACATCCCACCGGCTCCCTCGAGCCCAAATCAGATCACACAATGGGTGGATCAGCTCTTTGCGGGCTTGACCTCGACCGCATGGGCCACTCTTGGTGTCAAGTTTATTGGCGAGCTGTTGCCCCACTGGTCATGTGAATGGCTGGCTTCTTGGGTCGCAGAAGGCGTGTCCTTACTGCCGGCAAGCTATAACGTTCCCTTTGATCCTGTCGACGGAGTCGATCCCAGCCAGGTGAGATGGTTCGTTGAGTGCGAAAACCGTACCAAGGATGACCCTGTCATTTTCTACCTTCACGGCGGTGGCTACACTATGAGACTCATTCCTCCGTATGCGACGAACCTGTGGAACCTTTATCACGAGTTGGGCA
This sequence comes from Wickerhamiella kurtzmanii, assembly GCA_030572965.1. Classification (NCBI taxonomy): domain Eukaryota; kingdom Fungi; phylum Ascomycota; class Dipodascomycetes; order Dipodascales; family Trichomonascaceae; genus Wickerhamiella; species Wickerhamiella kurtzmanii. The sequence goes on along the minus strand of JAJMCK010000027.1, from coordinate 57,381 downwards.
ACAGCAGATTGAGCATCTTGTGGCTTGACTACACGTCTAGTCTGCAGGAGCCGTACCCCACGCAGCTGCGTGAGGCTGCTGCCGTGTACAACCAATTGGCAAAGAGCTCGAACAACATCATTCTTGAGGGCGATTCCGCCGGTGGTCACTTGGCGCTGAACATGGTGCGCACCATCGCTTATCCCGTCGATTCCGTTGAGAGCTTGTCTAGTGTTCCCAATGCAATGGTGATGCTGTCACCAGCTGTTACTTTTGGTATCAATCCCTTCAACGGCACCATGTGGGAGTACCAAGGACGTGACTACATTGACGCATCGGCTTTGAACCAGATGGGTAGCATTCTGAGTAACGGTAATTTGGTTCAGCAGTACTCTGTGTTCTACAACCAATGGAAAGATTACATTGACTGGAAGTCCATTCTTCCGGAGCCTTCACACTTCATGACCACTTATGGTGAGATTGAGGTGCTCCGTGGGCCCATTGAGACCTTCTTGGATGTTGCTTTTGGCGGCCACACCAGCGCCACCTCAGGCACAGTGGTGGAAATGGAGCCTAACGGCCAGCACGACGGCCTTGTCAGAGGCACCTCCGATGGCTTGTGGGCGCCATATGTTGACTTCCACAGAAACCTGCTCAACTAAGTGTAGGATGTTTCGACCAACTGGCCAAAGTCCTAATTTTTAACGCATTCTTCCTGGCGATTTTGTTGTATACTAATGTTTTTTTCTTTTTTTATCTACTTTCATTTGATACTATGAGTAGCACTAAGTTCAATCATATCTGCCACCATTTAGCGGGAACTTTTTGAGAAGTTTAAGACGTCAGATTGGGGAGCTATTTAGGCGGCACAACATCAACCTATTTTCTTATTTTCAATTCATTTGTTTTCTTTTATTTTGCAGATGTCAATTTTCTATTTAATTTTGTGTACTTCAATCCGTATTTACGCTCAAGCAGACGCAAGGCTCATGCACGTAGCCCAAGGAAGCTACAGGTCATATGACCTAACGTTACCAGTGCTCATCTCGGGATTAGGCGGCATCATCCAAGTGAAATACACAGAACTTACAATCACTAGAGTATGGCCAGGTGATGTTAATCGTGTTGCCCCCTCAAAATTTCGCCCCAATATCGTATATAGGCAGAATCCGGGGTAAGGGGCAACCGAGGCAAGGGGAACAGGAGGATGGACGGCGAAAGAGAGGGAGGGCGTGACCGTGGCTTACGCCATCGTTCTGAGCGTTAGCTAACCCTGCTCTAGCATACCCCCGGACATCCAAGCACCACCAAACCGTGGAGGAGCACCCATTTGTACAGTTGCGTGCTTGGCCTCAGTTTTCGTGGACAGCAGAGACACTGATCAGTCTGCTGAGTGCACCAGGCGACGAAAAATTAAATCCAGTGATAGGTCAGTATTCGCATTGGCCGTCAATTGAATCCTGGTTACGCCAAGACATATATCATCGGGGTGAACCATCATTAAGTGCGCCGTTGAGCAATCCAGTCCAAGCCACTGATGACAGGGATCAACTCGCCTACAAGCCCGAATCCGAGCCCATTGTTGGCAGCTTCAATCACTGAAAAACACGTCAAGAGCGGCGACAACTATGAGTCTGACGGGTCAGTGACCAGCGTCCAGCCGTCGTCGGGGTCTGACGATCGCGACAGCTCGGGTAGGTCGCAGGTTGAATCTGGGGTACCTTCAGAAACTTCTCCTCCAGTAGATGGTGAACCTCGTGCGTCAGACTTTGCTACTATGGCTACAAAGTATATTGACGTGCCTCCAGACGTGGCAGCAAAACAGTCGCTCGACTACACGTGGGAGATCCCAGATTGGCAGGCTCTGCCAGCTCGTGTTCTCTCCAATGTGTTCGAGTGCGGAGGACAGCGCTGGCAGCTGCTCCTTTATCCGGAAGGAAACCCCGTCAACAAATCGCGGGGTCATGTTGCCCTATATCTAAAGGCGTTGCCGCCATCGCCCAAATCTTCGAGCAAAGGCTCGGCAACTCCAAACTCAGATGGTGGAGCCAAGACTAGACAAGACGAGGACGCGGTAATGGAAGACGCTGCTGTGCCCGAGACGGATGCTGGTGGCGTTGATGATGACGGCAAGTGGGCTTGCTGTGCCACTTTTGCCATATCCATATGGAACCCGCAATATCCAGAGGTGTTTGTAGTCCAATCAGCCCGAAATAGGTTCACACCAACCGTGTGTGACTGGGGTTATGGCGAATTCACCCCATTGCGTGAGGCATTCGTCAAAGTGCCTGCAAGTGCCTCTGCTCCGCTCATAGACGTGAGAAATGGAGCTGTGAACATTACTTGTCACCTCATGGTACTCGACGACCCTACGGGAGTGCTATGGCACGACTTTGTAGACTACAACTCCCGACAGGAAACAGGCTTCACTGGATTGATGAACCAAGGTGCCACGTGCTACCTCAACTCGCTGCTACAATCGCTTTATTTCACTAAAGTCTTCCGCAAAGCAGTTTATGACATCCCCGACTCTGGTGGTGTAGTTGGCGGATTGCAGCGATTATTTTATTTGCTCTCAAAGTCTCCAGACTCTGTGAGCACGCTCCCCCTCACCAAGTCATTTGGCTGGGACACCGCTGATGCTTTCACCCAGCACGATGTCCAGGAACTCAATCGTGTCCTCATGGACCGTCTTGAAACAAAAATGAAAGGCACTCGCGTCGATGGTGAGCTCTCCAATATCTTTGTTGGCCAGATGAAGAGTTTCATTAAGTGTATCAATGTTGACTTTGAGTCCTCGCGGGTTGAAGACTTTTGGGATATCCAACTCAATGTCAAGGGTATGCGCAACGTCGAGGATTCGTTCCGTGACTATGTGGCTACAGAGGTGCTCGAGGGTGACAATCAGTACCAGGCGACGGGATTCGGACTCCAAGATGCCAAGAAAGGCGTTATTTTCAAAAGCTTCCCTCCCGTGCTCCATCTACAACTTAAGCGCTATGACTACGACTGGATGCGTGATATCGAGGTAAAGATCAATGACCGTTACGAGTTCCCTCTTGACCTTAACTTAGCCGACTACATTGAGGCAGACACCCCCGAGGCATCGGAGGACTGGACATATGAGCTTCACGGCGTTCTAGTCCACTCTGGTGACCTGAACGCTGGTCACTACTATGCGCTGATCAAGCCCACCGCAGACGGAAGCTGGCACAAGTTTGACGATGATCGTGTGACCAAGGCCACCCTTCGTGAGGTTCTTGACGATAACTTCGGCGGTGATGAGGGTTCAACCATCCGGCGGGTCACGTCTGCATACATGTTAGTGTACATCCGCAAAGCCAAGCTCGATTTTGTGCTTCCCAAGGCGTCAGACGCTCCTCCCGCCGAAATTGCAGAACAGATTGCGATCGAGAGCCGCATTGAAGACGAAAAACGCCGTCAGCGTGCGGAGCAGCAACAATATATCAATCTCAGGCTATTGACCCCGCGATCATTTTCGCATCACCGTGGTGTGGGCACAATGCCCTGGGTCACCGCCGAGGCTGACGAACTTGAACAGCCGACTCTATTTAAAGCGAGACGCGAAGCGAAAATCTCCTCCCTCCGACGCGAGCTTGGTGGTGACGACACATCATTCTGGCTGGTGCCATATGCACGGTACCACCGTGGAAGCGCGAGATTGCAGATGCTCCGCGATCAGCACGAACAGCATCCTATCGAACAGTTGTCACAGTGGACGGAATCGTCCTCGCCGTGCCTGTTTGTCGAGAATTCGCGAGGCGATCCTGACACTGAGGTTTTCTTGTTTGTGAAAATCTATGACCCGACTAAAGCAGAACTTAAGGGTGCTAGTACCGTGTGGGCTCCGCTGAAGTCGACACTTCTGGACGCGCTCCATCTTGAGAACGGTGGCCTTGTGGGTGCATGGCTCGAGCGGCCAGGACCCCCCTTTGCGCCATTGGTGCCGCTCGATGTTACAGCGACGTTGGCAGACTTGAGACTCGAGCCCGCAGATGCAGTTGTGATTCAAACTGTGCAGTCGGGCGCCGACGAGGTTACTGCAGATGTCTACTACAATGACCTGCTGCACAGCGTGACAGTGTGGCTTAAAGCCAAGGATGCTACCGACGGAGCAGCTGCACAGGTCATCGTGAACACCAAGGGTGGCTACGAGGCACTCGCACGGGCTGCTGGCAAAGCGCTCGATGTTGACCCTGCCAAGCTGCAGCTTTGGGCTACAGAATACGGCTGGCGGCCTTCGTTTGCGCTAGCGTCAGATGGCTCTAATGTTGACCAACTGTGGGCCACGGGTGGCTACGACCCAGCCCTTTCGGTGTTGTACCGCGTGCTTGACCGCTCTCTTGATGAGTTCGAGACCATGAAGGAACTCGATGTGACGATTGTGCGCGACGGTATGCAGACACTCGAGACCACCAAGGTGCTTGTGCCTGCTGCTGCGCGGATCGCAGATGCGCTCGCCAAAGCCAGTGCCGATAATGCGACGCGGCTATGGTCTGTCATGTACTCTGGAACCGCAATGCGGAAGCGGGCGGTAGAGCTGTCGAAACTCGACCGCGTGGCCGACGTTGAGGAGGAGCTTCTCGAGGATGGCATTTTCGCTGGCGAGTTGGGCGCCGATGAGGTGGCTGCTCGCGAGACTGCTGGCGCCAAGCTGGTCGAGGTATTCCACTTTGAAAAAGATACTTGGCGCGCTTACGGATTGCCGTTCACCATGGCACTGGTGCCAGGGGATACTGTTGCAACCGTGCGGTCGCGCCTCCACAAGACGCTTGGTCTTTCTGAAAAAACCGTGGACAAAATTCGGTTTGCTGCATGCAGCATAAACACACGCCCTCGTTACCTCGAGGACGATGCCGACGTTTACGCCATGTTTGCCGAAGGTGACTCGTTTGGCCTTGACCACATGGACACGACGCGGCAGTCCACGCATCAGGCCTCGATCGTAATCCGTTGATTATATATATTATTTTGGACCTAAATCTACTCCAAAACCGAACTTTTTTTTGGAGTTCGCGATCGTGCGGCTGATTAGATGTACCCTTTGCCCTGGTGATATTGACAGATCGGACCGTGCATACAAAGCCGCCGCACGCTGATAAGACGAGACAATTATATTTTTGTGGTTGGCATTGCTTAGATCTTCTTTGTATGTAGAGAACTGAATTTGATTGCATTCTTAATCTCAGCCGTGCCAAGCGGGAAACCTATAAATAGCTGGAGCGCACACAGTTTACAATATTGTCGCGACCGCTCAGAAATGAATAAAAACAATGACATCTAAATTGCTATTTTTTTTTAATTATTTTATTTTAATTGGCTACATGCCAGCCTCGCAAAGGCCCCACCCAATAAAGCGACATAGCGACCCACTGACTAAAACGCAGGCTGGCAAGACGCGTGCACGCGTTCAACACAAACAACGACCTCTCGACATATCCAGCCGCTTTACGATTGAGTTTGGACGTCTTGAAGTGTCCAGTTTGAATTCTCTGGAAAAATCGAACGCGTTTGTTCGATATCGAGCTCATAACGGCCGTCAACTCAGGGTCAGTCAGCGACGGGGCGGCTGTGCGCTACGACAACAGGAGAACCGAAAACTCTACGCGTTCACTACAACCAGAAATCCGAAGGAAGTCAGCATCACCAATTTACGGTCCAAGCAAAGTAAAAGGGCCTAAAGGCGAGACTCTGACACTATTGTGAGTAGCTGCCCGAGTAGATCGGCGACCGACGATCCTCATCGCATGAACTGACGATGCTTCCTGCACCTCCAGAACTTGCCTATTACCATTCTGTATTTCTACAAAGAGCAGAGGGAGACATAATTCCACCTGCAGATGCTCGGGGACCGCTTGCGAACGTGATTGGCAGCGACTTTATCGCATTGTCGCACGGACTCTACGAGGAGTTGCAACGTCGCGAGCTGCTTCCTCCCTCATCAAATCGCGACACCGCCCAAGATTCAAACCCTGTTCGAGGATTGTTTAGGTCGCTTTCATCCAACGAGCTGCACGAACGCGTTTTGGAAGTTTTAGCCGAGCAGGAGCGGCGATTTCCTCAGCTTAAAGTTGAGCGGGATGAACAAGTATTTAATTTGGACCGAACTCCAGAAGAACTGTCTTTTGTAGACGAGGACCAGCCACCAGTACCCGAACCGCCAGCGCATCGATCGAATTGGACCCACCGATTAGGATCGCTCGTTGAAATGGATGAGGAATCAGAAGCGTCACGACAATTGTCAAGAGAGCTATCGCGTCTTGACACAACCCAGCATTTAGTAACTTCACCAGCAAAACCAAGTTTGGAGAACCCCAGCGAACTTGGTAAAATCAAAGATGAACTCACAAAGGTCAAGACCGAACTCAATAAAGCCAAAAGTGATCTTGGCGAGGCCCAGAACGAGGTTGCAACCACAAAAACCGATCTCGCGACCACGAAAACCGAACTTGCAACAACCCAAACCGAGCTTGACACGGCCAGAAAAGAACTCAGTCAAGCGCGAGAGAAAATCAAGGGGTACACTGCGCTCGAGCAGGCTCTCGAGGAACAGCAGCGCGTGACGCGGGCGGTGCAGCGGGAAGCAGCCGCGTTTCTCGCAGAAATGAAGACAGGCTCGGTAACACCTGGAACAGGAACAGGAACAGGAACTGGCACTGGAATTAATATGCCTGCCCCGCTCGAACCCAGACATCTTCCCCCTGGCGTGCGTCCACAGTTATTCCGAGACATGCATCAAAACCTGACCAATCTCATAGCCAAGGCGCACAGCACGTCGGCAGCGCCAACGGAGCTACTTGAGGTGTGCCATCGGGCAGTACAAAACGTTCACAATATTTTACAAGCACTACGGCCCCATGTGCCACGATCGTACACGGGCTCACGAGTTCGGGTCGTTGACACTGCGGTGAATAATTTGACGAATGTTGTCCAGGACTTTGCGATTTATGCCCGGCGACGATTGCTGCCTTTAATCTTGGTGGACGCTGCGAGCGCAGACGTTGTCGCGGCGATTTCGAACTTGGTGGATTTAATTAGCAGCGCACAGACACCGGCGAAAACTAACGCACAAGCCCAAGCCCAAGCCCAAGCACAAGCACAGCCTCCACCACCACCACCACCAAAGGCCGACAGTGAGCCAAGTCAAAAATTGGCACCACCGTTAATGGTGGGCACGTCAACAAGCCATCTCGTGCTGGCCGCGAGTGCGCTTGTACGAGCCGAATCGAAACGGGGCAGCACAAGTGTTTTAAGAGACCTGCTTGCTGATCTGCGGGAAGCGCTTGCACGTGAGTTGGCGATGGAGCGCCCGCCGATCATTACCGGTGAATTGCGTGGGTGCCTTCACCGGGCGAAAAGTTTACTGGATAACTTCCGGGGAACCCGCGCCGACTTTGAAATGTCAGAGGATTTCCGCAAGGATGTGTCGCGACTTGGGTACGAGGTACTCAATGTAGCCGAGGATTTGCCCTAACTGTCTACAATTTCTACATTTGATAAATATGACAACGTGACAACTAATTATGTTGCCTGTTTAGTGGTAGTACAGTAGCAGCCAGTGGTGGAGGAGGACGGTACATGTACATTGTCATTTCCGGAGGGTCCTGCGGGCAAGGGTTTTGATCAGTCAAGTATGCAGCAAGCCCAAGCCCAAGCTCGGATGGGGGTGGAAAAATCCCTCGTAGAGCAACCCCGGGGTGCTACCCCCACTCGAACGAACACTCGTTCAACGAGGAATAACCAAGTGAATTTGTTCAAACAAGTGGATGGTGAAAGAAAGACCAATAGTCAAAGCTATGTTTACCCTCGTAAGCGAGCATTGCAATTTGGGAGACAATCGGTTTTCCAAAATCAAAGTTATTATTGGGGACGCGGACGCAATAATTTTGGTTTTAGTGGTTGTGGGTTGTGGGAGAGCCGTTGTGTGGGTGGCCGTTGTGGGTGCCAAGTGTGGGTGCCAGTGTGGGTGCTAATACGCACCAATACGCACCAATGCAGACCAATACGCACCACCACTACTACCCCCCCCCCTATACGCAGTAATATCGCACCAATGTTCTGTGCTGAATGTTCACTGTGTCCAATAACGTTGTTACGCACTAATACCAATGCGTATCAACTAACATAATGGTAATGCGCATTACACTAACTAAGTTCTGGTTTTGGTTTTAGTGGTTGTGGTGGTGGTGGCTTTCGCTTGCGGGAACTACAGAAATTGAAGCACTAGCACGAAATCTCCCCGGGCTCGTCGGTTGAATTTTCATCTGAGCAATATAACGAAATTTAATTAGTATGTTATCGCCGTGCGTGAGATTGTTCAACCGCAATACGTAATTTGAATAGCTACTTTTTTTTTTTGGTAGTGAATGACTATTAAACTACGGCCTCGGTTAATTTTTTTTGAAGTTTACCCAAAACAAACAACCACAGCACCAAAAAAGCCAAGCCCGAGGCCAAGGCCAAGGCTAAGCCCAAGCAGAAGGTATTCTGACAGGTGTGTTGTGATGATGGGATGGGACCCCCCCCCAGCTCACGCCACCACCTGCTTAAACTGCCGTGGATAAGGCCAGTAGACGCCCTAACCCAACTTTCTGTTTTGGGAGCAGTCGCCCGATCCAGATGCGTCTAGCTGCATGTGCGCTTTCGAAGGTTGTCAATATGATTTAGCTGATTTTGAGGTGTGGTACCACCCCGCAAAAAAAGCAATGTGATTCGGTTTATACGGGCAAAGCTACCCAACCCAAAAAAATTAATGCTACCATAGTTTTTAGACCTAAAACTACCCTCAGCAACCCACGAGACCGCGCCGACAGGGCTAGGGCCTATCTCTTGATTCGTCAGTCCCCTGCACAAGCTTGGGATCAGATCCGCAACCAGCAAGGTGTAACATGCAGCTCGAGCCCACAATGGCAGCGCCTCTATAGCAGCAGTATGCGGGCCCGAGCGAGAAACCATAACCACGAAAAAAAAAGAAAGGAAAATAACCTAACGGGTGGATTCGAGATCGGCTCTATAAAAACCGCGGCCTGCAACCTGACCTGTCTCCCCCACCTCCATCCACTACACCGCTTAGGACCAAACACAACCTAAATACACAATGGCTCTTCAGGCAGTGGCTGCGGCATTGGCTGTGCTTTCGAGCACCGCCTCGGCATACAAGTCGGAAAAGGTGCTACCCCATAAGGCGTACTCACAGCAATTCGACGACCGGTACTCTCCTCTCAAGTACCTCGGTGGCCTGGGTCCATACAACACCCGCTCAGGTGCTGGTATTTCCACAGATGTTCCTGATGGATGTACAATTGACCAAGTAGTTATTCTTGGTCGCCATGGTGAGCGTAACCCCGATCCTAGCGAGGTTAAGAACCACTATGCTGTTCTCGATAAGATCGCTGCTAAGCACCCTGAGCCTTTCACCGGCGATCTTGCCTTCCTTAATGGCTGGACCTACCCATTGGCAGAGTCCGACCTTGGTTCTGCTGGTCTTTTGATTCAAAACTCTCCCTACTCGGGCGCCTCTGATCTCTACTCTTTTGGTAGCGAGGCTCGTGCCAAGTACGGCCACCTTTGGGACTCCCAGTCCACTGTGCCCATCTTCGCTGCTGAGACTGAGCGCGTCGTTGAGTCTGCAAAGGCTTTCGGCGAGGGCTTCTTTGGTTACAACTATTCTGATGTGGCTGCTCTTAACATTTTGCAGGACTCTAACTCCAGCGGTGCTAACAGCTTGAGCCCGCGCTACTGCGCCAACTCTTCTCGTACCACTTGTGATATTCCTGACAAGACCTCCCTCGCTGGCGTGTACAACATTGTGTTCCCTGAGCTCGATGTTGCCGCCGTGCGTCTTAACAAGCAGTACGGCCTTGGTCTTACTGGCTACGACATTGGCGAGCTCTTCGACATTGCCGCCTACGATGTTAGCACCCGCGGTTACTCTCCCTGGATTGACGTGTTCACTGCCAACGAGTGGATCGCCTACAACTACCGCAAGTCGCTTTGGTTCGACTGCTACTTCGGCTCCCAGAGCTCTGCTGCTCAGGCTGCCGGTGCGTCCTTCCTTAACGCTACCCAGGCCCTCCTCAACCAGGGCCCTAACGCCGCTCTTCCTCTGTCGCTCAACTTCGCCCACGACAGCGACATTGTGGCCGTCCTTGCTGGCGGTGGCTTGCTCACCCCTGCTAAGCAGCTTTCTACTAAAAACATTGTGTTCAACACCGGCTTCGAGCTTAACGACATTGTGCCCATGGGTGCTCGTCTCGTGATTGAGCGTCTTAACTGCAAGGCTCCATTCCTCACCAACTCTACTAACTTGGTGTCTGCCAACGCTTCGTTGCCCGAGTCTTACCTCAACAACTCCTACGGTGTGTGGAACGGATCTGCCGAGAACGTCACCGGCTACTTCCCCAACGTCACCTTGTTCAACGGTACTAACTCTACCAACCCGTACACTAACACCACCAAGGGCAACACCACCGCACCGCCCTTCGCCAATGCCACTAGCAGCGGCAATGCCACCGGCTTCAACGCCACTGGTGTCAACTCCACCAGCACTAACGGCACCCACTCGAACTCTACTGCTCCCTTCGGTAACACTACCTCTGGTACTAACTCGACCGGCAGCACTAACTCGACTGGCAGCACTAACTCTACTGGTGCGCACAACCAGACCACTATCAGCTCTGCCCACACCCAGACCAGCATTGCTCCTAGCGACAAGTCTAGCTCGCACGCTACCACCACCCGCCACCGCAAGCGTGCTGTGGAGACTGAGGCCAGCTACAACATTTCTGGCAGCTCCAGCGCCTCTTCTGGCTTCAACTTCAGTGCTCCTGAGCCTGTTCAGGAGTCTATCTTCGTGCGTGTGATCCTTAACGACGCCGTGCTTCCTCTTGACTTCGGCTATGAGGGCCCTGGCTACTCTGTGTCTCTTGAGAAGTTCACTGAGCACGTTGCCGCCCAGGTCCAGGCTCACAGCTACGCCCAGGAGTGCAAGCCCCAGGCTAAGGGCGTGCCTGCCACTCCTACCTTCTGGTGGAACTACAATACCACCACGCAATTCGATGCGACCAACATAACCATTCCGTACCAGGCGACGGACAGTGCATAACTCAATACCCCCTCTTAGCCCCTCATAATCTCGCATCCTTTAATACCCTGCACTGCTCGCACTTTTGTATGAGTCTGAGACGCTATTTGGAACCTTTTTTCTGCTTTTAGAATTCAAGAAGCGGCTATGACCTGAGTACTAAACACTCCAGTCACCGTACAACGAAAACACCCCCCCTCCCCACTTTGCATTCCTTTGAACTTAATCTATACAATCATAATTTTTTTTCTGAACTCGATCGCGAATTGGCTCTGAATATTTGCTGCTCTCGTTTTGTCCTTTATGGCAACAGAATCAAAAGCCGTTCGATGATGATATATTTAGCCGGTGAATCTCACGTTGCCCGAAAGCCGTTGGCTATGACAAATATTCAAGATGAATTCGCCTAGTTAGCATACATACCAGATCTCTTGAAAGAAAAAGGTAATTGTTCTCGAGAGCGCCTGTAGATGGCTACGGTGCCCTCGCATGATGCTCGTTCTTCACCTGACGATGCAATTAACCGCGTGACTGCTCTCGAGCACGAGGACTGGCGCGATGGTACGCCCGGTAGCCGTGAAGCCCGTGTCGATAATATTTCCGTGCAGGCATTGAGTCTTCAACAAGGCGGTCGGCCAATGCAAGAGAAGCTGCTCACGCGACGTGATTCTCACCCGCGAAAAGCGCAGGAAAGGAAAGGCATATACCACATGCTGATTTTTCTAAAGGACAAATTGTGGGAGCTTATTTGGCCCGATCTCATTCTATCTCATTTGGATTTTGATAGCCTCAAGATTGTGTTTCGGACTTGGCTGGTCATGTGGGTGCTGATGTTGTTCACAATAATACCCAAAGTGGATCACTTTATGGGACCGTCGTCGTTTCTGGCGATGTTTGCATCGGGGATAGAAATCAGCGGTCACCAAAGCATCACAATGGCGTTTGTGGTGTGTATGGTGGACCTTGTAACAATCGTGATTGCATTTACATGTTCGGTAGTTACTGCCGGTATCAATTGGCGTTTACGTGGATACCCCACCAAGGAGGATATCTACAAAGATCTGGCTGCAAAGGGCGTGTGCAAAGTAGGCGACTTCGCTTGTCTGCTCAATGAAATACACCATGGGAGGTATCTCGAGACACGCACGACAGTGGTCACTATTTTTGGTTTGCTCTTTAGTTTTTCAATTGTGGGCTACATCCAAACCCGATACAAGTTTGCGACGCTGTCATGGCTTTTATCGTCGCTGTTGACAATTATTGTGTTTCCATTCAACAACTTCACTCCATTTTTCGACCCATGGCTCTACGGATACAACATTATTGTGCCTATGGGGATTTCATTCGCGACCCGATTTGTGTTCGCCGTTGTCGTTTTCCCGACTTCTTCAAACGGCAAATTCATGAACGCCATCACGAAAATCACGCGATCGACGTACGGTGCCCTCAGTGATATAATTGCGCTCGAGCATGACACAGATCTGAACGACCCTAATTTTGGCGCCAAGTTTCGGGCTATTATGGACAAAACTCATAAAATATACTCGCAGCTTGCGCTAGTTGAGCTCGACGCCGTCATCTCTCATTATGAAATCGCGTATTCGCGTTTTGATCGCGGTGATCTTGGCGAATTTCGCTCGAGGATCCGACTCGTCATTTCGGCGTTTACCGGCTTCCACTCTTTTTTCAGCGAACTCGAAGAAGAAAAAGAGATCATCGAGCAACACATTGTTCCGCTCCACCGGCCTTCGACCCTTGCTGAGGAAAAGCCGCAGTACGCTGTGCTACGGCCGAAATGGAATTCGTGGATCAACGAACAACTGAGCAAAAACTACAAGGCAAGCGGTGCGTTCGAGCTCAGTCGCCAAGAAAAACAAAACGTGGAGCGCGAGCTCGAGGTCACTGAGCAGAACAAGGAATATGACAAGTCGAACGCCAGTCATGACGACAAATCGCCCGATGGCTCTGAAGCGAGTGATACGCGTTTGACTGCGGTGGCCCCTCCGCCATCCGATGCGGCTGAGACGAAAGAGATGTCGCTCGAGCATCTTAACAAGTCCTACAAAGCAATCATCGAGCGATATCAAGTTATTGTGGACGCTTCTCATAATGTTCTAGAGAAGGGTGCTGATTGGCTTGCGGAAGCCAACGAGTTCCGTCTCCTCGGCAGCTTATTGCCATCTTGGCGACGTCGGCATGAAACGAAGCAGCGTGAGGCCTCGGATACACTGATACAGGCTGCTGAAGGCCTTTTCGCCGCAATGCAAGGCGTCGCGACTTCTCAGGAATGGATGGAACCACTGTTTGAGGCGGCTCATGAGGAAAACAGAAATTTCTTGCTCAGTGTAGATTCTCTTTATGGATTTGCTTGTCGTCACTTCGGTAAGCGCGTCAGTGAACTAGCGGCGCACTGCCTCCTGCTCGATCGAGTGCAGCCAAAACCTGAATGGGTGTTCCCGTGGCGCAAGGGCCGCTCAATCCAAGCACGCTTTGAGCGAGAATATGTATGGGCCGGCCAAATGGATCGCAACGCACCTGATCAAAAGGTCTCAACCTTGCAGGCTCCAAGCAAAGTTCAAGCTCGTGACCCAGACTCGACACCGCCGCGGAATGTCTTACATTTGTTCGGCATTCTTGTGAGCAAGGTTCTGGACCTTGTTTATGACCCAGACGTCCTATTTTGCATCAAGCGCGCTGGTCTTAATGTCGTATGCCTTATACCCTACTTTACGCGGACGACTGCCCATAAGGCTTACGAGAATTGGTGGCTCTGGGTCGCCGTGCTGCAAGGCTACACGATTGCCCGACATGCTGTTGACGGGTTCTACGGCTTTTTGGCCAAATTGGTCTACTCCTTTTTTGCAGGCGTGTTTGGAATGTTATCGTGGTATATGTCGACAGGCAAGGGCCACGGCAATCACTATGGCTATGCCACAATGATGGCTTTCTTGTACCTGTATATTGCGTTCCAGAGACACTTTAACAAGCATGGGATTGCGGGCACGAGTGTTGTGTACTCTTGCACGGCTGTGCTTGTCACGGGAAACAGTTGGAGCAGCACCCATTACTCACTCCCAGGCATTAGCCTTGGCTATGGCTTCCGCGTGACGTGGATTCGGTTCGTGACGGTGACAATTGGCATCTTTATCAGTTTCTTGGGTACCTTGTTCCCGCGTGCATATACTGCTAAGCGGGCGATTCGTGAGATTGTTGGTAGTTGTCTTGAGCTAATTGGGGACCTGCAAGCGAGTATATCGAATTTCGGTGTCCAGCGTTACAACGATCCAGCGACACATATCATTGCCCGTGAGGACGAGGTCACATCAAAAGTGCGTGCTATTGTGTCCAATATGAACTCTGCGGAGCGATTGCGCAAACGGCTCGACTTTGAACCCCCATTGACGGGCCTGTATCCCAGATATAGATACAAGTTACTGATTCGGTTCGGCACCGAGCTCTCACTCATGTACTCCTTGCTGCATTACTTACTTGACGAGATTACTGACACAGACACGATTCCTTCATTACTCCAACGCATTGGCTGGACGTCACCGGAGCTCACCGAGGGCGTATACTCACTCATGTACATGTCTTGCCGTGCACTTACAGACGGCCAAGCACTTCCATCCGTCACCCCAGGACACTTGAGCGAGAAATATGCCAAGTTCACGCGCGATATCATGCGCCAACACTCTTTACAACGAAACCCAGGCCCATACCCAAACCGAGACGCTCAACTTACATTGACTGCCACAGCAATCGCTATGCAGATTTTCGAGCGGATTGATGCGACTGTGATCTTGATCAAGAGCCTGGTTGGAGAGATTTACGATGTGAATATCTCAGTTTATGACATTAACGACGATGCTGTGCACTACTGAGACAGCCGGTCTACTATTTATAATTCTTAATATTTTTATTTCATTTTTGTCAATTTCTTATCAAGGTCGCGCGGCCCAACAGAGCAGTCGAACAAAAGCGAGTCTCACACCCTTTGAACCTGAACTCATAGGACTTCACGTGATATAGATGCTCGCGCAAGCTTGAGCTGAAATGAGTAATAAAACCTTTAGACTGTTATCAAGCACCTCTGAAACAAGGGCCTTGATTAAGCATTTATCCGCGCTCGCGTTCGAATGATCCAAGACTCAACCAATGGGTTCTACACCGACTACCTCGAAGATTTGATACCGATTTTGTAGTGCACCCAACTAAGCACCACCACGCTTGTGGATTTGTTCCCTGCATATGCATGACATGTTCATATTTGTGACAAGCGATGTACAAGCTCCCTTATCCCCCGCACGCATGCTCGTTGGGAGAAATAGGGGTTCCCGAGCCATTTGCTTCATGCTAAAAAACAACATCGCGTAACTATTCACTGCTTTTCCGCAAGCAATACAGTAACCATAGAAAAAAAGAATTGAATTGAACGGACCCACGAGTTTCTCAGGCAAGGACGTCTCCAGGAGTCTTGACTAAATGCCGGGCTACTCGCCGTCGCCGTCATCTTCTTTGGAAAAGCCTGCTGTGGCCACCAGCTCAACAGCGCATACTCGCAGCTCCGATACTGAGATCAACGACGTTGTTAACGATGAGCCGCAGAAATTCTATGGAGAGCAAAGCTCGGGCCCAGAGGAGGACTGCGCTAATTCGCAGACTCTTCTGTCGCCCCCTAGGCGGACCTCCACCATCAACAAAGAGTTTAAGGACGTCAACAAGAAGGAGGAACGCGACATGGTTCCGAAACGTGGTATTCAGTTGATCCGGGGCTTGATCAAGTATCTCTGGCCCGACTATATATTTGATCATCTCGATTGGCAGTCTTGCAAACCAGTGATTCGTACATGGCTTGTTTGGTGGCTCATGATCGTGTTCATGGTGATCACGGCTATCAGCGATTACCTTGGAGCCGCGTCATACCTTCTGTTGATCACTGCATTTCTCGAGCACAGCGGAGGGTTTTCAGTTGCTGCTGGGTTCATTCTTACACTTCTTGACATTGTGTTTGTATTTGCTGGGTTCATGTTCATCGTCATCGGTAACGCGATCGCCTGGCGGATCCGGGGTTACCCGACCCAGGATGAGAGCGCAAGGGAACTTATTCAAAAGGGGCTCTGTAGTGCACAAAGCTCAACATTGGAATTGAGCAGCTGCATCCAGGCTGTCGCTGGAGATGGCTATTTTCTCACCACGAAGGCGACAGTCGTAAATGCTTTTGCCATGATGTTTGCGCTTGTGATTATAGGCTTCCCATCGACACAAAATCGTCTGTTTATCCTTCCCTGGATTTTCTCGGCAATAGCAATCTGTGTATGTGGAGTTCAGCTGAACCTATTCCCGTGGTTTGATCCTTGGCTTGTTGGACGACTGATCATTGTTCCCATGGGCATTTCGCTCGCAGCAAAGTTTTTCTTCTGTCTTACTGTCTTTCCCGAGTCGTCAAATGCGAAATTCTTCACAGGATTGGCCAGAGCCAGCCGAACTATTCTCGGCATATATAAATCGCTCACAATTGAGCAGACTTCTAAGATACCCTCGAGCAACGATTATGAGACTAACCTCCCTGACTACGTCTCTCAGGGAAGTCAAGTCTTGGCTGGGTTTGGCGCTCTCGAGTTCGATGGCTTTATCAGTCGATTTGAGGTTTGCTTTTCCCGGCTCGACCCTGGCAATCTCGGTGAGTTCAGATCCTTGATCAGGTTATTAGTCTCATCACTTTCGGGCTTCCACTTTTTCCACGAGGGCATCGCTGAGAAACTGGGAGCAATTCGCAGCGCTGATGAGCTGGAGGAGCACCCAGATAGACCGCGAGCGCCGCTCAAGAGGTCAGACACGCTTAGCGAAGTTCCCGCCCGCCATGGGCCTCGTTTGAAATGGCTCGACAAGAAACTCCAGAGACACTACATGGCTTCAGCGAACTATGAAATAGATCACCAAGACTTTAGCGAGTCATTTAGTTGGGATGTGGATCGATCACAAAGAATGACTGAGAAAGGTTTAGACATGCTTTACACGGCCATCATCGAGCATTACCGCGAGTTGACAGACGCCACACAAGAATGCCTCGCGGTGTGCTGCGACTGGATGGAAGAGACAAACAAAGATCGCATCTTGTCAATTCTGCTACCACCCTATAGACGTCGGAGAAAGCAAAGACAAGCTAAGAATGCGCAGATCTTGAAAGCTGCGTGCGATGAGCTTTACACGACCATGCAAAAGTCAATGGACGCTCGAGAGTGGGTCCGCTCTACGTTCCATGCGGAAAGTAAGAGCTACATGAGATATAATTATGCGTACTCTTTGAGTCAAGACGCTTTTTATGGTTATATCACCCACCAAAGTGCGCACCAGGTTCTGCAACTTGCGCGGTATTGTGTTCTCATGGATGAATGTCAGCCGCGGCCCAGGTTCGTGGGGCCGTTTACGAGGTCGAAGTCCGACAAGCCTCGGTTTGAGAAGGCCTACGTTGGAAGCGAGGCCTTTGACCTTGGCGCCGCTGGAGATCAGCAGCACCACGAAGACTTTTTGCTTGTGCATAGTGTCGAGAAGCGCAACCCTGACTCGTCCCCGCCCCGCACACCTCTCCATCTTGCTGGGTTGGTAGCGCAAAAAGTTTGGAGAATTTTTACGAGCAGAACCTTTTACTTTTTGCTGAAGCGATCAAGTGTCACTATAGCCACAGCGAGTCTTTACTTCTTTAAGCCCACCGCTAGGTTTGCGTCCATTCACAGAACGCTTTGGGTGCCAGTCATGGTCCTATTTACAATCTCGCAGCAAGCAGTCGATGGTGTTTACGGTTTCCTCACCAAGATTTTCGCAACGTTCCTTGGCTCCTTGATTGGCATGGTGGTTTGGTATATCTCTACAGGTGACGGTCGCGGTAATCCTTATGGGCTGTGTGCGGCTCTAGGAGTTGCAATGATTCCTGTGGCATTCCACCGTCATTACAATAAGCAACGGATTCCTGCTTTCACTACAGTCTTGGCCACTACTATTGGTCTAGTTGTGGGTACTAGTTGGTCTGATGAGAAGTTTCCTTCAAGTGTTGAGCTTGGTAGTGGCTTCCGAGTAGCCTGGATCCGGTTCTTGGAGGTGGGCGCTGCAGTTGTGATTGCATTTATTTTCACTGTCTTGCCCCATACTACGAGTGCCAAGAAGAGCGTGAGGGTCATTGTTGGAAGCTGTCTCGAGAGGCTTGGCGATTTGCAATCCTCTATCTCTAATTTTGGCATCCAGCGTTATAAAGACGGAAATATCCACATCGCTCCCCGTCAAGATGTTATTATGCAGAAGCGGTTGGCCATTTTCTCCAACTTGACCGCTGCTAGAGCTGCTGCTAACCTCATTGACTACGAACCTCCCATGGGAGGCGTGTGGCCCAAACATAGATACCAGCTTCTTGTTTTGCTTGAGGCCAAGGTCGCATTCCTCTACGGGGATTTGCATAATCTTCTTGATGGTATCAATGAATCCGAGAAGCTTCCCATAGTGATGAAATGCATGGGGTGGACTAATCCCCACATCGCGTCTTCCGTTTACTCTGTGTTTTATATGACCTGTCGAGCCTTGATCGCCGGCCAAGCGCTCCCTGCTATGACTCCGGCGAACACGTCCGAAATGTATACGAAGCTGATTGAGGAATTGCTTAATTACGAAGATCGGGAGACTTTCGAGGATGCAATCGAACGCAACTACCAAGAACATGACGGGCGAATGCTATTGGCAGCTGTCACACTGTCCTCGTATCTTTACAAACATGTCGATGGAATCATGGTATTGGTGAAGAGTCTTGTTGGCGAGATTTTCGACGCTGACCCAAGTCTTCTTGAATTTGATGCCGAGGCACAACATAGTGCTCGCCTTATAGGCAGCAATTTCAAACCTAAATATAATTAGACTAGAGAGCACAAATTTGACCAACTCTAATATGCGATAATAACACTATGGATTTTGGCTCTTTCATCTTCTGGTGACAGTATTCTTCTTTTGTTCGTGTTCGGCCTTGGTCGGCTATGGTGTTCACTCTCAATGTTCACATGTAGGCAATATAACTACATATATGCCTCAAACAGTCAATTCCAGGACAGCGGTGTCTTTGAGGCAGTTTATAGCCCTTGTGGTCGCTTGTCACCCCCTCATTTCATTTAGCGCTATTAAAATGACAGTTTTTGGCATGCATGGCCATGCATGGCTCACCCCCAACCTGGCTACTAGAATTAAAGACATAACATATATAAAGGGGGTTTTATCGTTATGCAGGTTTCCGAAGTTAGGCAACTGTTTTGCTGTATACACTTATCGCACCTTTCCTCCTTCTATGAGCACCCTTAGCCGGCGGCACACATTAAAGGTGGAGACTGAGGTTATTTGTCAAGCCGATCAAGTACTAGCTTAACAGCACGCTTGTTGATCATACGGATGATTAAGATCAACCCTACCTTAATTTGCACTCGGACCGCCCAAAAGGCTCATGATTTTTTGCACGAGTGACAGTTGTTTACTAAACATGTCGCGCGGCACGTTATGCGGCGTATAAGCACTAGCTAAGGGACCGCCCTGGGAGGTGCACTTGTGCCTGTGACAATCCTGCCTCTGAAAATAATGATAATCATAGCAGGACAATACATCTTGGCCTACGATCGTTCACAAAACCGTGATAAGAAGAAAAGCATAATAAAAAATTATTTAGCAATAAATCTGACAACGCTCATGCCCATATCGACCTCGCATTCAAGAATCCTGGGTGAGCCTCAAACCTTCCGGAGGGCTTGGAAGCCTCCTCTCTCTCCTACAATGCAGTTGGGAATTCAGCTCATGCCGACTTACTACAATAAGTGAGATGGGATTTTCGGGTAAGGTACCCCCTTGAGCCTGTCATCGGCTCAACCTTCACTGGCCAGCACTCTCATTATTTAGAGCATTTTTAGTGCTTCAAACACTTTAATTGATGAAGCTCTGCCGGAGAAGCTTAGGACGTCTTCAGATTACCCACGTTTAAACAAACGAAGGCTGTAAGAGGAATGATGCGAGACAACTTAATCGATTCTGGGGACGATACGGCTTCTCAGGATTCTCAGAAGCCAGGAACTGGTCCTGCTTCTACAAGCAGCAATCACACCACCGTTGATAATATTGAATCGGCAGGTACTGAAGATGAAGTAGCCGACCCCATTTACGGCCAGGCTGGTTCGCCATCCTCTATGGTGCCTGAAAAGGTCCTTGAAGCCGACGGTTCAAGCCTTGGAGGTAAGTCTCAGTCTGAGCACCGCAAGACAATTGATCGACAATTGGCTCAAATCCAAGAGATGGAGAATAACGATAGTGTTCCACGAACCAAAAAGGCTTTCATTGAGATAATTTGGGAGATCATTCGTCCCGACTTTATCACACAACACCTCAATTGGCCATCTTTTAAGCCAGTCCTAAGAACCTGGTTTGCTTGGTGGTCTGTTATCGTCATGATGACCATTACCAAAGTATATACATTCATCGGCACCTCGTCATTCTTGTTATTGGTTGCTGCATTCATTGAGCACAGTGGAGGCGTGTCTGTGACAGCTGGTCTGCTCACGTCTAGTTTGGATCTCGGCTTTGCGTGCTTCGGAATCATGCACAACGTTATTGGCCACTCAATTGCATGGAAGATCAGAGGTAAACCGTCGAAAGCTCAATGCCTCCAAGAGCTCGTGGATAAGGGACTCTGCCCGGCTTCTCCCGAAAAAGAAGCGCTCAATTGCTTGATGGATCATGTTCAACATGGCTACTTTCTCAACACCAAGGCAACTGTCGTTTCTGTCTTCGCAATGTGGTTTGCATTCATGGCCTGTGGCTTTTTGCCAACCCGCCGTCGCCTGTTTATTCTTCCATGGATGTTTTCAAGTATTGCAATCTGTTCCACTGGCCTTAATTTGATTTCACAGCCTTGGTGGGGTCCCTGGGGCTATGCTCGCTCAGTTATTATTCCTATAGGTATCTCTCTTGGCGTGAGATTCCTGTGGTGTTGCATCTTGTTCCCTACCACATCTAGCACCAAATTTTTCGACGTCTTGATTAAAGTCTGTTCGTCAGTGAGGAGCAACCTTGATGGCTTCGCCAACGAGCAATCCCGAAAGCTGCCGTCTGATCCCAATTACGACAGCAAGATAAGTGCACACTCTGACAGCCTGAACCAGGCGCTTGTCCAGTTTGGCTCGATAGAGCTCGACGGCCTTGTTAGTCGATATGAGATTTGCTATTCTCGATTAGACCCTGGCAACCTTGGTGAGTTTAGATCTTTGGTGAGATTGAATGCTTCAGCGCTTTCAGGTCTTCAGTTCTTCCACGAGGGCATGGCAGAAAAACGCGATGCCATCTGCGAGGCAATTTATATCATGCAGCATCAAGACGGAGATGAGCACCTCGACCGAAGGGAAGACCAAGGCCCAGTCCCCAGGCCGGTAAGGTCCTTCCGGCGAAGAATCGACTCCATTAGTGACCCAAACACCAAACGCGCACATCTTAATTGGGTCGACAAGAAGTTGCATCGGAACTATAAAATTTCGGGTAAGTACGAAATGAGACGTCAGGACTTCTATGCAGAATTCAACTGGGATGCTGATCACGATGTACACATGACACTGGAGGGCTTAGATTCCATTTACCTGGCTATTGTCGACCACTATCGTGAATTGTCTGAGGTTACACTCGCGTGTTTGACTGTATGCTGCAAGTGGATGGAAGAGGCAAACAAGTACCGCTCGCTGACCCTGTTTCTTCGAACCTACCGGCGTAAACGGCGCCAGAGACAGATTGCGCTTGCCCAGGAAGTTGCTGCTGCCGCTAGCGAGCTCTACAATGCCATCAATCAGCCTGATGATAGCAATGAGTGGCTTAAGAAAACTTTCCATGGCAGCCACGCCCATTCACGCAACCATTACACCTTCTCGCTTTGTCAAGACTCATTCTACGGCTATGCCGTTCGTCAGTGTGCGATCCGCGCTGAGCAGCTTGCTAGTTACTGTATGGTGATGGACAAATTACAGTCTAGACCAAGATTCATCTGGCCCTTCACAAAGTCGCTCTCGCGAAAGCCAAGGTTTGAGAGCGAGTACGTGAGCAGCGAATCGTTGGATCTGGGTGCGGCTGGCGACCAGCGACATTTTGAGACCTTCACGCCCCTACAAAGTGTCCAAAGGCGCGATCCGGACTCGTCTCCCCCGCGAACTCCCTTCCATTTGGCTGGCAGGGCATTCCAAAAGGTCTATGGAGTCTTCAGTGGTAAAACGTTTGGCTTCCTGTTGAAAAGATCCTCTGTGGTACTTGCAACAGGAGCCTTGTACTATTTCAAGCCCACAGCACATTTTGCATACGCACACCGAATGCTTTGGGTGCCTATCTTGGTTATGTTTACTATCTCCCAAAACGCCGCTGATGGTATCTATGGATGGGCATCGAAAATGTGCTTTTCTGGTATTGGAGCTCTTGTTGGTATGGTTGTATGGTACATTTCGACCGGCAACGGCCACGGAAACCCTTATGGCCTCTGTGCAGCTCTAGGCGTGGCAATGGTAGTTGTGTCGTTCCACCGACATTACAATAAACACCGCGTTCCAGCCACTACAACAGTCATGACGGTTACGGTCGGACTGGTTGTCGGTACAAGTTGGATAGACGCCCGGTCAGTTACGCAAGTCGAGCTAGGCTATGGCTTCCGAGTGGCATGGATTCGACTGGTTACGGTGATTGTTGGATTGTCCATAGCATGCCTTGCTACTATGCTGCCGCACCCAACTACAGGAAAGAAGACTGTGCGAGTGACGATTGGTCGCTGCCTTGAGAATATTGGTGATCTTCAGTCGTCGATCTCTAACTTTGGCGTTCAGCGCCATAGAGACCCGGAGGTGCGGATAGCACCACGTGAGGATATAATTATCCAAAACAAATCTGGAATTTTATCTCAGCTCGCTGTGGCGAACGCAACCGCCAAGTCTCTCGACTTCGAGCCCGCTTTGGGAGGTGTCTGGCCTAAGCACCGATACAGATTGTTGATCAAAATTGAGAGAGAGATCACTCAGCTGTACGGGCATATACACTACCTGCTAGACGAAGTAGAGGATGCATCAAGAATTCCCGAGATTCTGCGACGAATGGGGTGGACTAGCCTTGATATGACCTCAGGGACTTACTCTGTGCTGTGTCTTGCCTCTCGCGCACTTATGTCCGGTCAGCCTCTTCCATCAATCACTCCTGCTCGCCTCTCTGAGCTCTTCACAAAGAGAGTTGAGAGGTCGTTGCAATCCGAGTCCAGAGAGGCTTTCGAAGAGGACATTGAGCAGAACTACACTAATCCTGATGGAAGGCTGCTGCTAGCGGCATTAACAATGTCGGCGTACATTTATGAGCATGTTGATGGCGTCATGATCCTTGTCAAGAGTTTGGTAGGTGAAATGTACGACACGGACCCAATTATCTACGACTATGATCTCGAAGAACAAGGTCCTGTGGAAGTGAAATAAGTGCTACCGCTAGACGATGATCGGGATAATATAAATAAATAAATAATTCATGAATCTTGCCAGGCTTAGACAGAAATTGCGTCCTCAGCAGCATGAGGAGCGACAGTCGTCTCTTGTACAATCTCTGTTTCAACTGCAGCGATCGCAACATCATCGGTCTCCATTGACTGGGCTACTTCAGGTTCGCGGCTTGCAAGAGGCTCTTTACGGCTCAATTGCTCTTTTGTTTCTTCCGATGCATGTATGCTACGCTGTTGGTCTTGTTTGGCGAGGAACTTCTCGACATCTCTGCCGGCACCAGCAGCAGCCTCCTCGGGAGTATAAGGCCCGAATTTTAGATCTTTAATCTGCCTCTTGTGAACTTTAGAACGTTCGTGTGTCTTCAAAGCAATATCCGTCTCAAAATACTTGGCGCATGGGACGCAGTAGTGCTGTCCAAGGCCAGGCAAGTACTCATCGAACGATTGGTGCTTCAAGGCATTGATTTTGGACGCACTCGACAGATCGTCGTGCAGGATCTGATCCAAATCACGGGTATAGCGTCTCGTTTTGTAGCTTTTGCCTGACTTAAATCTGCCCATTGATATGTTGATATTGATAGTAATAGCTTGAAAAATTGCTAGAGCTATTTACTTATGCCATAAAAAAATTAAATAAGCTTGTGCGAGAAGCGGACCTGCTGATAACGGGAAAGCTGGGGTCGCTATGCCTGGCTATAGGATGAGAAGACGACGAGGGAACTGAAGGAAATTAAAGTTGTTTATTGATACTAGCCAGATTTTAATGTGTCGTCTACAGTGATGCGAGAGAGCGATTCACTGTGGAGTGTCCGATCACCGTGGCTCAACGGCTAAAAACCGGTTGCGTAGATTTCAATATTTGAATAGGATTGCACAAATTCCAACTCCTAGAACTCAATCAGATTTCGTGCTGGTAAATAAGGTACTAGTTAGAAGCTCGCCAGATTCTATCGACATCACCAGCTCCCGCCATATAGATAAGTCAGGAGGAGTGGCCTCTCATACGCATAGCCCTTCCAGCCATGCAGGACCCGAACGAAGACACGGAATGGAATGATATTCTCCGGCAGCACCATGTTCTGCCTGAGCGGGCGCCATCTCCGACTGCTCAGATTGAGGCTGCCATCGAGGAGTCGGTGGCCCGGGCCTACGAGAACCGTTTAGAGGGCAAGAGCTTGAAAGAGCTCGACGAGATTGACGAGGACGGCCTCGAGGACGAGGAGTTTGTACAGAGCTACCGGGAAAAACGCATGGCCGAGTTGCGCGAGCAGGTCTCGCGTGAGCGGTTTGGAGAAGTTGAGCACATCACGAAACCCCAATATACTGAAGAGATCACCGAAGCGTCCAAGTCTGCGCCGGTGTTTGTGCACATTTCATCACCCAACGCACCTCAGAGTAAGCTGCTTGCTGGTCTGCTCCAGCGTGTGGCTCCACGATTCCGGGATATCAAGTTTGTCGACATTGATTGCCGCCAAATTAACGAGAAGTTCCCCACAAGCCAATGCCCGACTATCATCATCTACCAGAATGGCAATGTGTCGCTCCAGCAAGTGACTTTAGCCACCTTGGGAGGCAATTCAGCTACTGTACGTGACATTGATACTTTCCTTGTGCGTGCCAATGTTGTGAAGTCCTCGGACCCTCGTCTTCTTGATAACCAGGAAGAGGACGAGGCATTCGAGAAAAAGACACTGAGCTTCGGCACTTTTGGCAAGAGACACGACTCGGACTCGGACTATAGCGACTAGTTATTGATTTATTTACCCGAATTATTTACCCAGAATACGACAATATGAACGATTGACACTATCGGCTTTCCGTTATTACCCTAGCCCATAATTAATATAGTGAAAGATGAACCAAAACGAATGTGGCCGCTATGATATCTCTCACACGCACCTAATTGATGTACTACTTAGTCGGTTGTTGGGCTCAGAAAAAGAAGATTGATGTGCACTATAGCTAAGGCATTTTCTGTATTGAATTTGTCGAATCACGATTGACTAGGTCGAGGCGAAGTTCTCAAGCGATCCAAGAGAGAAGACAACAGATCTATATCAATTTCTAATTAATTGAACTTTAGCAGAATAAATCACTGAATTGTCGGAATTGCTCGCGTCTATCACACGATGAGCTGTATACGTGCTCAAGCTGTGTGCAGTTTGGCAGTATACGCCTCTCGCAGTGCACGCTCTGCCAAACTATGAGACTAGCGGGCATAGGGCTTCGTCTTCAGCAAGGTGGGGTTGAGTAACCGCGCAGACCTTGACAAATTCTTACCCAAGGGCACATTTTGACAGCCACAGTCACCGTGCAGAGATCTGCGTAATTTATAAGGCTTACGCCACCAGGTCACGTTTTCTGAGGCGGCAAACGCAGGCGAAGGCAAGCTTTAAAAGCGTTAAGATGGTGCTTACGGAAGGCAAAATTGGAACATCATCGGGTGCCATTAGAATACTACAAGTTTAGGTGAACTTTCTCTTTCTTCTTTTGCCTCCCACACACGATACACAACCATGGCTCGCCGACCCGCTCGTTGCTACCGGTTCTGCAAGAACAAGCCTTTCCCCAAGTCTCGTTACAACCGTGGTGTGCCTGATGCCAAGATCCGTTCGTACGATCTTGGTCGCAAGCGTGCCAGCGTGGACGACTTCCCTCTCTGCGTGCACCTTGTGTCTAACGAGCTCGAGCAGTTGAGCTCTGAGGCTCTTGAGGCTGCCCGCATTTGCGCCAACAAGTACATCACCACTATGGCCGGTCGTGAGGCCTTCCACATGCGTATCCGCGTCCACCCCTTCCACGTGCTCCGTATCAACAAGATGTTGTCGTGTGCCGGTGCTGATCGTCTTCAGCAGGGTATGCGTGGTGCCTGGGGTAAGCCCGCTGGCCTTGCTGCCCGCGTCGCCATTGGCCAGGTCCTCGTGTCCATCCGTACCAAGGATGCCAACAAGGATATTGTTGTTGAGGCTCTTCGTCGTGCCCGCTTCAAGTTCCCCGGTCAGCAGCGCATCATCATCTCTCGCAAGTGGGGATTCACTCCCCTCGACCGTGCCGAGTACATCGCCCGCCGCCAGGCTGGTGAGATCCGTGAGGACGGTGCCTACGTGCAGTTCCTTAACAAGAAGGGACCTCTTGAGAACAACCTCAACGCCTTCCCCACTGCCTTCACTGCCTAAATTTGGTGACCAAAAGCTATATATCTATTAACCCTATCGCTAATCACTCTTTGGTGCTGCTAGTTGTTGTTGACTCCTTGATACCCCTAGCCTTAACTGCGGGTGATGTCGCAAGTTTTCTTAGGAACTACTTTGATGGCTAGCCTTTAGCTTTCAAGACCTTGAACCCGATTTAACGCTAGCGTTTGTTATACAACCATAGCTGCAAAATGCATAATATTTACCACACGTGCCATATTCACGTCGAAATCGCGTGAGAGCTTGATGCCTGTAGGTGGAGCTTATTCAGGGGGCTTAATTTGAGCGTGACACGTCGCGTCTTTCTTTACCACCAACCACGCTAATTTAAACCAGGAATACAAATGTCTCTTGCCAAGGACTTCGCTGATCGTGAGGATTCTACAACTATTGTGCTGTTCGATGTCGATGGCACTTTGACTCCTGCTCGTGAGCAGGTGACGCCCGAGGTTGTGCGCACGCTCAGTGCCCTGCGTAAGAAGGTTGCAATCGGCTTCGTTGGTGGCTCTGACTTCGCCAAGCAGGTGGAGCAGCTCGGCAGCAATGTTCTTGAGGACTTTGACTTCTGCTTCAGCGAGAATGGCCTAACTGCATACCGTAAGGGTAAGGAGATCGAGACTGAGTCCTTCATTTCCTACGTTGGCGAGGAACGTTACAACCAGTTCATCAAGTTTGTGCTCCACTACCTTGCCGACCTTGATATTCCTAAGCGTCGTGGTACCTTTGTTGAGTTCCGCAAGGGCCTGGTGAACATCAGCCCTATTGGCCGTAATGCATCCATTGCAGAGCGTAAGGAGTTCGAGAAGTTTGACCTCGAGCACAAGATCCGTGAGAAGTTCGTGGCTACTCTTCGCGAGAAGTTCGCCGACCTGAACCTTACTTACTCCATTGGTGGCCAGATCTCCTTCGATGTCTTCCCCACTGGCTGGGACAAGACCTACTGCCTGCGTCACCTTGCCGAGGAGAACTTCAAGACTGTTCACTTCTTTGGCGACAAGACCTTCAAGGGTGGTAACGACTACGAGATCTTCAGCGATCCCCGCGTGACTGGTCACGCTGTCAACACCCCTGATGACACTGTGCGCATTCTTAACGAGATCTTCAAGCTCAACGAGTAGAGCTGTTTAGTTTTAGTTTAAATTGTTTTCTATCATGAAAAATATGTAAACCCAGGCTTTCCCGGGACTGCGTGAATGGCTCGTTTGTGCGCCGTGCGTTCTTCCCGTTGTGCCTGTGCCTGTGCCTGTCAGTGGCTTGTGCCTGGCTGGCCCAGTTCGCTATGCTAACAAACGCACGTATGCCATCACAAGAGCAAATGCACCCGTGCACACACCAATCAACCATTGTAACACTTGCACTTTCGTGCCCTCAATCTGGGTCTTGAAATCAGAAACTTCCTTGTCAATGCGTGAATTGAGCTCGTGGAGCCTGAGTTCGTGGTTCGCGCTTTCCTCGCGTACACGGCCCTTTTCAAGATTCAAATCAAGACGTACATTGGCCCTGGCTTTTGCCACAAGCTCTTTAAATTGCTGGCGTGTCTTTTCAACGTCTGTAAGGAGTCGCTCGTGCTCGTCGTTCACGCGATCAAAGTCTGCCTTGTCAAGATTGTGCAGTTCAGACTTGAGTTTGGTGAAATCAACTTTCTGCTGGTAAACGTGCCTACTGAATTCATCTTTCGAGATTTGTGACGTCTGTAAAGACTGTACGGTATCGTTTAGGATCGCCGACAGTGAGCGCAACAATGCATCAGCCTGCTTCGGGGTGAATCCCTCGTTCTCGAGCTGTTGGCCGATCTTGCGCGTGTCAAAACGAAGGATTGGTCTCGCACTATCATCTGCATACCGTCTCAGCTGCATTGCCGGAGCCCGTGGCTTGAGCAGGCTCCGAGCCGCCGTCCCCCGCAACATCCTGAGCGTGTGACGTAGACGGGCGAAACCCAAACGCGTAAGTGTAGCCAGCTAATTAAAGCTCAGGTATTTTGTGGTTGTGCATATGACGCCACATATATTTATAGGTATTTCTACTTTTATTGTTATCATATTTAGAAACATTGTTTGATTTGTATTTTGTTTTGAATAGGAAGAACATTGAATTCAAGGGACTTCTTCAACAACGTCGACAAAAAAGTTAGAAGTCACGTGGTTACATCACAGGCAGACAAAGGCCGTTCAGGGTAAGCGTGCACAAAACTAACGCACATCGCGACTCCAAAAAATGTTCAGACGAGCAGTTGGCGTGGCCGTTGGCGCGACCTGCTGCGCGGGTGTGACCGTCGCGTACGCTGATTCGATGCCTGCTATGGCGCCTCTAGAACTTAAATTGTCCCAGAGATCTGTTCCTGGTGTTTATTTGTGGGGAAACAACAAGCACAAGCTTATTTCTGAAGAGGATGTGGATGCCGTCAAGATCCCTACAGCGGTGTCATTTTTGAATAACAAGAAACTCCGAGATTTGTGTGTAGCAGATTCTGGTAAGTCTGCTGTGGCTGTGCTTGCTAACGGTAACTGCGTTCAATGGGATGCTGCCCAGAAGCCCGCGACGGTACTAAAGGGAATTGTATCAGCCAAAGCTGCTGGTGAAGACACAATTGTGGCCCTGTCCGGGTCTGGAACCGTTTGGGCATGGTCTGATGCAAATACTAAACCCCAGAAGCTCAAGTTGCCTTCGATGAAGTGGTTTGAGAAGGTGGTCGAGATTGACACTGGTGACTCTCACGTTGCCTGCCTTACGTCCAAGGGTCGTGTACTAACGGCACTGGTGAACCCTGTGGAGAAACACAGTGGTCAAATTGGCGTTGCTTCTTTTTCGTCGTTTGATCCTGCTCCAGCTCCATTTGAGCTCAGGCATGTGAGCTTGTTGACTGAGCCTGCAACTGCTGTGACCTGTGGTTCAGAACACACGCTTGTACGCACGAATAGCGGCAAGGTGTTTGGATTCGGTTCTAATGCATTGGGCCAGCTCATGCAGCAGTATTCGTTCAAGACTGCGTGTGTGAACGTTCCCACGCCTGTGCCAGCAGTTAACGTTGCGGTTCCTGACGACCTGTTCCCGGTCAGATTTGTGGCTGCTGGTGGCGAAGTATCGTACTTGGGTACTGAGGCTAACACGTTTGTTGGTGGCACTGGAATTTACGGTCAATTCGGCACTGGCTCCTTCAACCACTGCCAGGTATCACCACTAAGAATTGGTGCGCTGGGCGATCTCCGCGAGTACAGCGATGCAGCCAAGGCTGTAGTTCCATTGACTATCGACAAAATGAGTGTTGGAGCTACCCACACGTTTGCGAAGCTTTCGAATGGCGATTGGCTTGTGTGGGGCTCTGGAGAGTCTGGCCAGCTGGGTAATGGCCGGTTATCCAAACTGGTGAAGCCACAATTTGTGCGCTCATTACCAGCGGGAGAATTCCTAGGTCCTGAAGACTCATTTGTTGCAGGAAACAAGATCAGTGCATGCTATAAGAAGAGTTAATTTTAACCATTGTATATAGATAATAATTGTGTGTGCTAAGTACGAAACATACTTTATGTTTTTATGGTCGTATGCCAAGAGACACATTAGAGAGGTGATGAACCACAGAAAATTTTGATTGTGGTAATACAATAGCAGAAATTTTGTGAAGTAGAACAGAATATCTCCAAATTTCATGCTAAACTAACAAGATGCAGTGGAAAGCGATATCGTGCTGCTTCTTGGCTTGGAAAAGTAACGTGACCACACCTACGATTCTGACTACGTGGATCCCAGCCATAGTTAGACGACTGCAATCTGGTGATAGGTGAAGGAGACGCGTCAGAATGGCCTCGGTGTTCAACCATGCGGTGAAGCAGTCGCAGATAATCAAGCGTGACATCGAGAAGTTCAGTGCAGCACCAGAAGACGCGCCTCCGTCGCTGCCGGGCCAGATTAGCAGCGCCCTGACGACGTTCCAGCGCGCTATTGAGAGCTACGAGGCGTCTGCGGCGAATGAATTGGTGCCTGAAAAGAAGACTCAGGCAGAAGAGCGGATTGTAAAGTTCAAGGAGGAGCTGGCGACTGCTCGTCAAGAGCTCAAGCGGTTACGAGCTCAGCGAGAAGAGAGCGTGGCTGCACAACACCGCCAAGAACTGTTTGCTCGACGACAGGCTCAGCACCCAGAGCAGGGATCTGAAGCATCAGTGAGTGAGAACCCGTTTGCAGGCAATGCGGGTGGACATATCGACAGGCACCAGGGGCTTGCTAATGAGCAGGATGTTCTTGCTCGCGCCGGTCAGCAGCTTGATGAGTTTATTGAGTATGGCAGACAAGCGCTGGGAGATTTAGGAGATCAGAATGATATGCTTCGGCGCACAGGCCAAACAATGAAAAAGGTCGCTGGCACACTCGGAATTTCGCAAGACACAATCAAGCGTGTGGAGCGACGAGCCCGAGAAGATAAGGCATTGTTCTATGCTTTGACGGTGACACTTTTAGTGTGCTTTTATCTTATTGTCAAGTGGCTACGCTAAATTAGTTGATTTCGACGTGAGCCATCAACTAAAGCTAGCCAACTAAAGCTAACGACCAAGCTGGTAACCAAATTGGCCGAAGTGCACCGAAACCAACCAAGCGGCATCGGCGTCGAGTGCCCGCTGTCAGAAACTTTTCACTCGCTTAACTTGCAGCCAACATTTTGAGTATTCCAGATTAGTGTTGAAATGACAGTTATTGGCTCATATCGGGGGCTGATGAATATGCCCGTTCTCCACAAGAGGTAATATGATCGAGAAACTAATTAAAGTGATCGTCGCAGTAATATATCGAATCAAGAAAGCATCCATACAGTGCAGCGCAGCGATGACATTTCGTCACTCCCTAGCCCTGGCAAAAGAGCGGGGAAGCAGCATCGAGTTTAGGCGCTATCTACCCCGCAATTTTGTCGTTGTAGTTTGTTTTAAAATGAATTGGTTGTGGTTGCAAAAAAAAAACACACTGTTAATCAATCAATCACTCAATCAATCCACCAATAAGCTAGTTTTTTCTGGTGGTAGTCAAGATCCAATTCTTTTGTTCTTTTTCGACCCATGAAATATCACGTGACGCAATGATCAAAAGAGTTTTTTTTTTTTTCAGTACCACCTCCTCATCAACGATATGATCTTCGAGTATCAGCCACGACAATATGAAATTTTGTATTTTGTAGTGAAATTTACCAAAGTTTCCGGGCAATTAATTTAGTTTTCATATTTTTAACTTCTAACACAAAAAAAACCAACCAAAAATTTAGTGGTTTCGACCAGCACAACAAAACAAAAGATGGTTGACATCACTATACCGAGATTATCGACAAGATTATTGTCGAGATCACTAACAAGATCACTAACAAGATCACTAACAAGATCACTAACAAGAACTAAGAAATTAATCTATGATAGATTTTCATTAAATGTACAGTGGTTAGTTAGTTTGCCGCATGTCTCACTTCGCGTCGGAGTTGGTTCACGTGGGGGAGTCATTGGAATGTGGCCTTGTTTCCCGACGTTTAAAGCCTGCATCCTGCGTCTCCGTCCTCGGTCAGCCTACGAGACTTGAACGATATGGTGGGGTTCGGTTGTAGCCCAAGCGAGCCTGGAGCGAATCAAACAATAACTTGAATATTAGACTTGGTCGCAGATGTGGCCACGTATAGGGCAGGCTTGATTGCTGCTGCAAAGATCCCCCATGCTGCCTGCAGGAAGATGTGCATCCTATTGGAGTGAACGGCAACGTGAGTCCGTCCATGCTGGCTAATCAGGTGCATACGACGAGCGTGGGTCCCTGCATTAGCCAAGATTCTTTAGTGGTAAAGTAGCGGTGATATTGTCTTAAGTTTAAGTTTCAGACACGGAAAGATTCTAGTAGTACAAAATAGAAACTATGTAAAACACGGAGGTTAGTTCTGTACGCGTCTGCGTGGGCGGGCGGGCCGAGACAAGCGTGACACACGGCTACTACAAAAAACCTCGCCCTTGGGATTATCATGTCGAATATGTAAATAATGATGGGTGGAGAGAAGACGAGGCTTTTCGGCCAATTAATTTTTTGGTCATCAATTTACATTTTCGCCAAAGGCACGCGGGAGGGACAAATCTAATAAATATTTACATGGTGAGTTAATTGGGCTAATTGGGCTAATTGGGCTAATTGGGCTAATTGGGCTAATTGGGCTAATTGGGTAATTTGGGTAGTTTGGGTAGTAACGAGGCTAGTTTAATTTTTTTCGGGTCGCGAATTGAACTCCAAAATAACTAACAACTTGTCCAATTCCCAGCGATAGCCCGCGTTTGGCGTGCCTTTTGGTCTGCCATTTTCGTCGCGTGGGCTTTATGTCAGGTATGCTGAGTAACCGGGATTGTACGCGAAAGCCTCTCTGAGCCATTTTTACTACGTGTAGGTTTGTTGTGTTGTTGTTGTTAGCTAAGCTCAGCTCAGCTCAGCTCAGCTTAATTCGTCCCAAGCTGGCGCCTAACCAAACCCCCCTGGGCGCATACTACCTTGCATGGACGTGTATAGTTAGCGTCGATCAAATCTCACCTAAGACACATCAAGGCAGGGCCCCTCCTCAGTCCCCTCCCCCCCCCCCGCTCGCGATCCTCTTTTTCTTCTTGTCACCTTTTCTCGGAGTTTACCCAGAGTTTTTAAAACCAGCCCTCGAGCCACCTACCCGGATTTTCCTTTCCTTTTCTTTTGGACCCCACAGAGTGATATCACTGACCGACTTGATTTCCTTCCTTCCTTTCTCCGCTGTATTTGCACTCCAAGTCCCCTGTCTTTGACTTCAACTTCTTCGTTCACGTTCACTCTCAGATACCCGCCACTTGTTCATTATTTTATTCGAAAAAATGGCTAACTTCCTTGTTTCTTCCACCGTGGCTCTGTCCCTCCTTGCTGCTAAGGCCATCGCTGCCCCTGCCGAGCACCACCATCACCACGAGGAGCGTGCTGCCGTCCAGGTCACCGAGTACCAGACCTTCTATGTGACTGCTGGCCCCGATGGTATTGTTTCTCAGGCCGTCCCCACTGAGGTTGCTGCTAACACTGATGCCTACACCATCACTGAGGCCGCTGCCGCTGCTCACACTGACGCGCCCGCTCCCACGACCGCTCCTATTGCCTCCGTGACTGACCTTCCCCAGGCCGCTCCTGTGCAGACCAGCTCCTCTTCCAGCCCTGCTGCTGAGGCCAGCTCCTCCTCTGCCCCCGCTGCCACTAGCGCTGGCTCTTCTGCCCCCGCTACTGGTGCCGGTTCTGCTGGCGCCCTCGGTGTCACCTACTCCCCTTACAAGGTTGGCGGTGGCTGCAAGTCCTCTTCTGAGGTTGCCGCCGATATTGCCCAGCTCTCCGGCTTCGATGTCATCCGTCTTTACGGTACTGACTGCAACCAGGTGCCTAACGTTTACAACGCCAAGGCCAACGGCCAGAAGCTCTTCGTGGGTGTCTTCGACATGGGCTCCATCCAGTCCGAGTGCCAGGCTATCCACGATGGCATCAACGGTGACTGGTCTAGCATCCACACCGTGTCCATCGGTAACGAGCTTGTCAACTCTGGCCAGGCTAACCCCTCCCAGATTGGCGGCTATGTTGCCCAGGGCCGTTCCGCTCTTCAGGGTCTCGGCTACTCCGGCCCCGTTGTGAGCGTTGACACTTTCATCGCCACCATCAACAACCCCGAGCTCTGCCAGTACTCTGACTACATGGCCGTTAACGCTCACGCCTTCTTCGATGGCCACGTTACCGGTGAGGGTGCCGGCGAGTGGGCTCTTCAGCAGATCCAGCGCGTGTGGACCGCTTGCGGCGGCTCCAAGAGCGTGCTCATCACTGAGTCTGGCTGGCCTCACTCTGGTGAGACCTTCCAGGAGGCCGTGCCTTCATACCCCGAGCAGGCTGCCGCCGTCAGCGCCCTCAAGTCGAGCGTTGGCAACGACGTTATCCTGTACAACGCCTTCAACGACCTGTGGCGTGCTCCTGGCTACCTCTCTGTTGAGCAGGCCTGGGGTATCTACGGTAACGGCGCTGGCAACTAATTGGCCTCGTCTCACACCACCACCACTACCTCCACTTTATCTCTATACCATTTTCTTTTCTAGTTCAATTTGATACCAATACCATTTCATTTTATTTCATTCTCGTCTGTAGGCTCTGCGTTTTTGAGCCGCCCGATTTAAGGTTTAATCTCGCAGTTTCATCTCCCAACAAAACCGCTATCATCACGATCTTCGTCCTTCCCCACGTGTTCGACGATTTGACCGACGTTTGACCGACCGTGCTCTATTGCATCAGATCTAGACTAGAACCATCGGAATTAAAATTTTTGCAATGTCGGACTGAACTCAAATTCATCGCAGCCCAGATCTGCACTGTCAATGAGAATTAAGCGAGAAAAAAAAATTAATCTCGCATAAATTGAAGCATGTGTCAGTGGGTCATCTTACTACCAATTCGACTACACATAAAAGTGCAATCGAAGCTAGCACCGTACCTAAAACATCTAAAACCGAAAAGTTTGCAGTAATACCATCAGAATGATACCAATAAAGACCCAATTCCTTGCAATGATTACCAGCATATGGTATAATGTATGCTGCATCTCAATCTGCCTGCATTTCCCTGCATCTGCATGCCCACCTTGTAAATGACGCGATGTACCAAAAGAGCAAAAAAGGCCGAATTATAATAAATATTGTCTAGTTCAACTACCGAAAGTTTTTGTTAGGCTACTGAACGCGTTGACGCTTCCACGCAAGGTAACGTGCCGAGTGGCCGAATCCCACCACGGGTTTTTGGCCGCGGTGTGCCTCGCCCTCGACGTCAAACTTGAGATGGCGGGGCAGTGGGTCGCGCTCAATACGATGTGACACCCATACAGGGCATGCTGCAAACCATACAAGCTTTCCGTCAGGCATCTGAGAAACGTTCTTGGTTTGGTGTGAAGGCAGGCGAGTCTGAATTTGATCAGGCATCACAAATGCCATAGGCGGAGGCATTGGTGGGCCATTGGGGTTGGGCAGGAATGCCTCAGGAGGGCCATATCCTGGACCACCACCAAATGCTCCGCTGGACTGACGACCACCGAACCCGGGTCCGCCTGGGGTACCAAACCCAAATTGCATACCCCCAGAGGGTCCACCAGCCGCATTGCTTCCGAACGATTGCCCGCGGTTACCCATGTTAGGTTGCGGGATCGCTGGCAACGAGCCCTGGCGCTGCTGGGGTTGTGAATCTCCGTTCATGCTACCATTGGCCTGGAGGGCAGGTGATTGGCTCCGGGCCGATGCGCCATTATTGGAGGGCGGAGGACTAGGTGGTGTTGGCTGCTCCGGAGGATCGTTGGGATCTATGGGACGCTTGTATACAGCTCCGCGAATTGGTGGCGCATTCGGAGCGCCCTTAACCGGTTCAGGGATGTCGTCATCGTCACGAGCATCAGCAGGAAGCAGGTGCTTGAGCGGTGACACTAAACGTTTAAGAGGTCGCATCTTATCAAATAGATCCATAGGATAGTCGGTAGTGCGGATCTCATCGGGGATACAAGCCTTCCATGTGCGGATCTTGTTGAATGTCTTTTCGTTTTCATTGTAGCGGTTCTCGCAACAGTAGACCGAGCGGGAGCCAATGCCCTTTGGTCGGCCACGTTGGTACTTGGTAATGAACATCACAAAGCACTTTTCAAGCATATCGTCAATAAGATGGTCACGGTACTGGCCGGACTTGACAACCTCGTTATCGTAAAATAGTTTGTCATATTTGTGCACTGTTTGTTCTGGACGGTAGTACCAGCAGCAGTTGACCCACTGTTGTCCGTTTTCTTGCCACATGCGGAACACTTGGCCGACTGTTGGCTTCGCAGGATCATTCGGATTCGAAATGTGAACCCAGTCGCCGACACGGTACTGCTCACCACGGTGGTCAATGTAGTCAAGCGGCAAACGACTGGTCTTTGAAGAGGACTCTGGGTCTGCGTACGCGCTATCGGGCTTTTTGAGCTCTTCCTCGGCGGTGACTGCCATGACGTGCTGAAGGGCAACAGCATCCTGGTACATTTGCGAGGACTCGTCTTCAATGAACTCCTTGGCGTTATTGAACACCCGGCTCATATCGGCCAAAAATGCCTCGACATTCGAATAGCCACGGCGCTTGATATTCTTGCGCACTGTATCAATAGCAATAGGCTGAGGAATCTTGGCAAGATACTCCTCGCTACTGGGCATCTTTTCAAAGTCTGTGCACAACAAACGCTCGGGGTCAAGCGGATCCTTTTCGCGACGCACAGCACGCATGATCGCCTTGATACGATGCTCGTGTGGCTTATCGACCGTGGGTGGTCTACCACGTTTCTTGCGGCCCTCAGAAGCAGTTGCAACCTCTTCTTCCTCTTCCTCACCTCTGAGCTTACGACGGCCAAACATGACTGCCTTTCGCACTGGTCTCCGGCGGCGCCTGCCTCCCATATCATCGTCGCTACTAAACCCGGGCGTATCCTCCATCGGACTCATGTCGAGTGGGGGCAAGTCTGGGATTGGACCCAAGTCCGGATATACGAGGTCTGCGGGATCAAACAGGCCGGTTTGACGGAGTACCTGGAGCTGCTCGCGGGCGTAGCGTTCGATGACCTGGGCGTCCTTGTGGATGAAATGGTCTGGAGGATTGTAAGTGTAGGCGTTATGAGCGATCTGGGCAAGGTCGGCGAAAAACTCGTGAGCTGTCGTGTATTTATGCTTGGCAAGATTAGCCCGCATCTGGGACAGCGCCATCGGTCGCTTGATCACCCGGTAGTAGTCGTGCAGTGCCCGTGGCACGGGCTGATGGAACACTTCTGAATGGTCGTGCTTCGTCTTGGGATCAACTAGGCGGTACACGCCGTCCAGAACGGGCCGTAACGCCTCGGCAAGCTCGCTGGGACTAAGACCCATCCTTAGGTTTGTGGTTTCTGTGCCTTTTTCCTTAGTTGTGACAGAGAGGTGGAATGGAATGCTTCACGGGGGGGGAAGAATCCGGTGTGTAAGCCATAATCCCAAGGCTTTTCAGGGTGAGGTGAGGTGAGGTGAGCCTTTTTTTGAACTGCTACGCGCTGTGGCTTAGGAAGACT
Source organism: Wickerhamiella kurtzmanii (assembly GCA_030572965.1). NCBI lineage: Eukaryota > Fungi > Ascomycota > Dipodascomycetes > Dipodascales > Trichomonascaceae > Wickerhamiella > Wickerhamiella kurtzmanii. The sequence continues at coordinate 19,507 of JAJMCK010000027.1, read as the reverse complement.
GCATCACGTGACCACATAGCACCCCCCAGCTCGCTTAGCTGCTAAAAAGTTAATTTATTTAATTTGGCTGCAGATAAGGCACACACAACAAGTTTGTACCTTTATGGGGCCAGCCCAGGTCTCTTATTAGGTATCACCAGTTAAAGTGTCGTCAGATATTCGTTCCTTCCAGCAGCAGCTGGGTGCTGCTAAACGGGTAATTGCAATTCTGGGTGCTGGCATCAGTGCAGCGAGCGGACTGCCTACTTTCCGGGGTCCAGGAGGGATCTGGAATCATCACCGTGCAGCGGACCTTGCCACTCCAGAGGCATTTGAGGTCGACCCTGTACTAGTATGGCAATTCTATAGTGCTCGACGAGCCGCCGCTCTACAGGCAAAACCCAACAAAGGTCATAAAGCTCTCGCAGAGCTCGCACGACGCTGGGGACCGGCCAAGTTCACGGTTCTTACCCAAAATGTCGACGGGTTATCTGAACGAGCAGGTCATCCACGAGAGGGGCTGGTCCATCTCCATGGTGATTTATTTACCCTGAAATGCACATCATTCAGATGTAATTACTCAACAGTAGACTACTCAGACCCATTGACCCCTGCTTTGGGTCAAACGGACAAGGATCCCACGATAGAAGAACTGCCCCACTGTCCTAAATGTAAGTCGCTGCTCCGGCCGGGAGTAGTTTGGTTCGGTGAGCCACTGCCTCTTAATGCCATCAAACGTGCTGACGATTTTATATCGTCCAACGAGGTTGATCTGATTTTGGTGGTAGGCATGTCGGCCACCGTCTGGCCAGCAGCGGGCTATATTGACGAGGTCGCACTTCGAGGAGGAAAAGTAGCCGTATTCAACGTCGACGCGGGCGTCAGACGTGACGACCTAGAAGATTCATGGTATTTCGAGGGCGACGCGGCCCAGTGGCTTCCCAAGGCGCTTGAGCCTGCCATTGGAAAAATAAAGTAACTATAAAGACCAAATAATAAAGACAGAATCTATCTCTATCGCGATACAAGCTAAGATTGAAGTGTTATCAGGCTTGTCGTAGGCGGCCATGGCCATGGCAGCCACCTCCAAAGCTTCCCAAGGCGCTTGAGCCTGCCGTTGACCAGATAAAATAACCACAAAAACCGAATAATAAAGATAGAGTCTATCGCTATCGCTATACAAGCTAAGATTTAAGCGTTCACAGGCTTGTCGTAGGCGGCCATGGCAGCTTCCTTCAATGCCTCCGAAAGAGTAGGGTGGGCATGGCAGGTACGGGCAACGTCCTCAGCAGAGGCACCGTACTCAACGGCGAGTCCGGCCTCACCAATCATCTCACCGGCGTTAGGGCCAGCAATGTGCACACCGAGAATGCGGTCGGTCTCCTTGTCAGCCAAAACCTTCACGAAGCCATCAGTGTCGAAGTTGGTCTTAGCACGCGAGTTGGCAACGAAGGGGAACTTGCCCACGGAGTACTTAACACCGCGCTCCTTGAGCTGCTGCTCGGTCTCACCAACCCAAGCGAACTCGGGATGTGTGTACATAACGCTGGGGATCACGTTGTAGTTGACGTGACCGTAGCCAGTCTTGATGTACTCAACGGCAGCGATACCCTCATCCTCAGCCTTGTGGGCAAGCATGGGGCCGAAAGTCACGTCACCAATCACGCGAATGTGAGGCAGCTTGGTGCGGTACTCTTGGTCAATGATGAAGCGACCCTTCTTGTCGGTCTCGAGGCCAAGCTTCTCAAAGCCAAGACCCTCAGTGTAAGGACGACGGCCAACAGCCACAAGAAGCACGTCAGCCTCAAGCTCGCCGGTGTTACCCTTGCTGTCCTCAGTGGTGATCTTTACAACGTCACCCTCGCGCTTGGCGCCAGTGACCTTGGTGCTAAGCTTGATCTCAAGACCCTGCTTCTTAAGAGTCTTAAGCGCAGTCTTGGAAAGCTCGGCATCCATACCAGCACCACCAACAGAGTCGGCGAACTCAAGCACAGTCACCTCAGTGCCGATACGGCTCCACACGGAACCCATCTCGAGACCAATGATACCAGCACCAATGATGGCAAGACGCTTGGGGATCTCCTTAAGGCTAAGAGCACCAGTAGAAGTCACAATACGCTCCTCGTCAATCTCAATGCCAGGGAAGGGAGTGGGCTCAGAGCCAGTAGCCACAATCACGTTCTTAGCCTTGATCTGGAACGCCTCCGCACCATCAATGGGCGCAACGTCCACAGTGTGCTCATCAGCAAACGAGCCCTTGGCCTTGAAGTACTCCACACCGTTCTTCTTGAAAAGCATGCCAACACCTCCAGTGAGGCCAGTGACAGCCTTCTCCTTAGACTTCATGAACTGATCGAAGTTGATAGAGGCGCCAGTCACCTCAATACCACGGTTCTTGGTGTCCTCCTTGATCGTGTGATAAAGATGAGAGTTATTAAGTAGAGCCTTTGAAGGAATGCAACCAACATTGAGACAGGTACCTCCGGGAGGACCGCGCTGGTCAATACAAGCGGTTTTGAGACCAAGCTGCGCAGCCTTAATGGCAGCGACGTAGCCACCGGGGCCAGCGCCAATGACGCACACGTCGAAGTCCTGGGCAGTGGCCATGCCCCGGAAACGACCAATGAAGGCGCTACGAGGGGCAACCTTAGCCTGAAAGCCGCGTTTCGCGAGATTCAGCATTTTTTTTAGATATGTTCAGTGTATGGTATGGGAGGGAGACCGTTGATGGAGAGACATTACCCAGGTTGTACTTAATTGGTTACCTAAAAAAACCGAAGCCGTTGTGTAGGGGTAGATGGGCACGAGGGCGTGGGATATCGGCATTTCAAGCGCACATCCCCGCCTTAGAGCCTCTTCCTTCCCCATCCTGCCCCATTTCTATGACTGTGCCTTTAACTCCTCTTCCAACCTTATTAGATCTTCAAGATTGTTGAGTGAGTCTTTAACTTCGATTGAATTTTTTAATTAGTGTTGGGAATGCTAGTTAGGGTCATTAATTGAGAATGATTTTGTGTAAAATTATTTTTTGTTCGCCAGACTCAATGCTGAGAGTCCAATTGAGTCAAAGAAAGCCTCGGAAAACTCGGGGTCAGCCTTGAACATGTTTGCAACAGTCTCTTCACCCAGGTTCCATAGTCTATCGCTCAAAGTTTTTAAACCTAGCTCGGATCGAAGAGAAACAAGCATGGTCTGCAGAAGAATACGTTGAGACGCTGTGCTAAAGTCTGGATGAAGAATCACTACTTGGAAAAGTCTCCAATTGGACAAGCTGTTTGCAAGTAAGTAGGCGTAAAGCTGTCCCATGTTTCGCAATTGACCTGGTTCCATTTCCGCAGACTTTTCGTTGTAGATATCGTAGAACTGGTTTTCAAACATCTGCTGCCAATTCAAATTTGTGGAGCAAAGTTTATCAGCCACCTCAGAATAAACAGGCTGATAAGTACGAGATCTGTAGGCTGTTTCCAAAATGACCTCGACCGTTAAGGAATTCTTCATTTGCATCTTCAACACTTTATGAGCACCTTCTTCTCCTGACATTGAAGTCATCAAAGCATAATAGACATTCTTTCGCAGACTGGCACGACGGCGATTAGTTCGATCCTCGATCGTTTGGGTTTTGGTGATTGATGCTTTATTTTTGGCCACTGTGCGTTTGGTCGCCATGATGTCTATTTTTATTGCTGAAGCCTCAGATTTTCCCGTGGATATTGAGGGCACAAATGCACGCTTGTCAATGACGTCTAAAGCCGCGTCACTTCCAAACTTTTTGAAACTGTCCTCGAGATGTTTGATGCAGTCTATGGGTATTATATCCTTGTCCCACGCAATTGCCACAATTCGGGCAACTGACGATTTAAAGTTTGGGTTTCGTATCAAAACTGCCAAAAGTTGCAATAAACTTAAGGTCTCAAGAGCTCCGTGTACCGTGGACCACGCGAGAATCTCCGCAGACACACTGTTACTAGAATCGGCAAGACAATCCTGCACCAGCTCACTCAAAGTCTCAAGTTTGTTGGCATCTGAGCGTATCACTCGCTCCAAAGCGACCTCCTCAGTTTGCAAAGCCATTGTTCTTGCCGGATCTTAACAGTCGTAGATCATGTCCAAGTAAATATTAAATTATGCAGAGGCGGGTTACAAACCCAAAAACACGTGAGCACACACCCTACTACTAGCTTCCCTTCCTGAACTAGGACAGCAGCACAAATATCAGTGCAACTTATCGACTAGACATGGATCACGCTGCCCTTTTGATCGAGCCGCATAAATTCAGCGAACCAGTTCTTCAGAGCTGCGTCAACAAAATTAAAGATGGTGGTACCCTCGATCTTGTAGTCCTCAATGTTGACTCGGCTTTGGTAGCCGTCCAGCATGTCGCGTTGCATTTGTATGAAGCAGCCTTCCGCGTGAGCCCACTGCGAGTCCATATAAATGTCGTGTTCCGTTTGATTCCCAATGTGTGGCAACAGCTATTTCTCAATGAAAACCCAGAAGCTGGCCTTGGAGAGCTCGGCCAAACTCAATCAGTGGTGATGCTGCCGCCCCTGAAGGAGGAGACACGTGATCTGTTGAAAGAGGGCTCACCAGAAGATGTGGGGAAGGCAGTTCGAGGGCAATTCAAGACAGTTGCCGTAGGAGGAACTTTTGATCATTTGCATTACGGCCACAAATTGCTTCTGACTTTGGCTGGCTGGATCACATCCGGTACATTAATAGTTGGCATTACCGATGCAGATCTCCTGAAGAACAAGAAGTACAGCAAATACCTTGAATCTTACAACGACAGAGAAAAGTCCGTGAGATCATTCGTTCACTACGTTTTCCCGGATATCAAAGTAAGGCCGGAGCCTATACGAGATATCTACGGCCCTACAGGGACCGAGGTTGACATAGACGCCCTCGTGGTAAGCCATGAAACCAGAGGAGGGGCCGTGAAAGTTAATGAACTACGAAATGAAAAGAATTGGAAACAACTCAAGGTGGTAGAGGTTGGCTTAATTGGCGGCGAAGCAGCGAAGTTGAGCTCGACCGATTTGCGGAAACTCGAAGCGCAGCGTAACGATGCTCAACTTTAAGTATTTACATATCTGAGAAGGTTTTTGTTATTTATCCAGGAAGAAAAAAGTAATAAAATAGAGAATAAAAAAAGCTAAAGCTAGGCTGAAGCCGCATTGGCTTGCTTGCGTTCCAATTGGCGTACAAACCAGCCCTCGCTGGTGCTGTCGTCGTCATTCCACTCTTTCGTGGCCTCATCATACTCGAGAGAGTCACACTGCGCCTTAAGTCTTCGCTCGCGGATTCTATCTAGCATCCACCCCGACACGGTGTAATCGTCCTTTTCAACACCCTTAAGGAATGAGTTATGGGCTCTGCCTCTGACAACTCTCCAAACCTCCAGGTTACATCTGCCGGCACTCCATGTCCACTCAAGGCAGTGGGGAATGACTGAGCATGCCGATTTGCACATGAGTTTGGACTCATGAGGGCGCAATGGCTTGCCAAGCTCAGTCTCTATATCGGTATTGTTCACCATCTGGGCGAACTCTTGATACTTGTCAGATTCTGGGTTTTCAAAAAATTCTGGTTTGAATTCCCAATCTCTGGCATATGAGTTCCACTGCTGTCGTTCCTCGGTAATGTAAGGAAGCATAAAGAGGCGGTAAATGTCGCTATAGTACAGCTCGCTGTGCGTCGCATGCTCTTCCTCTAGCCAGAAAAGTTTCTCAATCTCTTGGCTGGTTGAATGATGCCAACTATACAACGGCACACACCATCCTTCATCTTCAACGCGAACCCCAGCTACGTCGGCTCCCTGGAACCCTTCCTTCATTTCTGGGGCACCTCCCCAAGGAGTTGTAATTCTTACTTGGGCTTCCTCCTCAAGGGCGATGGCGACCATGGCATCACCGCAGCACACACCTTTGGCATACTCGGAATATTTATGGACAATCTCGGAGATGTGTGCCTTGTCATTACGGTCCTTACCGAAAATGGCTTCCATCGCCCCCTTGCTGAGGATGACGCCTGAGCCGCCATGGGCAAAAGTTATAGCCCCGTCACCATGGGACACGAGGGCAGGAGATCCAATGTATATTCGCTTCTTATGATTGTACTTTTGAAGCAAACTGATCAAGCCATATTGGAACACGAACGTATCGTCGTCAATGAATACAAACCACTCCATATCATCGGGGGCAGTTTCGTAGGCATGCGCCAGCATGGGAATGTTCTTGAATCGATCGGAATCCCATCCCTGATCGGATGAGAACTCATCATAGTCCCAGCCCCAATGCTCGTCAATGGACTTTTGCAGAATCCGCCAATCCTCAAGATGCGGTTCGTGCAGTTGCATGGAGGCAGGAAGACGTTCAAACACGTCGATTGTCTCAACTCCATGCACAGTGGTGTTGACATCCGCATAAATGCCAAAGTAGGGCCATCGCGTTAATTGAGTATCAAAATGTACCGGGAGTCGTGTTCTTAACACTTTGTGGCCGGTTTTGAGCATCATGTACACCTTAAAAGCATAAGGGTGTAAAGCTCCACTAGAGAAGTGCATCGGCCGATTTTCATATTCGTAAATATCATACGAGTGGTGACGGTAGTAATGTCTCCTTTGGCCGCCGAAGAAATAGAGCGAGGGCACCACGAGCAGCGCACCTAAGATGAAGCCTATAAACAATCTCGCGTAGGCCCGATGGCCTAAGATCCCATTAGCACCGCTTTCTTTCGACACCATCCCGTGAAGGAGCCAGGAGAAGTGGCTGAAGGAGATCCGACGAGCAAAATAGACTCAAACGGTCACAGTTTTGACCCTTAAAGAAAGAATGGTTCGTGTCCTAAAGGATCGTTTTCCTTTTTATAACTTAAGCACGCACGTCCAACGATCAAGATCCTCAGTGTGATGTTCCCTCTTGGCACATAGACGTGTCATGCTTGAGTTACGTGCGGCGCCTTCTCAATTTAGTCGTCCAAAAAAGGTTTGTAATCAGCTCGTAGACACCCATCACCACGGTAACTAGAGAAAATTTAAATACTGTAATGGCTCAGGATGTGATGGGCCAAAGGGGTGTGCTGTCAAATTGATGATACATATGTACATCGTACCCGACAATCAGTCAGGGGGAGCGAGCTAAAACAGTAATCATATGCGAATTAGTTTATACCAGAACCAAATAATTGTTCGTTTATAATTAGATGTCTGGGCTCAGTTGCACGATCTGGGCTTAGTTGCACGATCCCGGGGGGCTTAGTTACACGAATCAAGTTTAGAAGCGCGATTGGAGTTTAGTCGCACGATCTGGGTTAAATAGGATAGTTCGGGTTTAATTGGTTATTTTGTGTAGTGGAAAGTTAAGCATCTCGAAAATTGTTTCATTATTATATTCTCCTTGGTCGGCTTAGATTCATCGCGAAAAAAGAAGCGCCAAGCCAAATAAGACACGTAGTCGAATTGCAGATCCACCAATCGGGGAGATCGTAAACGTCTTCAAACTACATATGAGCAGATTGGGAACATTTAACTTAATTGTATTAATTTGTTAATGTCGCGTACACGAAGGTAACAAGATAGGTGCAATGGGCACATGCCCTGCTTGACAATCTCCAAGCCCTGGGGGGTTTCGTGATCTTAGAAGCTTTGTTACTCGTTAAAGCTTGGTAACTCGTTAAAGCTCAAACCTCTACAACTACTAAGTTGAGATTCAGGAACGATCTGACATCATGCAATCAATGTTCCCTGCAGTCGTCTTATATCGACTTATATGTAGACATGCCAGGACGGACAGCGGTGATCCCTGGTGTCTGTACACCCACAGAATCTACTGCTTGAAGGGTATGGCGCGCCTAAAGTTGAATTTAACCGATAAGATAAGCCTGATAGCCTCCTCTTATCTCAAAAAAAGCCGCCCACTCCTTGGGATTATATATAGCCATATTCACCGTTCAATGATTGGGAGCTTTGTTGTTCTATCCATTGCCAGCTATGAATCCAACTATCCAGGTCGTGATTGGCCTTATTGCTGTTCTGGTAGTTATTTTAGCCAGAAGAAAGAATAATGGTGTTCAATGGCTGCTACAAAGGCTGGTGGACAAGAAACCAGCCTATGATCTTGGTCAGGTCTCACCTGTTCCGGCTACATTTGATCTAGGCGCTGCAGAGCCCGCAGCGTACCGGCCTTTCAAATCGGTCTATCACCTGACTATGGGCATAAAGAAGCTCCCACGCCAGGATTGGCTCGAGCTCGACAAGCTTTATTTTGACGATGTTAGAACTAATGCCAAAGTTCTGAGCCAGCAACCTGATGGAACTTGCTTCGCCGACGATTCGAAAAAGACCAGAGAAGCACTGTGTGAATTGTACAATTATGTCTTCACCACCCTGTGCGAGAAATATCCTTCCCAATTCCAGATGAGCGCTGATAACTTCACAAATGCTGTGCTTAGCACTAAACTGACTCGTGATCTCAAAAAGTTCACTGGCCGTCAATTGCTTCAGACGTTGGTACAAAACACGCCCGAAGATTTCTTACTGCTTGAGTATGATCCCAAAGTCGAGGAATATGTCTTGAAGGCCTCGTCGGGCATTGCGGCAAATGGCTTCGCCGTCGACAAAAAGATGGGCCTAAAACTTACTGATATCCACGGACCTGTGCCTGGGTACCGTCAGAAATTGCAAATGTCCATGAATCGATTCTTCCGCAAAATCGTCCCTGGCGAGTTTATCGAGCGGCTGACATGGGGTATTCAAATGAGCACAAATGGTGAAACTGAGCTATTTAAACCCGTTGGCATCCACTTGAGACCAGGTGACGAAGTTCCCCAAGCAGTTGATGTCGATATTGCCCGCGTCGCGAATATGCGTCTTGAGCGTCAAGTGCTAACCAGGCTACCTCAGTCAGGAATGCTAGCCTTTTCGGTGAGAACCTACATGTACCCTTTGGAGACTATAAAGCGTGAGGGCTACGGCTCAATCATGGCAGACAACATCGAGGCATGGCCAGAGGAGTTCGCTTATTACAAGTCACGACCGGTATGGGGCAAAGGGGTATTGAGCTATCTAAGAAGTCCCTAAATTAGTCGGACTGTATTTATATATGATGTTGCATTAAAGGGATTTCTCTGCTTTAGACAGTTCCCTCGTTGTAGGCAGAAATGGGTCCAGACGGGAAGTTAAGCGCGTCAGACGAGTTGTAGTTCCACCAGAAAGTGGGCGATGTGGGCAGGTCCTGCTCAGCGGGCTTGCAAATAGTGGAGTAGTTGAACGACTTCACCTGCTCAGCAATGTAGCTGGTAAAAGTGTCAAGAGGGCAAGAGTAGCCCGGTCCGCTGTGGCCGTAGTCAAGAGGAACCACGGCGTCATTGAGAACAACACGCACAAAGTATGAGTTCTGCACCTTGTATGTGGAAGGACCAGTCGTTGAGTTGGTCACGATGGTGCCATTGGTGCTAGAAAGGGTGGCATTGAGGTAGGAACTCGAGTTAGTCAAGGGGAAGTAGCCGGTAATGTTGGTGACAGTGGTGCTGTTGTAACCAAGGGCACCAGTGAAGTTCGTAGGTCCGGTGAAGTTCGAGGCAGTGAGGTCGGTCGAGTTCGTCAGGAAAGGAGCCTTGCAGTTAAGTCTCTCGAATACGAGACGAGCTCCCATGGGAACAATGTCGCTGAGGTGGTAGCCGTGTCCGAAGATCACCTCCTCAGTGGTGAGGTTCTTGTGGGGAGGCACGATGTTACCGCCTGCAAGCACGCTGGCGATGTCGCTGTCGTGGGCGAAGTTGAGCGACAGAGGAAGCACGCTGGGGCCATCGTTGAGAAGCGCAGAAGTGGCATTAAGGAAAGTGTTACCAATGGCCTTGGCAGCAGCAGAGCCAGGTCCAGACTCGCAGAAGAACTCGAGATCACGGACGTACTCCCAGGTGATCCACTCGTCAGAAGTGAAAACATTGAGCCAGGGTGAGCCGCTGCCCTCGAGGATGAGGTCAAACGAGGCAATCTCAATCAAATGGTAGATATCCTTGGCACTGAGGTCCAAGCCGTTGTACTGCTCGTTGAGTCTGGTGGCAGCGATCTCGAACTGGGGCCACGAGTCAGGGATGTCTGGGCAGCTGGTAAGGTCAGCGTCAGAGGCATCGCAGTAGTACACGCTAAGAGCATCACCTCCAGTGGAATTGGCCTCAGGAATGATGTTTAGGGCAGCAAGGTCGGTGTAGTTGTAACCGAGGAAGCCCTGGCCGAAAGCACGAGCAGAGTTGATCACACGCTCACTGCCGGATGCGAAGATGGGCAGAGCACTCTGGCCGTCCCAGAGATCGCCATACTTGCCGCGGAACTGGGCACCGTGGTCGAACAAGTTAGACAGGCCAGGGTAGGCACCATAGCTGGTCTCAATTCCGGCGTCATACTCATGGCCATCAAGGAAGTACTTCCACTCATTAAGGAAGGCGAGATCGCCAACAAAAGGCTGGGGGTGACGCTTCTGGATCTTCTTAAGCACCTTCTCCTGGTCTTTGGCGTCCTTCTTGCTGGGGTATCTTTCGCCGTGACGGCCAAGCAGAACAACCTGGTCAACTTCACATCCAGCAGGGACTTCCGGGGAAATACCTTCTCCTGAACGGCTGCTGTAAGGTCCAACGTTAGCCACGAACTTCAACGGGGAGTAACGGTCAGTGAAAGATTGGCTGAATCCATTAGATGGTGAGCGAAGGCCAGACACCTTGTAGGCATCGGCACCAACTACAAGCAGAGCAGCGGCAGAAAGAATACTAGGAAGAACCATCTTTTATTTTTTAAATTTGTGCCACGGATGATTGAAATTTCAAGCGGCGATCTGTTTATATATACATTTTGTATATTTATGCGCAGGGACACCGGGTTGCCCTATAGGTCCATGACCAACAACGTTTTGTTTACATTGTTACGGCGCTGCATGCCTTTGTCTCGGTCATACATTCCCCCACCAAAAAAGATAGCGGCATGGCTCGTGCTTAAGCAGTAACTAAGGCACCCCCCAAGTTGTTGATGTGACACCCCCTGGGAAACACGTGTCTGGGAGCTCGTGCTAAGTCCGAAGGGCAAAAGTGCAGGACCTCGCCCTGAACAAACTAAGCTGACGACTGTTAAAGGTGCGGAGAATTAATTCCGCTTGCGCAAATATTTAGTATAGAAGTTCAAAATTGATGAAGTTGGGTAGGTATTCGGGTATGAACCGATCGAGAACTAATCATCTTTTTTTATGCCTTCAAAACATTTATGCTGTCAAACGACCAAAGGAAAACTAAAAATCTATTTGAAAAAATTAATCAGAGGAATGTTTATGTCGGCTTCAAATGCAACTGTAAAAACGTCCCGAAAAGACAACGGTTAAATTAGATTCCAAATAAAGGTTTAATTACCTAAAAATGCTTAAAGTGCTAATAGCCTTATTAATTATTGCGGCTCGCGCAGCTAGCCGCGCATAAAGCCATGCACATAGCAGACCACCACTGGAATGCGGGGCAGCATACAAGTACAAAGTGAAAAGCAAAAGTTCTCTCAATCTCCCGGACGGATCTGATGCTTTTGTGAGTTTGTGTGAAGGTTTCGGCTAAATTCCTCGGCGAATTTATCATCTAAGCTTGAGTGACTTGGGAGACTGGGGAAATCTGTGGTTTAACCGGGCAATCTTGCCCTAATTTCTCGCTAACCTTCCTTGATCCTGTTGATCCTGGGGCAACCGAAGTTGGCGCAATTGGCCGAGTTTTCATTCGCCTTTTCTCCTCATTCAGTCTCTCGCCTTCTTTCATAAGAACCAATTTGCCAACCAGCTCCTCGAACATGAGGAAGACAAAAACGCTGGCGTAAATTCCGACAAACTGTAAATCATTGAGACCATCAGCCAAGGGTATGGTTGCGCATATCGCGGCACATCCGGCCCTGAAAAAGAGCCGGGTGCCAAGAACAGCTGCGCGACTCACGGTCCAAACCTCCCACCTAGGTATCACTTCTAAAACGATCAGGCAGACTAAGGCGACAGCATTTCCGCCTCCAAAGTACCATTGGAGCGCTTTGGCATCTCCGTTCGAGTTTTCGTTGCCAACTAGATTGCTCACACCCGCAGATGCCAAAATCAGAGATCCACACAGGGGCCAATGGACATTGCGATAAACCCACGATGTGAACCAACTTCGACGCACGGGATGAGTTTTGGACACATTCCAGTCTCGCGTGAAATATAACCAGTTGTACGAGAATGCAACGATCAGGACCATGAAAGCGCGACCATAGAACGGGTTAATGCCTGCTGCTTTGCGGATTTTGTGCACATTATACAACACCGAAGCGACACTTTCACCCAGCACAATGGTGTAAAACGCCGAGTTGCGTTCGCTCAGATGCTCAATATTAATTGTAGCCACCGCGCCTATCTGGAACCATTTGACCTTGCCCGTGTCAAGCAAATAAGGTACTTCCTCTCCTTTGCATTTACTCATGTCGCGTGACCAGAGTCCAATTAAGAGAGGACTGAGAATCTCGAATAGGCCACCCACGCCGAACAAAATCGCACTGTCGCGAACAGTTGGGGAAAACATGCTTCCAAGGTAAAACGCAGAAGCAACTAAGATGTTGCCTGCACCTAGCATCTGATTCAAGAAAAACTCTTTGAGATAGATTCCGTAAAACACATGGAATATAAGTCGTATAAGCTTTGCAACCAGAAAGAACCCTAGGGCTCCACGTAGAGCGCTCTTACTCTCGTGGAACTCATCAGGTTCGAACTCGATGCCTGTAGCATTAGAAGTATAGCCCAGAAGCAGGGCCATAATGCAAAAGGTATACACGCGTTGGGGCAAGTCATCCATACCACTGATATTAACAAAGTTGCGGTAGTCATTCCAAATTGTCCACGCTCCCCAGAAGGTCAGCACGAACCGTGCAATTGCTCCACCACTTAGTCTCTCTGCAGAGGCATCTGCGAGCTGATGCACAACGCCTACCATGACAAGATCTAAGAAGAGCTCAAATTGATCAACAGGGCGTTCGGCTTTGGATCGGTGCATCTTACCATTCTTAAGATATTGATGGATACGGGGTTTCTGCAATACCATCGGACGGAACTCATACTCAATGTGCACTACATTATCAAGGTGTCCAAACTCTCGCAGATGACGAACGCTTTCTGCGTCTGCTTCACCGTCATAGTCTGCAAGACTACATCCTTCATCTCCAAATACACCTCCTTGTGCTCTGGAACCACTCATTATGGGCTCAATGTCGGCCGCATCAGCCGCACGAGGTGCCTTCACGGAACCCGTTTCCTCGCTTGCATCACTGCCGTTAGACCCTGAAGAGGTATGGTGGGGTGCGCTGCTATCATGTTCATTCGCACTGCGAACACTCTCAATGTCGTTAATAGACATAAATTATTTGTCCTCGATTTTGCCAAGCAGACCGGACAAGTGAGTGTGTTTGTGAGAACGTGTGAATGTGTACAATTTTCTTATGGCAGCGTAATAAGATTGATGCGGGAGAAAATTAGAATAGGCACGGGCTGACCCTTGCCATCTTAAATAATTTTCGATATAGTCCGGCATTTCGACATCAGCAAGAAGTCGCGCTAGGGAGCCTGCCCTAACACTGCGACTGACACTTTTCCTCCGAGCTCACACACTGCTTAAAAGAAATATCGGACCGCTCACATGCGCCCCATGCAGTTGAGGCTTCATCACATCCCACTTTCCCCTTCCCCCGCATGAGTTAGCTAATCAGAATATGCCTCAGAGGCGGGCAGGTCGACTCTTTGTGACGTATGAGTACAATTCCCCTAAACTGCTTGTCGAGGACAGTAGTGAGAGTGACCACGTTTCTGTGTCTTTGCAAATACGTCCTTTTCTTGACCCCAAGTCTTAAACTTCGATCTTGCCCATGCGTCAAACAATCAACAATGACTCTGATCTTCGCTCCAGGCTGCTAGAGCTTCCCTAACCTCGTCGCGTGTCAAGCTGAATTAGCTTACAGCCTATGCACGGTAGATCCTGTCATAAGACCCCACCCAAAGAAGTATGACGAATTCATCCCTGCTTTAAATTTCAAGCCCAAGTAGAAACGCTTTTTTAAATGTAGTAACGTTTATACTGAAACGCACATATATAGCTAGCCCTGAGTGCAACGTTGTTTCTCCCGTCAAATGGAAAACTGCTTGACCTTCTTCCCCTCATCATATAATGCAGTCTAGACGCGACTTGGCTTGGCTTTGTGTCAGGTGACCCACCCTGTAAATACTTCCCCCCTCGACTCACAGTTTTTGTGGCTGTGCGCCGTTTTGAAAAATAGATTTTTCTGCGAGAAATAGAATGAGTGTCTTTAAAGATTTTCTTTCGGTGTTTTTTGTTCATTCAGCTAACTTTTGAAGTCACATATCTAACCAGCTTTTGTTTCCTGGTCATTTTAGCGCGCCGGCGTTAACGATATTTGGCTCATGAATAATCATTTCCTGATTGGGATATCTCTCCTAAAATATTTCGTCGAGGCCATCCATATTGGGTCAGTGGCACATCTTTTGTTGGCACGAATTCTTGGTGTAGTAGGTTGCCAATTTACGCAATGGCCGCGAAACAGAAAGAAGGATTCTCTGTTTTTCCGATAAATAATCAAGCCTACCGCAAGCGAAGAAAAGCATTCGTGGCTTGCAGTCAATGCAAGCGAGCACGTCGACGCTGCGTTCCCGACGAACGCGGTAGCAGGAGCTGCCAATTCTGCCAGACACATAGCATGGCGTGCAGCCTCAATGCGGATGCAAATATTCTTGAGTCTCCGCCTGTAACTTCTGCGAGGGGAGAAACGATTCTTCCAGCCAAAAGACCCCGAGAAAGAGAGGAGTGCGTATTCATAGCCAGCCTCGACCCCAAGAGTGACCTCCTAGCTTCTGGAGACCCTGATCGTGATCATGTCGGTGTTTGGATAAGTGTAAGAGATGGTGAAGGTGGTCTGGGATTCGAGAGGCCGCGTGAGTTACCAAACTTGGACAAGAATCTATGGAACCATCTCATGGCCGTGGGTGCATTCGAGCTGCCTCGAAAAGAAGAGCGGGATGCTCTTGTAAAGATTTATCTCGACTTCATCCATCCTATCTGTCCTCTATTGCATCGGAAAGACTTCGAGGAAGACTACGCCGCGAACGCGTCCCCATTGCCACTACTCCATGCCATACTCATGGTGGCAGCTCGCGACGTCCGCGCTGCCTCTATATTGGCGCGTCTGCAAATCTCACCGCGTGAGTTCGCAGCTCAATGTGAGACTAAGATACAAGCCCTTCTTTACGCAGATATAGAGAAGAACTGTGTCCATCTTGCCAGAGTGCACTGCCTTCTCTTCTTTCATTCAGAGGGCCCAGAAGGGTTCCTAAAGGCAGCAAAACATCTGAGTGTCTCATTTCATTATGCCTACTCGGTAGCTATCCATCTTCGCAAGTCCCCTGGTACGAGTCAAGAAGTCACTTCGAGCTTATGGTGGACAATGTGGTGTTTCGACAGATTGTCGTCGTGTATGAACGGAGGACCACTAAATTCTAACGCAAAGGATAGAACAGTCACTCTCGATGAATTTCCTCCGTTAGGCTTGGATGCCAAACGCTTCGTGGAAGCTTGCACTATATTGGACGCCACTATTGAACTCTACAGGCCTTTGTCAGGTGTCAAAACTGTGCCGGAAGCCGTGCTCAGCACGTTGGCGAATCCAACGAAATGCAATGGATCCCCATGTTCAGCTCTAGTGCGTCTCATTGAGATAATGGCTGTTATCCTAGCTTACAAGCAGGCCATAATTACCGAGACCATACCACCTCCGAGGACGACGCTAATACCCCTTTGCTTTGAAGTCTATGAGATTGTCGAAGAATACTCTTCCATTGTTCCGCCATTACCGACCATGCCTTATATTGTTTCCCTAACTTTCACTGTGTTTTTGAAGTTCTGGGACAAATCAGATATGAGATTTGGCGTCGAATGGCGAAGAGGAATTTCGATCCTAGACACGATGTCCGAAAGGTGGTGGGCAGCTGAGGCTATGTCTTCTATGGCCACAAAAGCACTCGCAAAACTTGAAAGCAGCCCCAGCATAGTTGCAACACCGGTTGCAGAGAAGCTCGCAGGAGAATACCAAAGCGCGAGCGTGATGGACGGAGCCAAGTTTGTTGGACAAAATTCTGACACAAGAAATGAGCCCTCAAATAGAAGACCAGGAAATGAGGACTTACGAGTGCCTGTTCTACAAGACGATTTCTACTTGGATGATGTTTTATTCGGCCGCCATGATGACGCGTCTTTCTTCGCTCAATCAGAGCTTCTAGGAGAGCTCGACCAAGGAGTAGTAGACTTCTGGTTCCCCAACATGTAAAGAACTCGAAGTATTATTGTATAGAACCCGAAAAGAATATTCGATATTAGTTTTGCATTTCATACATTACGCTCTTCCTTTGAAGCGGTGTCATACACCCCAAAGAGCTTTAGGTGAGGGTCGATCCAGGTACATGCAAGCTCCACAGTAGTAATAACAACGACGCGTTTGGAGATACAACGCGTAAAGGAGCTTCCAAGTTTCTTTATGAACTGATTTTTATCCATCTCGTTCTTACTGGGTTAGTGACCCCTAACCCACAGCTGTCATCGTATTCATTCGCCCTCGTTTGTTTGTCTGTATCAGGGGAAGTAGGATGGGGACACACCCCTTGCACTCGGAGTTCTGTACCCCACGATTGTCAGGGCGATAACGGATTGTTGGAGGCGGCTATTCGACTAGCGCTGGTTCTTCCACCAGTTGCATTCTCGCGATAAGGGATGCAAGGTTTGAGCGAAGCGAAGCGCCTATAGTGTTACCCGAAATTTGTCTTAACTAAATACGACGACCTTGGAGAAGAACAGCCGCTGTAGATTTCCCCGCCTCGCTCCTGCACAATGTACACATTCGAATTATGCAGCACGCAGATCGTAAGGCTATTTAGTCAGATCCAATCTCGTCAATTTAGCCCTATTAAGTATAAAATGGCTATCGCCGCCAGCGTATGCATGGTTTCTTTAGCGCCTTAAATTGGCGCTAATTTCGCTTGTGACATCAGCGAAGTATAAGAATGATTGGTCCACCGCACTTGTTATCTATTTAAATTGACCAACGGCGACAAAAACTGACAATATGGTCGACGAACAGACATGGCAAGAGATTGCTAGCAACAAACAGAAGCAGCGCGATCTGAAAATCCCTGATGAATGGAAGAAGATCAAGATCGAGACCATTCTTGACATTGAGGCCAATCTCACCCCTGAAGAGCGTGAGATTACTTTGACGCCTGCATTTAAGCTTGCGCAGAAGATGAGTATCGGAGAGCTCAAAGTGCGCACTGTCGTTGAGGCATTCTGTAAGCGTGCCAGCTTTGCACAGACACTAACTAATTGTCTCACTGAAGTGCTATTCAAAGAGGCCCTTGAACGCGCTGATGAGCTCGACCGCACATTCTCCCAGACGCCTGAGAAGGGACTTCTTTATGGGGTCCCGTTCTCGGTCAAGGATTCGGTCAATGTAGAAGGTTTTGATTCAACTATAGGCTACGTGAGCTTCTGCGGCCGCCCTGCATCGGAAAATGCCGTTATCTATGATTGCATTATTGCACAGGGCGGAGTGGTTATTGCGAAGACAAATGTGCCTCAGTCCTTGATGGCAGCTGATTCTGTTAACAATGTCTGGGGTCGAACCACCAATCCCTACAATCGCGCCTTCACTGCGGGCGGAAGTAGTGGAGGTGAAGGTGCGCTGGTTGCTTGTCACGGCTCAGCAATTGGAGTTGGGACTGATATAGCCGGTAGCATCAGAATTCCTGCAATGTCGTGTGGTACATTTGCCCTACGTCCTTCCGCATTTAGAATCCCGAACAAGGGCCAGCCGTCGAATGCGCGACTAGGCGACGAACTGATTGAGGCTGTGACGGGCCCGCTTGCCAACAATCCAAGGGACCTGTTGCTCATGTGGCAGGCAGTCCTTACGGAAAAGCCATGGCTGCACGACCCAATTGTACATCCGCTTCCTTTCAAAAGAGACATCCAAGTGCCAACTAAATTGAGAGTTGGCTACTTCAACTCGTTTGGGGACACTCTCCCACACCCGCCGGTTTTACGCGGAATATCTGAGACCGTAGCTGCACTGAAGGAGGCCGGGCATGATGTATTTGAGGTTAAAGACTTCCCTCAGGATTTCGCTCGCCTCAGGTCTATGACGGCAGTTTTGCTAAGTCTAGACGCTTACGAGTCAACGCTTGCAGAGATCGGCAAAACTAAAGAGCCGGTCATTGATGTGTTGCAAAAGTTTGGAATCCTTTCGCTTGAAAGATACACTGCAGAAGACATTATCAAGGCTCGCGCGGCGTTCCTCGAATTCCAAGCCTCTGCGATGGCCTCTCTCAATGCTGCGCTCCCCGGTGATTTTGACGTTCTTATCTGCCCTGCTGCGCCGTACACGGCTGTGCCACATGATACGTGGGCTCACGCAGATTATACGGTTCTCTGGAATGCCCTCGATTTGCCTGCTGCAATCATTCCTGTAACAACTGTGGACCCAGCGAAGGACCAACCTCGCGACCACAATGTTACGGGCAAGTCTGACTTGGCGCAGCTTTCTGAGTCTCTCTGGGACCCATCATCTATGGCGGGCCTCCCAGTCTGCATTCAAGTTGTAGGGAAAAAGTTCCACGAGGAGGAGTTACTTGCCTCGGTTGTTAAGATCGACGAAACAGTTAATGTGGCATAAACTGGCCTTGACGCTCACAGCGATCAATTTTGATAGCTCAACAAGATTACAAGCTCCCTAGCACACTGGATAAAAGAAACGTAAACGTCTTAAAAAGCTTTTAATATTGTCCGTAGAGACTCGTAACGAAGGCTAATCACAACTCTTGACACTAAAGTATTTGTCCATGAAGTAATTGATTTCAGAAGCATGAGCATGTCCACCTTGACTTAGGATTGAAAGTGGTACAACAAACAAAACAACTAAAGCACATTCTCTCCCAGAGATTGCGATAACGAAGTTATGTTGAGAAACCTAACCGATTGAACCGCTAAAAAGAAGTTACTACTTGAAAATACTAACCAATAGAAGGTACCCACCTTCTAAAAATTAGTAGTGTGCTATTGCACAAATCAGACAACTCAGGCTTAATCTCAGTGGATCGTAACAACAAGGCTACTCTACCACTTACAATACCCGGTCGTACATTTAAGTCGTATGCATAGGATTTATCCTCGCATATAATCACATTGCTATCCGTCGACAAACAACTAACCTATTCCGGCTAATTGAAAGTGTCAACCTAGTATGGTTTTGCGACCAAAGGCCTTATTCTTACTCAACTATTAAATGCGAGGCAAAATATCGTCGCGTTCCAGCATGGATTCTGACTTAGAGGCGTTCAGCCATAATCCAGCAGGTGGTAGCTTCGCGGCATTGCCCGATCGGACAGCCGCATAAACCAATTACCTGAATATACTGTTCCTCTCGTACTAAGGATAA